>CAUYUJ010013313.1:299736-339736 GCA_963575745.1 Prorocentrum cordatum
CCTCTGCAAAACATAGGATGCGCGCACACTTCTTCATTTTAAGGAAGCATTTTTTAATACTGTGCAAAAAAATAACACAAAATCATGGTGCGCGTGTCCATGTCAAAATCGTACCAAACACAATGTGTTTGTAAGCATTTCAGCATTACAACCTAAAAACAAACCCAAGGGTTTTGCAACACATGTTTTGCAAATTTCTTGTCCCCGCGCTCATGGTAAAATCTTACAAAAATCATAGGATTCTGATGGTTTCTGTCAAATCCAGCGATTTCATGTCACCGCGCGGTGCACCCGCGATACTCTTGTCATGCGCCGAGGGCGCAAGTTCATTGCAAAACATACCATGCGGGCCACATGCGCGCACCGCCGCGCGTGCATGATCTGTCTGACGGATTTGTTGTGCTTTTGCGCGCGCGGATTTTCTTGTCAACCTTATCAGCATGACCGCGATCACCTGCCTCATCGACAGATGGACATCAGCATCGTCAACGTGTTTGCCATCATTTGCGCCGTTATCGTTCGTGCCGTCACCCTCTGAAACATCGTCGTCGCTGGTGCCATCTTCGTCATTGTCGCAGACGTTGTCGACGTCATCTTGTCTTCTTGTACGTCCGAGTATCGTCGATGTGCTCACCTTCGTCATCGACTCACGGTGACGAGCATCGGCGGTGAGGATGTTATTATCGATGTCGTCATCGGTGGCGCCGCCGTCCCCCGCATCATGAGTTTGGCCAAACAAGTTGCGGGTGGGAGGGTGGGATGTTTGCGCGAGAAGCGGATATGACGATTGTTCGTTCAGCAGAGTGGATATGCCCCACGTAGATTGCACCGCACAGACTGCAAGAACCTACTGTTTGGGGTCAGCGCTGTCTAAGATTATCCTAGCAAGAAAGGAGTCTTGACTAAGGATCGCTTACGAAGGGTTCGCTACTAAGAACATTGCCATCATAAGTCTTTCAACGTTACAGTAATATCGAAGATAATTCGTGTGTGGTCTTGAGTGGCAAGTTTTTTTTGTTGTTGTTATTTCTTTTCCCCCTTGAATGGGGCTTAGTTAGCATGAATCAGTAGTGCGAGCTTCTTGATCTAGGACCCTCTGCGAGGAATATTTAATGAGGAGTCATTGGTCAAGAGTCCTCGGTCAGAAACGCCCATTGGGGACACCACCCTGAGCTTTCCTTGACATGAATAAATTTCTACGAGGAACCCTCATCACAAAACCTTAAGAAAACAATTCTTAGTAAATGGGTCGAAGCGAAGGAATCCTTTATCAAGGACTCCTTGAAGAAACTCCGTCCTCGACTCCTTGATGTGAAAACATGAATACGAAATCCTTCAAAAAAAGGCGTCTTAAGGAATCGAGGCCCAAATCAAAGAAACGCCGCTGGTCGAAAAAACCATACCGTCGGAGATGTGGATGTTCAGGCCGGAGCTCAGGTCTGCCGCGGCCGTTCGCGACGATCCGGGCACCCCCGGGAAGCTCTCGACGAGGCGCAGGTGTTGGAGGGCATCCCGAGGCTGGGAAACCGCGGTGAACCGACGAGAACGTCCAAAGACCTCGAACTTCGAACCTGTCGTCCACTGCGGACCTCCCTTCGTCGAGAATAAAAGAACCCTTGAGGCCAAGCGTAGGCCATCGTCGTTGCATTTGGGATGGTCAGCCTGGGTGGCTTGCCTTGGTACCTCTGCTGAAAAGACCACCTCTCCCTCATGCTTTGGGCCTCTTAACTCAGGCCCGCTCCCGAAAGGCTAGGGGTTCCGTGAGATCCGACGTTGCACACTGAACCCTTCGGCGTTTGTTCCCGAAGGTGTGCGCGCTCATTGGAACGATGTGCGCGGGGCGCGGTGGTCTCAGCCAGTGTTATGCCATGCTATGTTCTGCTCTTTTATGTTGTGTTATGTATGCTCCGATCTGTCATAGCATGCGTTGCTATGCAGTGTTGCACTACGACATGAGATGTCATGTTACGTGATAGTGTGGCTTGTTGTGTGTTGGTATGATCAACTCTGCGTCGCTTTGTCATGGTATGATTGATGTGTCATG
Source organism: Prorocentrum cordatum (assembly GCA_963575745.1). NCBI lineage: Eukaryota > Dinophyceae > Prorocentrales > Prorocentraceae > Prorocentrum > Prorocentrum cordatum. The sequence goes on from CAUYUJ010013313.1 coordinate 301,781, forward strand.
GTGTGGAATAATATGTGCTGTGATGCTGTGCCATGATCTGCACTGCTTTGTCATGGTATTTTGTGTTGTGATATGGTATGTCATAATATGGTATGTTACGCTCAGATATGTTCTGTTCGGCGGTGTGGTGTTATGCTCTGTTCTGTGGGGGACCTGGGGATCTGGCGGCCGCGGTATGTGGAGTGGGCGAGTCGGCGCGGGGGGCGGGACCACCAGGGATTGTCGGGAGCCTAGGTATCTGGCGGCCGCGGTATGCAGGGCGACAGGAGGAATATTCACAAATAGTAGAAAATTCGTCAGGGGACGATTCTTCAAGTATTTTTTCCCAGTTTTGGATTTTTTATTGAGCATTAAATGTTTTCGTCGAAAATCGACCTGTATGGGGGACATGCCCGACCTAAGCGAAGGAGCCACTCTCACCCTGAGGCGCACCATGCGGGGGCCGCGTGGCTTCTGCGGCTCTCGGCCCCGGAGAGACGGCGGCGGCGCCTGGCCGGGAGCGGCACCTCCTCCTCTCCGACTCGATTTGATTCGATGTCGATCGATTCCGACTCGATCTAGGTCGCTTTCGGTTTCTCAGCATGGAGGCCTGGCTAGCCTGCCGATTTCCGCCGGTTCGGCTTCTCCCGACTTGGCTCGGCTTCGCCTAGACGTACTTGTGCTAGGCGTGGGTCGCCCCCGAAGGGGCGACGCGCGCGCTCGGAAGTCTGATGTCGTATGCTCGGTGGCGGGCGCTTTTTGGCCATACCGCTTGGTCAATGATACGTATATATATAAATATGTATATGCATATGTATATATACACATACATATACACATATATATGTATTTATGATTATCTGTATGTATGTATGTATGTATGTATGTATGTATGTATGTATGTATGTATGTATGTATGTATGTATGCATGTATGTGTGTGTGTAGGTATGTATGCATGTATGTATGTATGTATGCATGTATGTATGTATGTATGTATGTATGTATGTATGTAGGTATCTATGTATTTATGTATGTATGTATGTATGTATGTATGTATGTCTGTCTGTCTGTCTGTCTGTCTGTCTGTCTGTATGTATGTATGTATGTATGTGTGCGTGCGTGCATGCATGCATGCATGCGTGTGTATATTTATGTATATAGATACATGTATATATATATGTATTTATGTATATATATATACACATATACTTAGATAGACACACATGTATTTTCAGGCGTTTGTATTAGATGTTCGGTTCGGACGTGCGTCTCCAACAGAGGCATACAGTACCGGTGTGTCCCTTCGTGTCCCCAGATTCATTCCGAACGCCGATCCGACTTGCCGATTCGATTCTGGGCCTTCCTGCCGGAGGCGGAGGACGACAGGCAGGACAAGGAAGCCGAGAACGACCTGCTGAGGGAGCAGGTCGCGACCCTCAAGGAGGCCAACAGGATCGCCTACGCCAGGATTCGGAGAAGGAAGAGGCACCGATGCCGCTGCCCTTCCCTCGCGCTCGCCCTCTCGAGCTTCCTGGGAGGCCCTCGTCGCCACCGCTGTGTTCGCTTCGGAACTCCTGTCAGAGCTCACCCCAGGAGAGGTCAGGGGAGCAGCGGTATCGGTACCTCTTGCTTTCCCCAAGGATAGAGGACCTCAAGCACGCGCTAGCGACAGAGGACACATCGGGCCGCTTGCGAACCCTACCCCTGCGTGTCCAGTCGGCGCCAGGGTAGCGGACACCCCCGTTGGGGTCCACTCGGCTTCAGACGTCCTTCAGCGTCTGAGCCTCCGTCGTTGCATCAGAAGTCTCTGACTTGCAGGGATAAGGTTCACAGGTGGCTGCCCAGGACAAGAATCACAAGAGGGAGCTGGACGAGCTGCGGGAGAAGCTGCTAAGGAACATGGGCAGCGATCAGGGCAGTTCAATGGGTGGCAGTGACCTCGATTCCGTGAAGGACAGGCTGAAGAACGTGGAGGAGGAAAAGAACGTGCTGGCCAACGCCCTGGAGTGGAAGGAGCAACAGTGGAAGACCCAGATCGAGACCGCTCAGTTGGAAGTGGAGGAGCAGAAGCGGAAGCGGGAGGCCGAGACCATCAGCTTCAAGTCGCAGATCGCGGAGCTGGAGGCGGCCGCCAGGCAGGCGCTGGAGACCCGGCCGCCCCCGCCATGCCCCCTGCCGGCCCTGGAGACCTGGGAACAACGCCGACCGCACGCGTGCGCGAAGTCTTGTACCGTAGTGGTCGGTTCGACTTGCAACAGTTGCAGCAGTTGCAAAGTGGTTGCCACACATTTGCAGGGCGCTGGCAAATGTACTGCACGTCCAGCTAATTGCTCCAAACCTGAGTTGGTCGCGGACCCTACTTGGAGCAGCCAGGCGGACTTGCGACCCACTTGCAGGCGCCCTGCAAGTGGGTGGCAACCACCTTGCAACTGTTGCAAGGCACAGCGGTCACTGCAGTGGCCCAGGCCACAAGAGCCAGCGTGTACGCCATCCAGGTGCTCGGCTCGGTGATCATCAGAACGCGTGTTAGCCCAACCCTGAGATCCTGGCGTTGCATTTTTTCACAGCGGGGGATTTTGCTTTCTTTGGGGCCCGGGGACCCTCACATGTCGATCCCGCTTGCAAAGTGACCCAGAAAGATGGGGTCTATGGTTTCATTTTTTTTTTTTTTTTTTTGTTTTTTTTTTTTTTTTTTTTTTTTTTTTTTTCCGAAACGTCGGATCTCAAGTCGCCGCCGCTCGGGCCGAGTGGTGGTTTTTGCGAGCGGTGCCGCCCGTCGCCGCCGTCGCCGCCGTGGCCGTCGCATATATTCTCCTGTCTGAAAGAAGAATAGACTCTACCCTCCCCCCCAGAGTTAACTGTACACCTTTTCGTATTGCAATTTGCATACGATTCTGCCCCATCGTCCATCCCAAATATGAGTTCATAGTATCCCAGCCAGGCCGGTATCGACCCCCCCCGCCATCCTCTGCAAAACATACTATGCGCGCGCACTCGTTTATCACAAATCTTCCGTTTTCGAGAATCTTTTGTAGGAATGGGACGGAGTGCACACGCGCGCGTCATTGCGCGCGCATGCCGAAGTCCTTCAAACACCTTCGGTTTCGGAAGGATTTCAAAATTGGGTTTTCAAAAAACATACAAAAACACAGGGTTTCGTAACACTGATTTTCAAAAAAAGCTGACACGCGTGCTCTTGCGAAATCTTGAGAAAACCATAGTAAAGCGCGCGCTTGTTGAAATCGTTCGATCGCCCTTGCGCGCGTGCCATCGCGAGAATACTCTGCAAAAAGATGGACGAAGTGCACGCGCGCGCGTCGTCGCGCGCGCATGCCGACATCCTTCAATGATCTTCGGTTTCGGAAGGATTTCAAAATCGTGTGCCCCTAAAACATACAAAAACACAGGGTTTCTCAACACGGATTTTCAACACAACCGTGCGCGCGTGCTCTTGCATCGTCGTCGTCGTCGTCGTCGCCGTCCTCCCTCCTCCCTCGTCGTCGTCGTCGCCGTCGTCGTCCTCTGTCTTTCCTCGTCGTCGTCGTCGTCGTCGTCCTCTTTGGCGTCGTCGTCGTTTCCGTCGTCGTTGTCGACGTGGCCGTCCTCCCTCCTCCCTTTTCGTCGTCGTCGTCGTCGTCGTCGTCGTCGTCGTCCGTCGTCGGCGTTTCGTCGTCGTCCCTCCTATTTCGTCGCTGTCGTCGTCGTCGTCGTCGTCTTCCCTCCTCCCTCGTCGTTGTCGTCGTCGGCGTCGCCGTCCTCCCACCTTCTTCGTCGTTCGCGTCGTCGCCGTCCTCCCTCCTCCCTCGTCGTTGTCGTCGTTGTCGCCGTCCTAGTCCTCCCTCCTCCCTCGTCGTCGTCGTCGTCGGCGTCGGCGGCGTCGTCGTCGTCTTCTTCGTCGTCGTCGTCGATGTCGTCATCGTCGTCGTCGACGTCGGCGTCGGCGTCGACGTCGTCGTCGTCGTCGTCCTCGTCGTCGGCGTCGTCGTCGCCGTCGTCGTCGTCGACGTCGTCATCGTCGTCGTCGTCGTCGGCGTCGTCGTCGTCGTCGTCGTCGGTGTCGCCGTCGCCGTCGTCGTCGTCGTCGTTGTCGTTGTCGTCGAAATCGTCGGAGACGTCGTCGGTGTCGGCGTAGTCGTCGTCGGCGTAGTCGTCGTGGTCGTTGTCGCTGTCGTCGTCGGCGTCGCTGTCGCTGCCAAGTGCCATTTGGTACCCACCGTCACGGTCTTAAGAAGTCTTGCGACCAAGTTGCGGGTGGGAGGGTGGGATGTTTGCACGAGCAGTGGATGGGGACAGCTTCAAGACAGTAAAAGTGAATTCTCCTTGTTAAAAAGAGTAGACTCTACCCCCCCCCGGACTTATCGGTTCCCCCTGGGATAGTATGATTTCATATATATATTTATATGTATGTATATATATATATATATATATATATCATACACATTCTCCCATCATCCCTCCAGTCATCATAACCCGTTCCTTCCTCCTGTTTTTCTTCATGATGGTTTGCTACGTTGCAAACCGCAATTCCGTCGATTGCAATCCAAACGCTTCAGCGCGAAGCGACTTCAGTCTTTCGCGGCGCATTGCAATCCAATCTCACCATCTCATGTTTATGATGCCCCTCCTCCTCCTCCTCCTCCTCCTCAGCATCCTACTCCTTCTCAACCTCAAGCTCCCCCTCCCTCTCTTTCTCTTTCTCATCTTTCTTCTTTGAAGCTTTCTCCACCTTCTCCTCATAATTGTCCTCTCCTCCTCGTCCTCCTCTTCCTCCTCCTCCTCGATACCAAACGCCTTGTCCTCCTCGTCCTCCTCCTCATTTTCCTCCTCTACCGTCTCCCAATCCTCCTCCACATCCTCTTCCTCCTTATGTTTGTCTTCTTCCCCCTCCGCTTCAAAATCAAATGCATTGGCCTCAACTCTTCTCTTCCTCCTCCTCTTCCTTCTCCTTCCCCTCGTCCTCCTCATTCTATGAATCCTCATCCACTTCTTCCTCATGTTTGTCCTCATCATTCTCCTCCTCCTACCCCCTCTCACTTTCAAACTCCTTGTCCTCCTCTTCCTCCTCCTCCTCCTCCTCCTTGTCCTCTTCATCTTCCTTCTCTGAATTCTCCTCCATCTCCTCTTCGGCATGTTGTCCTCCTCCTATCCCGATTCCGCAAATTTAAACTCATTGTCCTCCTCCTGCTTCTCTTCCCCTCCTCCTTCTTTAACTTCTCCTCAAGCTCTCCCTCATGTTTGTCCTCCTCATCAGAATCCTCCTACTATTCTTCCTTCTCCTCCTTCTCCGAATCCTCATTCACCTCTTCCTCCTCCTCCTTCTCCTCCTCCTCCCAATGTTTGTCCTCCTGCTCATCGTCTCCTCCTTCTCCCCCTCCACCACCTCCTCCTCCACCTTCTCCTCCAAACCATATTTGCCCTACTCCTCAAAATTGAGCCCCTTGTTCTCCTCCTCCTCCTCCGCGTCATCTGGTGAATGCCGAGCTCCAGTGGCGCCAGCCATAGTTGAGCAACATCCTCCCCCATTTTCCACCGCCTCTTCCTAGCTGTGGAGCGGCGTTCGCAACAAGTTTTGTGAATAATGATTCGTAGCGGAAGGTTGCTCGCAAGGTTTGTTGTGGAGTTGCATTCGCAATTAGATTGGAGGGTAACGCCTCGAAGTGGAGAGGAGGGGGCTGAGTGATCAGGAGCCGTAGCAGCAGGAGGAGTAGGAGGAGGAAGAAGAGGAGGGTGAGGAGCATGACGAAGGTGAGGAGCAACACCTTACTCACAAAACTAGGTGTGGAGCGGCGTCCACAGCTAGTTTTGCGAGTAATGTTTCGTAGCAGGAGGCTGCTCGCAAAACTGGTTGTGGAGCTGCGTTCATAACTAGATTTGCGAGTGACGCCACGAAGCGGAGAGGTGGGGGTAGAGTGAAGAAACGAAGGAGGAGGAAGGGGGGAGGAGCAGGAGGAGTATGAGGAGGAAGAAGAGGAGGGTGAGGAGCATGACGAAGGTGAGGAGCAACACCTTACTCACAAAACTAGGTGTGGAGCGGCGTTCACATTTAGTTTTGCGAGTAATGTCTCTTATCAAGAGACTGCTCGCAAAACTGGTTGCGGAGCTGCGTTCGCAACTAGATTTGTGACTGACGCCATGAAGCGGAGAGGTGGGGGTAGAGTGAAGAAAATAAGGAGGAGGAAGGATGGGGAGGAGCAGGAGGAGTCGGAGGAGGAAGAAGAGGAGGGTGGGGAGCATGACGGGGGTGAGGAGGAATACATCACTCACAAAACTAGGTGCGGAGCGGCGTTCACAGCTAGTTTTGCGAGTAATGTTTCGTAGCAGGAGGCTGCTCGCAGAACTGATTGGGGAGCTGCGTTCGCAACTAGATTTGCGAGTGGCGCCACGAAGCGGAGAGGTGGGGTAAAGTGAAGAAAAGAAGGAGGAGGGGGAAGGAGCAGCAGGAGTAGGAGGAGGAAGAAGAGGAGGGTGAAGAGCATGACGAAGGTGAGGAGCAACACCTTACTCACAAAACTAGGTGTGGAGCGGCGTTCACAGCTAGTTTTGCGAGTAATGTTTCGTAGCAGGAGGCTGCTCGCAGAACTGATTGGGGAGCTGCGTTCACAACTAGATTTGCGAGTGACGCCACGAAGCGGGGAGGTGGGGGTAAAGTGAAGAAAAGAAGGAGGAGGGGGGAGGAGCAGGAGGAGTAGGAGGAGGAAGAAGAGGAGGGTGAGGAGCATGACGAAGGTGAGGAGCAACACCTTACTCACAAAACTAGGTGTGGAGCGGCGTTCGCAGCTAGTTTTGCGAGTAATGTTTCGCAGCAGGAGGCTGCTCACAAAACTGGTTGTGGAGCTGCGTTCATAACTAGATTTGCGAGTGACGCCGCGAAGCGGATAGGTGGGGGTAGAGTGAAGAAACGAAGGAGGAGGAATGGGGGGAGGAGCAGGAGGAGCAGGAGGAGGAAAAAGAGGAGGGTGAGGAGCATGACGAAGGTGAGGAGCAACACCTTACTCACAAAACTAGGTGTGGAGCGGCGTTCACATTTAGATTTGCGAGTAATGTCTCTTATCAGGAGGCTGCTCGCAAAACTGGTTGCGGAGCTGCGTTCGCAACTAGATTTGTGAGTGACGCCATGAAGCGGAGAGGTGGGGTTGAGTAAAGAAAAGAAGGAGGAGGAATGATGGGGAGGAGCAGGAGGAGTAGGAGGGGGAAGAAGAGGAGGGTGATGAGCATGACGAGGGTGAGGAGGAAGACATCACTCACAAAACTAGGTGTGGAGCGGCGTTCACAGCTAGTTTTGCGAGTAATGTTTCGTAGCAGGAGGCTGCTCGCAGAACTGATTGGGGAGCTGCGTTCACAACTGACGGGGGGCAGCCGACGGCCAACGCTGCCCTGTTGAAACTACACGATTTGATTATCATCCTCCTGCTCTTGAAAAAATACCGTTTACCAGATTTTCCAGATTTCCAAGATCTTCCCAGAGATGGCCCTGGTGAAAAACGCTGTGTTTTCCTGATATTCCTGACCTTCCCAGGGATTACCCCTGAGAAAACGCTGTGTTTTCCTGATATTCCTGATATTCCTGACATTTCCAGAGACTACCCAGGCGCCGAGGCCTCCTGGGGCTGCCGAAACATTGCCCTGGTGAAAAACGCTGTGTTTTCCTGATATTCCTGACCTTCCCAGGGATTACCCCTGAGAAAACGCTGTGTTTTCCTGATATTCCTGATATTCCTGACATTTCCAGAGACTACCGTGGGTAATCCCTGGGAAGGTCAGGAATATCAGGAAAACACAGCGTTTTTCACCAGGGCAATGTTTCGGCAGCCCCAGGAGGCCTCGGCGCCTGGGTAGTCTCTGGAAATGTCAGGAATATCAGGAATATCAGGAAAACACAGCGTTTTCTCAGGGGTAATCCCTGGGAAGGTCAGGAATATCAGGAAAACACAGCGTTTTTCACCAGGGCAGTGTTTCGGCAGCCCCAGGAGGCTTCGGGAAGCCCCAGGAAGCGTTTCGGAAGACTCGGGAAGGCCAGGAGGCCTCAGGAAGCCCCAGGAAGCCCCAGGCCCTCCCCCCCCAGGGCGCGCGAGGAAGAGGAGTAGCAAAAAAAAATATATGTATGATCATGTGGGGGGGGGGGCTACCATACATATATATGTATATATATATATATATATATATATATATATATATATATTCTGCACACTCGTCCATCCTAAATATGAAATCATACCATCCCAGCCAGGCCGGGTCCCCCCCCTGAGGTTCCCTTGTAAAAAAACACTATGCGGTGACATTTTTGGTTCTAACATGACACTTTTTCACGAATCCCTTGCAACAAAATGAGACGAAGTGCACACGCGCGCGTCGTCGCGCGCGTATGCCGAATCCTTCAAAAACCTTCGGTGCGGGAAGGATTTCGCAATCGAGTTTCCAAACAACATACAAAACACAGGGTTTCGCAACACAGAGTTGCTAAAAAGATGCTTCCGCGAAAACTCTTGCGAAATCTTAAGAAAACCATAGGTTTTTCAAGATTTTCACAAAATGCGACCAAACGGGCTTCGCGCGCGCTCATGTCGAAATCTGTCGAACGCCCTTGCGCGTGTGCCGTCGCGAGAATCCCCTGCAAAAAATGGGACGAAGTGCAGATGCGCGCGTCGTCGCGCGCGTATGCCGAAAACCTTCAACACCCATCGGCTTCGGAAGGATTTCAAAATCGTGTGTCCAAAAAACCTACAAACACACAAAGTTACGCAACACGGATTTTCAACAGAAGCGTGCGCGCGCGCTCTTGCGTCGTCGTCGTCGTGGTCGTCGTCGCCGTCCTCTCTCCTCCCGCGTCGTTGTCGTCGTCGTCGTCGCCTACGTCGTCCTCTGTCTTTCCTCGTGTTCGTCGTCGTCGTCCTCTTTGGCGTCGTGGTCGTTTCCGTCGTCGTTGTCGCCGTGGTCGTCCTTCCTCCTCCTCCGTCGTCGTCGTCGTCGTCCGTCGTCGGCGTCTCGTCGTCGTCCCTTCTATTTCGTCGCCGTCGTCGTCGTCGTCGTTGTCAGCGTCGTCGTCGTCTTCCCTCCTCCCTCGTCGTTGTCGTCGTCGGCGTCGCCGTCCTCCGACCTTCTTCGTCGTTCGCGTCGTCGCCCTCCCTCCTCCCCCGTCGTTGTCGTCGTTGTCGCCGTCGTCGTCCGCCCTCCTTCCTCGTTGTCTTCGTTGGCGACGTCGTCGTCGTCTTCGTCGTCGTCGTCGGCGTCGGCGTCGTTGTCGTCTTCGTCGTCGTCGACGTCGGCGTCGTCGTCGTCGCCGCCGTCGTCGTCGTCGTCGTCGTCGTCGGCGTCGGCGTCGTTGTCGTCTTCGTCGTCGTCGACGTCGGCGTCGTCGTCGTCGCCGCCGTCGTCGTCGTCGTCGTCGTCGTCGTCGTCGGCGTCGTTGACGTCGTCGTCGTCGTCGACGTCGTCGTCGGTGTCGTCGTTATCGTCGTCGTCGGCGTCGTCATCGTCGTCGTCGTTGTCATCGTCGTCGTCGTCGGCGTCGGTATAGTCGTCGTAGTCGGTGTCGTCGTCGTCGTCGTCGTCGTCGTCGTCGTCGTTGTCGGCGTCGTCGAAGTCGTTGGAGACGTCGTCGGTGTCGTCGTACTCGTTGTCGTCGTCGTCGTCATCGTCGTTGTCGCTGTCGTCGTCGGCGTCGCTGTCGTTGCCAAGTGCCATTTTGTACCCACCGTCACGGTCTTAAGAGATTTTGCAAACCAAGTTGCGGGTGGGTGGGTGGGATGTTTGCGCGAGCAGTGGAGTGGACAACTCACTGCGAACAGAAATTAATTGCACCACATAGGTTCTCCTTCCCAAAAAAGAAATAGGTTCTACCACCCTCCCCCCCGACTTAACGATCCCCCCTTTCCGTATGACAATGTACATATGATTCTGCCCCATAGTCCATCCTTAATTTGAATGTACACTATCCCAGGGGGGCCGGTATCGCCCCCCCGCCATCCTCTGCAAAAATACTATGCGCGCACACTCGTTTATCAAAAACCATAAGTTTTCAACAATCCCTTGCAACAAATGGGACGGAGTGCACACGCGCGCGTCGTCGCGCGCGCATGCCGAAATCCTCAACAAAATCTGACGGTTTTGGAAGGATATCAAAGTCGAGTTTACAAAACATTTTTTTTGTTGTTTTTTATCTGCGGGGCGAGAGCGAACCTCTTCCGCTGGAAGCTAAGCGGGCCGCGCACAGCTTCAATTAACAGAGAAAGGGCGGAAGAAGGTGGGGCCTCACGGCGGCCGGGAGAGGGCGAAGCCCTGGGATCAGGCGGTGCCGAAGATGATGTGCAGGAAAAGGTACACCTTGGACAGGAGCCCAGTGGCGAGGTCCCAGCAGGTGGAAAGCCGGTGGTGGTGCCGTCAGCGGCGCTTCGAGAACACGAGCCTCACAAACTGCGGGAGAGGACGCGCCACGTCACCAGGTCGACGTCCGAGGTGAAGAGGAGCACCACTGGGTCGGAGTGCAACGTTGTGCCACCAAAAATGATGCCAAAGAGGTCCAGCCGTGGTAGTCCAATCCACGAGCATGGGGATCCGCAGCCTGAGGCGCGGCAGCCAGGCGAACCGTAAACTTGCCGCCCACGGCCGCCAGGATGCTGGTGTGCTGCAGGGAGGAAGCCTGCCCCGCAGCGGCAAGCGCGTGAGAACGGGCAGAAGCCACGCACGTCGCTGCCGTGCCGCAGTGTCAAGGGCCGGGCCTGAGCCCCGCAGCGCCAAGACCCGCGGGGCCGCCGAGGCGGCAAGGTGCAGGCGCCCGGCACCGGGCCGGAGCCGCGCAGTGCCGGGCGCTGCGGCCATGGGAGGGGGGGTAGCGAGCGGGAGGGGGGAGAAGCGGGCAGGAATGATGAAGGCCGGCCCAGCGAGCCAGCGGTGGCCAGGGCAGCCCCGCACCGGAGTAGCGCGTGGCCGGGTGTTGCAGGGCACCCTGCGGGATCAGGAGGGACGAGCGGTCCCAGTACCAGTTGAACGAGTGAGGAGGGAGGAGGAGGGCAAGTCGCCGAAGACGAGGACCAGGCCGACGTGGACGCGGACGCCGCCATGCCGGGCATGAAAGCCCAGGCGGTCCAGCGGATCAGGGGGGACTAACGGTCCCATCAGCAGGTGGAAAGGCGGGGGGGAGGAGGAAGGCAGGCAGCCGAAGGCGCAGACCAGGCCATACCCGTGAAGGACGACGTGGCGCCAGAGCCAGGTACAGCGGTGTGGGCAAGGCATCCGTGGCAAGGAGGACCTTGCGGCGCTGCTGTGCGTTAGCGCGAAGCCCTGCACCCCTTAACAGTGCCCCGGTGGGGCGCGTGAGCCCGTTCCGTGCGCCCGTCTGGACGGCCGTGCCCGTGGGCTGCTGGGCTTCTGCAGCCTGGCGGAGTTTACAAAACACATACAACAACATAGGGTTTCGCAACACAGATTTTCAAAAGAAGCATGCGCGTGCGCTCTTGTGAAATCTTACGAAAACCATAGGTTTTGCAAGATTTCAGAAAATGCAACCGAACAGGCCTCGCGCGCGCATGTTGGAATCTCTCGAACGCCCTTGCGCGCGTGCCGTCGCGAGAATCTTTTGCAAACAATGGGACGAAATGCGCGCGCGAGTCGTCGCGCGCGCATGCCGACATCCTTCAAGAATCTTCGGTTTCGGAAGGATTTCAAAATCGAGCGCCCCGAAAACATACAAAAACAGGGTTTCGCGACACGGATTTTCAACAAAAGCGTGCGCGCGCGCTCTTGCGTCGTCGTCGTCGTCGCCGTCCTTCCTCGTCCCTCGTCGTCGTCGTCGTCGTCGTCGCCGCCTACGTTGTCTTCTGTCTTTCCGCGTGTTCGTCGTCGTTGTCGTCCTCTTTGGCGTCGTCGTCGTTTCCGTCGTCGTTGTCGACGTGGTCGTCCTTCCTCCTCCCTCGTCGTCGTCGTCGTCGTCCGTCGTCGGCGTCTCGTCGTCGTCCCTCCTATTTCGTCGTCGTCGTCGTCGTCGTCATCTTCCCTCCTCCCTCGTCGTTGTCGTCGTCGGCGTCGCCGTCCTCCCTCCTTCTTCGTCGCTCGCGTCGTCGCCGTCCTCCCTCCGCCCTCGTCGTTGTCGTCGTTGTCGCCGTCGTCGTCCGTCCTCCTCTCTCGTCGTCGTCGTCGTCTTCGTTGGCGACGTCGTCGTCGTCGTCGTCGTCTTCGTTGACGTCGTCGTCGTCGGCGTTGTCGTCGTCGTCGGCGTCACCGTCGTCGTCGCCGTCGTCGCTGTCGGCGTCGTCGTCGTCGTCGCCGGCGTCGTCATCGTCGTCGTCGTCGGCGTCGGCGTCGTCGTCGTCGTCGTCGTCGGCGACGTTGTCGTCGTCGCTGTCGTCGTCGTCGTCGTTGTTGTCGTCGTGGTCGTCGTCGAAGTCGTCGTCGTCGGTGTCGTCGTAGTCGTCGTCGGCGTTGTCGTCGTCGTCGTCGTCGTTGTCGCTGTCGTCATCGGCGTCGGTGTCGTTGCCAAGTGCCAACTGGTACCTACCGTCACGGTCTTAAGAGGTCTCGCGGCCAAGTTGCGGGTGGGAGGGTGGGATGTTTGCACGAGCAGTGGAGAGGACAGCTTCAAGACAGTCGAAGTGAATTGCACCACGTAGATTGCGTCTCATAGACTGCATTGCACAGGTTGTACCGCGTATATTCTCCTTTCTAGAAAGAGAATAGACTCTACCCCCCCCTCGGCGTTATCGGCTTTCCTTTCGGGTATGTAAATCATATCTGATTCTGACCACATGTCCATCGTAAGTATGAATTTGCACTATCCCCGGGGGGCCGGGATCGGCCCCCCTGAGGTTCCCGTGTAAAAAACGATACGCGGGGACATCTGTTGTTCTAACATAAGACTTGTCCACGAATCCCTTGCAAAAAATGGGACGAAGTACACACGCGCGCGTCGTCGCGCGCGCATGCCGAAATCCTCCAAAAACGTTCGGTGTCGGAAGGATTTCGCAACCGAGTTTCCCAAAAACATACCAACACACATGGTTTCGCAACACTGATTTGCTAAAAAGGCTTACGCGCGAGCTCTTGCGAAACCTCAAGAAAACCATAGGTTTTTCAAGATGTTCACAAAATGCTACCAAACGGGCTTCGCGCGCGCATGTCGAAGTCTGTCGAACGCCCTTGCGCGCGTACCGTCGCGAGAATCCTCTTCAACAAATAGGACGAAGTGCAGACGCGCGCGTCGTCGCGCGCGTATGCCGAAATCCTTCAAAACCCATCGGTTTCGGAAGGACTTCAAAATCGTGTGTCCAAAAAACCTACACAAACACAAGGTTTCGCAGCACGGATTTTCAACAAAAGCGGGCGCGCGCTCTCTTGCGTCGTCGTCGTCGTCGTCGTCGTCGTCGTCGTCGCCGTCCTCCCTCCTCCCGCGTCGTCGTCGTCGTCGGCGTCGTCGTTCTCTGGGTTTGCTCGTCGTCGTCGTTGTCGTCGTCGTCGTCTTGGCGTCGTCGTCGTTTCCGTCGTCGTTGTCGCCGTGGTCGTCGTTTCCTCTTCCCTCGACGTCGTCGTCCGTCGTCTCGTCGTCGACCCTCCTATTTCGTCGCCGTCGTGGTCGTCGTCGTCATCGTCGTCGTCTTCCCTCCTCCGTCGTCGTTGTCGTCGTCGGCGTCGCCGTTCTCCCTCCTTCGTCGTTCGCGTCATCGCCGTCCTCCCTCCTCCCTCGTCGTTGTCGTCGTTGTCGCCATCGTCGTCCTCCGTCCTCCCTCGTCGTCGTCGTCGTCGTCGTCTTCGTTGGCGGCGCCGTTGTCGTCGTCGTCGTCGTTGTCTTCGTCGTCGTCGGCGTCGGCGTCGTCGTCGTCGCTTCCGTCGTCGTCGTCGTCGGCGTTGTTATCGTCGTCGTCGTCGTCGGCGTCGTCGTCGTCGTCGTCGTCGTCGGTGTCGTCGTCGTCGTCGTCGTCGTTGTTGTCGTCGTCGAAGTCGTTGGAGACGTCGTCGGTGTCGTCGTAGTCGGTGTCGGCGGCGCCGTCGTCGTCGTTGTCGCTGTCGTCGTCGGCGTCGGTGTCGTGGCCAAGTGCCATGTGGTACGTACCGTCACGGTCTTGTCTTAGGAGGTCTTGCGACCAAGTTTCGGATGGGAGGGTGGGATGTTTGCACGAGCAGTGGAGAGGACAGTTTCAAGTTCGGCAAGTGAGTTCCCCTTTCTAAAAAGAGAAGATTCTACCCACCCTGGACTTATCGGTTCCCCCTGGGGTAGTAGGATTTCATATATATATATATGTATATATATATATATATATATATATATTCTGCGCACCCGTCCATCCTAAATATGAATTCGTACCATCCCAGCTAGGCCAGTTCCCCCCCCTGAGGTTCCCTTGTAAAAAACACTATGCGGTGACATTTCTTCTTCTAACATAGCACTTTTTCACGAATCCCTTGCAACAAATGGGACGAAGTGCACACGCGCGCGTCGTCGCGCGCTCATGCCGAAATCCTTCAAAAACTTTCGGTGCGGGAAGGATTTCGCAATCGAGTTTCCAAAACACATGCAAAAACACAGGGTTTCGCAACACAGAGTTGCTAAAAAAGCTTCCGCGAAAGCTCTTGCGAAATCTTAAGAAAACCATAGGTTTTTCAAGATTTTCACAAAATGCTACCAAACGGGCTTCGCGCGCGCTCATGTCGAAATCTGTCGAACGCCCTTGCGCGTGTGCCGTCGCGAGAATCCCCTGCAACAAAAATGAGACGGAGTGCAGACGCGCGCGACGACATGCCGAAAACCTTCAAAACCCATCGGTTTCGGAAGGATTTCAAAATCGTGCGTCCAAAAGACATACAAAAACCCAAGGTTTCGCAGCACGGATTTTCAACAAAAGCGTGCGCGCGCGCTCTTGCGTCGTTGTCGTCGTCGTCGTCGTCGTCGTCGTCCCTCCTCCCTCGTCGTCGTCGTCGTCGTCGTCGTCGCCGCCGCCGTCGTCGTCTTCTGTCTTTCCTCGTCGTCGTCGTCGTCGTCTTGGCGTCGTCGTCGCTTCCGTCGTCGTTGTCGCCGTGGTCGTCCTTTCTCCCTCGTCGTCTTCGTCGGCGTCTCGTCGTTGTCCCTCCTATTTCGTCGCCGTCGTCGTCGTCGTCGTCGTCGTCGTCGTCGTCGTCGTCGTCGTCTTCACTCCTCCCTCGTCGTTATCCTCTTCCCTCGTCGTCGTCGTCGTCGTCCGTCGTCGGCGTTTCGTCGTCGTCCCTCCTATTTCGTCGCCGTCGTCGTCGTCTTCGTCGTCGTTGTCGTCGTCGTCGTCTTCCCTCCTCCCTCGTCGTTGTCGTCGTCGGCGTCGCCGTCCTTCCTCCTTCTTCGTCGTTCGCGTCGTCGCCGTCTTCCCTCCTCCCTCGTCGTTGTCGTCGTTGTCGCCGTCGTCGTTTTTTCTCCCTCCTCGTCGTCTCCGTTGTCGACGTCGTCGTCGTCTTCGTCGTCGTCGTCGGCGTCGGCGTCGTCGTCGTCTTCGTCGACGTCGACCGGCGTCGTCGTCGTCTTCGTCGACGTCGACGTCGGCGGTGTCGTCGCAGTCGGTGTCGGCGTCGCCGTCGTCGTCGTTGTGGCTGTCGTCGTCGGCGTCGGTGTCGTGGCCAAGTGCCATGCGGTACCTACCGTCACGGTCTTGTCTTAAGAAGTCTTGCGACCAAGTTGCGGGTGGGAGGGTGGGATGTTTGCACGAGCAGTAGAGAGGACAGCTTCAAGACGGTCAAAGTGAATTCTCCTTTCCAAAAAGAAAATAGACTCTACCCCCCCAGACTTATCGGTTCCCCTTGGGATAGTATGGTGTCACACATATATATATAAATATCTTCTGCGCACTCGTCCATCCTAAATATGAATTCATACTATTCCAGCTAGGCCGGTTTCCCCCCCGCGCAATATGGGACGAAGTGCGCACGCGCGCGTCGTCGCGCGCGCATGCCGAAATCCTTCAAAAACCTTCGGTGCGGGAAGGATTTCGCAATCGAGTTTCCAAAAAACATACAAAAGCACAGGGTTGCGCAACACAGAGTTGCTCAAACAGCTTCCGCGAAAGCTCTTGCGAAATCTTAAGAAAACCATAGGTTTTTCAAGATTTTCACAAAATGCTACCAAGCGGGCTTCGCGCGCGCTCATGTCGAAATCTGTCGAACGCCCTTGCGCGTGTGCCGTCGCGAGAATCCCTTGAAAAAAAAAGGACGAAGTGCAGACGCGCGCGTCGTCGCGCGCGTATGCCGAAAACCTTCAAAACCTATCGGTTTCGGAAGGATTTCAAAATCGTGTGTCCATACAACCTACAAAAACACCAGGTTTCGCAACACGGATTTTCAACAAAAGCGTGCGCGCGCGCTCTTGCGTCGTCGTCGTCGTCGTCGCCGTCCTCCCTCCTCCCGCGTCGTTGTCGTCGTCGTCGTCGTCACCTACGTCGTCCTGTTAGTGCGAAGTATGCCTGCAGGCGGGCACGGGATTGAGGGGCCCAGCGAGATCGACTTCTCCATTCTATTATTCCATTATACTATTGCTCAAGTCTTGAAAGGTTCGCTCGCGTGGGCCTCGCGCGCGGCCCCCTTTCAGCGATCGCGGCCGGGGTCATCCACGGGCTGGTGGCGCTTGGAGTCTGGCGGGTTGCGCCCCCGCCGGTGTGCCCTCGGCCCGTCTGCCCGGCGGCCCATTGCCCCTCGCCCGCGGGGCTCGGCCCGGCCTGCGGCTCTCTTGGCTGAGCTGCCCGAGGAGCTGGCGGAGGTTCGCGCTGCGGCAGCGCGATTGGACGACCGCCTCGCTGTGCTGCAGGCGACGGCGGACGCGGTGGCGAGCTTCTGGCCCCTGATCTGGGTGCTGATTGGGGGGCTCGTGAAGGACACCCTCGACAGGATCCGCCAGGCCCTCGCTCGCCGCCGCGATGCTGTCCGCGAGGAGGTACCAGCTCTTCGCGGCGGACGGGAGCGTCGTGGAGGAGCCGGCCTTTATGAGTGAGATGAGGCCAGGCCGCCGTTTTGCCCTGTGGTATTCAGATGATACATGCTGGCACGAGAGAGTTGCCCTGGCGTATGTGCGACCAGGAGTGTGGGTCATCACCACCCCGGACGGCGACAGGTATCCCGAGAACTTGCGATGCCGTCGGGGTACCAGCGGCGCGGTTCAGGCGGTTTTGGTGGATCCAGGGCAGCCCGTTCTGGATCGCATGCGCGGGCGCTTCTACCGTTTCAAGGACCCGCTGGAGCCCTCGGACTTGGTGGAGCAGGTCAAGATGGCCGAGGCGGGGAGCTACGCTATCACGCGCCGTGCTCCTGCGCCGCCAGCCGCCATCATGATGTGGGGCGGCGCGGACGTGGAGTACGAGCCCCTGATGGCTTCGGAGGGCGTCCAGCTGGTGCCGCTTGGCGGTGGCAGAGCGCCTGTCCACGGTGAGGAGCCGGCGCCGGCCCCCTTGCCGCCGCCTGAGCTGCCGCCAGATGCGACCTGGCTCATCGTGGACCCGCGCCATCCCGACTTCGGCCGAGAGCGGCGTCCTGGTCTGGATGCGCCCCGAGCGGGAGAGTACGCGATCGCGCTTGACGCGCGGAGGAGGCCAGTACCCGTCCGACAGGTCGTGCTGGCGGACGTTGAGACGTTCATGGCATCGGCGCGGACAGGGATCGCCAAGATCCTGGAGGACGAGGCCGGCCCAGCCACGGGGCATCTGGAGGAGCGGCTTCACCACGCGCTGGATGGCGGCACGAAGACGCCCCCCAGCGTCGAGGACGCGAGGACGTTGACGGTTGACTACGATGAACACGGAGAACGATACAAGGAGTGGAGATCCGTATGTGCCGAGATCTCGTATAGCCATTCTGGCGACTGGGATAAGCACCACGAGGGGCCCGCCACCACGTTGGCCTTGTTCAAGAACGTTCAGAGACAAGGTGGTGACCCTCGGTTGTGGTACGCCAGCTGGTGTCGCGAGGCCGGCGTCAGCCCTCAGGAGAGAACGGGCATCGAGATGAAGCTCTTGACCGATATACTGTACCTCAGTGGCTGCTATGACCAGTTGAATGGTCCCTCGCTCGCGTGCATCGAGACCGTAGCTCGCCGTGTATGTCAGATCATCGAGGCCTACTCGACGGGCGTGCCTGGTCGTGCCAACTGGGAGGGCGTGAAGCATTTCACCCCGGTGGCTTCAGCATCATCTGTGGTCCCTGCTGAGCTACGTTCCCACGCGCACCGCCGGGCCAAGGAGGAGATGGAGATCGAGAGCATGCGGGTGCGCACGCGGGGCCTGCAGCCGCCTGGAGGGCCAGAGGCGGCGCCGCCTGGTGCGCCCGTCAACCCGAAGGGCACCCCGAAGGGCGGCAGTCGAGGCCGTGGCCAGCCTGTGCAGGGAGCTGGCCAGGAGGGCGGCGGGAAGGTGCCCCTGGCGCCACAGGGGTGAGTTACTGGGCCAGCGGCGAGGGTGGTCGACTCGACGCTGGAGGCCCAGACCAGGCGGTGTCCGATGAGCGAGTGGAGCGCGTCAGTATGCTGCCTCTTTTTCCTCTTCCCCTCTCCCAGCTGCCGCCTATGCCGAGTGGGCGTGGCCGACAGGCGACAGGCCTGCGAGGCCATTTGCGACGTCTAAATGCGGATGTCAATGCAACTTTGAAGGCTTTGAATTGGATGGCGGGTGACCGACATAAGGCCTCCTATGGGCCCCCAGTCACCTCGGAGCAGGCCAGTGTGCAGGCGCGCGTCCAGGACAGGATTCATGGCCAGTGAGCGGCTTTCCTCGAGCTGCTGCACGGCCGGGCTGTGTATGATACAGAGCCCGGTGGACACAACCTTGCCAGTTTCTCCAATGTTGCCTCTGTGAGCCTTCCTGACAACCTCGAGGGCGCCCCGATGGTGCAAGATGTTGTTGGCCCAGAGGCGAGCCAGTTTTTGGAGCAGAACTACGAGCGCATGCTGCGCCCTCTCTCGGATTTTTTGGAGCGACAGGAGTCGCTGCCCCCTATAAGGCCCTACTGGGACCCTGTGCTGGCTCGTAGTCGTCGCAAGTTTCTGCGGCTCATGCGAGCCCTCCTTAAGGTTGGTCTGGTGATGCTGCTGCCTGCTGGATCAGCCCAGGAGCATGTAGGCATGTTTTTTGTAAAGAAGGCAGGAAAAAAGCAAAAGCCGTCTGATAATAGACGCACGACGTGCGAATCGCCGTTTCGCTGAGCCCCCTGGAGTTCACTTTTGTTCTAGTGAGAGCCTCGCAAGGATTGAGGTCATTTTGCCAGGCTCTGTTTCCAGTCTCTCTCCCGAACAGCTCACTGGCGCCCAGATGTCTCTGGGGCTGGCGGATGTGAAAGACGCGTTCCATCGTTTCCGTATTCCGAGTGGTCTGGCCAGTTGCTTTGGGTTCGGATCGGCTACGGCGGGGGAGCTGAGCGTCGTTGGACAGAACCTTGATGGGGTCCTCTTGGGTGTTGACGACCAGGTCGATATCTGCTGGGCCTCTTTGCCGATGGGCTTCTCTTGGTCTCTGTACTTCTGCCAGCAAGCGGGTGAACAACGTATGAAAAGCGTCCCAGGGCTCACGACCTCGACCCTCCTCCAGGACCGCGGGGCGCCAGGGATTTTTCGGTTTTCGGAGCGCTTCGACCCGTCTACTGGGACCTCTGCGGTGGAGGGTTCGGGGATCTGCCACTATATCTATGTGGACAACCTGGGTGTGATTAGCTGCGACCCTGTCAGTACTTCGTCGACGTTGTCGGACGCCTCGGATCGGTTCGAGAAAGTTGGCCTGAGGACCCGCGAGCACGAGGTGACCTCAGGCAAGTCGAAGGCTCTGGGGACTCACTTGGATCTGGAGGGCTTTCGTGTGTCCCTCTCGCCTGCCCGTCCCTGCAAGGTTCGACAAGGGGTGCTGTGCGCCTTGAGGTGCCGGGAACTTCCCGGACGTGTGTGGGGGGTGCTGCTTGGTCACCTCGCGTTCTGCGCCCTAATCGACAGGAACATGATGAGCGTGTTTAGGAGCATCTACGCATTCATTAACAAACATTATTGTGTGCCCACAGCGTTGTGGGAGACCGCCCGACAGGAGATGACCGCCGCCGCGTCCTTGCTGTTCGTGATGGATGCCTTTTGGACTCTTCCCTGGGCCCCTAGCGTGGTGGCGACAGACGCGTCTGAGGAGGGGTTCGGGGCTACCGTCTCTTATTGGGCTCCTGACAAGGTGGCTCAGGTGGGGAGGATCATGGAGAGGAGACGCTTCAAGAGGCTTCTTGGGGTTTCGGCGCGGGAAAGATTTTTCGGCAGCTTGGATGATCTTGGATCGGATGGAGAGGGGCCCGATGACGATCAGCCCTACTTGGTGGACTCCAATTTCCCCGAGGTCCCACGCAAGCAGCTCTCCAAGGCCAATTGGGACACCCTCTTAGCAGGTCCCTGGAAGTACTTGGACGAGGGCATCTATACCCTCGAGTCGCGGGCCCTCCTTCTGGGCTTCCAGGCGGTGGTCAGTACCCATCATGTTCGATGACGCGGGAGTCTGCCTGTCTTTCGCACGAGGTCGTACCGCGGACTTCCGCTCTTTGATGTGTATGCGGAGGGCGGGGGTCTGGTGTCTCAGTTGGGGTCTTCGTGTACATTTTCGTTGGATACCCTCTGAATGGAATTCAGCAGACAAACCATCACGAGCTTTCTCAGTAGAACATGGTGGCTCTTCAGATTTTCCTGTTGGTGTTTATCATGCTCCAGTCGAGCCAGATTCCGACGAATGCAGCAAGACTGATGCTTCGGGGAGGGCCTCCGAAGGCCAAGTTCCGCCCGAAGGCCAGGCTGGCCGGTCAGCCCTCGGGGTCAGCGTCCGCCCCAGCTCCCCCGACATCTTCGAGAGCGCTGGTGCCGGTGGCGAGCCCTCCGTCGGCGAGCGCCCCGAGGCAGGCCAGGCTGCTGGCCCCGGGCGGCGAGCTGTCTCCACGACTGGTGACAGCCGACCGCGCGCCGCCGGCGGACAGACCTCTGGGCAAAAGCTCAGACACAGAGGCGACGGAGGTGGACAGGACCAGCGACAAGACATCCGACACCGATCGGATCGTGGTCAGACCTCGGCGCCGTGCTCGCAACCTGGAGCTCCCTCGACCGAAGCGGCCCCGAGTTCCAGTGGGACCAGATCGGCTTCAGGGACTCGGACTGCTGCCCTTGGAGTCCAACGCGGTGAAGGCCACCGCGGAGAACCAGTACCACGAGCTGGTGACTCTATGGAGGTCCAACGCACGCGACCTCGGCGAGCCGCTCGGCGAGGCTGCCGAGGTGGGCGCCTCAGTGGTGCGGCAGCTTCAAGACTTCTTCGACCAGGGCGAGAACGTCAGCAAGGGCGAGAAGCTCGTGGCTGGTCTGGAGCACTTCCTGCCAGAGTTTGGCCGACATGGAGGGCTTCACCTCTCGCGGAGCTACCGCGCCCTCCGGGGCTGGAGGCGCCGGTGCCCACCTCGGTCGCGTCGCCCCCTCGCATTTTGCATCTGGGCGGCGATCATCAGGGAGTTCTGCCGGGGCAACCTCTGGAACGTGGCGGTCTACACTCTGTTTATGCTGGTGACGTGCATGCGGCCGTCGGAGCCGCTGAAGCTGCTGAAGGAGGACCTGCTCGCCCCCGCCCACGGCCTCTCTGCCTCGTGGATCTGCTTTGCTTTTCGCCGAGAGCGGGGTCAGTCTTCGAAGACCTACGCCGCGGACGAGAGCATCGAGCTCAGTTGCCAGTGGGCCCCTTTCCTTGCGACCGTGGTGGCTGCCCTCAAGCGTGGCCGCCCGAAGCAGAAGGTTTTCAGTGTCCTCGTGCAGCTCGTGCACGCGCCTTTTCAAGACAGTGCGTCGACGGCTCGGACTAACTGCGGTGCCATATCAGGCAAGGCACTCAGGCGCCTCCATCGACGCCGCAATGAAGTACAGGACGAGAGCCGAGATAGAGGCTCGCGGCCGATGGAAGGCGGACAAGTCAGTGCTCAGGTACGACAGCAAGGCCAAGATAGTCGAGAGTGTCGACAAGCTGCCCGACTCGTTGGCGTCTCACGTCAGAATGTGCGAACTCCGACTCGGGGACCTTTTGTGCGGCCAGATCGACCCCTCGGCCATCGCGCTGCCCGACATCCCGAGCTCGGCCCCAAAGAAGCGACACCGTACCTAGCCGACCTGGTTGGAGGCGCAGGAGGTGTTGGGCGAGCTGCGGGGCGATACGGTATTCGTGCTAGGCTGTGGGATATTTCAGTTTCTAAGCCTTTGGATCTGACAGATCTGAAGAATATCGATTTGCTTCGCTCAGAGGCTGCGGCAGGACGAATTGATGCTGTCATGATAGCCATTGAGTGTCGGTCTTGGGGCATCGCTCGCCACAGGACGAATGTTATTCGATCTCGAGAGGAGCCCTGGGGTGTTGCCAGACCAGTCAAGCCTTTCTCGGATAACGACACCAAAGCTTTACAGAGTGGTAACCTCCAGGCCCGACGAGTTCTCCGACTACTTAGAACTATACATTCTCGGGTATCCCTTGGGCTATTGAGAACCCTCATACAAGTCTCCTGTGGCACACCCCAGAGCTCAAATACTTCGAAAAGGACCCGAAGGTGCATGTGAAGATAGTTGACCAGTGTGCCTTTGGAGCTGCCTGGCGCAAGCGTACTCGTTTGATGCTCGGGAACTGCGACGAGATAGATGTCTCCCTGTGTGATCAGTACGTTTGTGCCGGCCGAGGTGTGTGCCAGTTTTCAAAGAAACGTCATGTCGAACTCGAAGGACGAAAGATGACCTCGAAAGCCCAGGTTTACCCACCCACGTTTTCCCACCTCCTGGCCGATATCTGGTGCAGTGGTTGTGTGCATGGCCGCGCTGTCTATCCATCAACTCGTAAGCTCACATCCACTTGGGGGGACGATTCGGGAGACGAGGCAGTCAGTTGTTCAGGAGTATAGACTCCAAAGCCTTGCCGTTCCGAGAGAGCCAGCGCGTGATGACGGTGGCTGAGTTGATGAGACACAATGCTGACAAAAAGAGAGTGCAGGTCCCTCATGTTAGCGCGAAGTATGCCTGCAGACGGGCGCGGGATTGAGGGGCCCAGCGAGATCGACTTCTCCATTCTATCATTCCATTATGCTATTGCTCAAGTCTCCCGCCCCCCTCTCCCTCTCGCTTCTGTGCCGATCTCGTTTCTGACCTACGTCGCCTCCGAGACGAGGCAGTCAGTTGTTCAGGAGTATAGACTCCAAAGCCTTGCCGTTCCGAGAGAGCCAGCGCGTGATGACGGTGGCTGAGTTGATGAGACACAATGCTGACAAAAAGAGAGTGCAGGTCCCTCATCTGTCTTTCCTCGTCTTCGTCGTCGTCGTCCTCTTTGGTGTCGTGGTCGTTTCCGTCGTCGTTGTCGCCGTGGTCGTCCTTCCTCCTCCTCCCTCGTCGTCGTCGTCGTCCGTCGTCGGCGTCTCGTCGTCGTCCCTCCTATTTCGTCGCCGTCGTCGTCGTCGTCGTCGTCGTCGTCGTCGTTGTCGTCGTCGTCGTCGTCGTCGTCGTCGTCTTCCTCCTCCCTCGTCGTTGTCGTCGTCGGCGTCGCCGTCCTTCCTCCTTCTTCGTTGTTCGCGTCGTCGCCGTCCTCCCTCCTCCCTCGTCGTTGTCGTCGTTGTCGCCGTCGTCGTCCTCTCCTCCTTCCTCGTTGTCTTCGTTGGCGACGTCGTCGTCGTCTTCGTCGTCGTCGTCGGCGTCGGCGTCGTTGTCGTCTTCGTCGTCGTCGACGTCGGCGTCGTCGTCGTCGCCGCCGTCGTCGTCGTCGTCGTCGTCGTCGTCGGCGTCGTTGACGTCGTCGTCGTCGGTGTCGTCGTTATCGTCGTCGTCGGCGTCGTCATCGTCGTCGTCGTTGTCATCGTCGTCGTCGTCGGCGTCGGTGTCGTCGTCGTCGTCGTCGGTGTCGTCGTCGTCGTCGTCGTTGTCGGCGTCGTCGAAGTCGTTGGAGACGTCGTCGGTGTCGTCGTAGTCGTTGTCGGCGGCGTCGTCATCGTCGTTGTCGCTGTCGTCGTCGGCGTCGCTGTTGTTGCCAAGTGCCATGTGGTACCCACCGTCACGGTCTTCAGAGATTTTGCAAACCAAGTTGCGGGTGGGTGGGTGGGATGTTTGCGCGAGCAGTGGATTGGACAATTCACTGCGAAAAAAAATTCGTTGCACGTAGATTGCGCCACGTATATTGCACCGCGTAGATTGCATTACACAGGTTGCACTGCGTAAATTTTCCTTCCTACAAAGAGAATAGACTCTACCCCCCCCCCCCCCGGCGTTATCGGTCCCCTTTTCGGGTATGTAAATCATATCTGACTTATACCACATGTCCACCCTAAATATGAACTTACACTATCCCAGGGAGGCCAGTATCGCTCCCCTTGGGGTTCCATTGTAAAAAAAACGCCCTCGTGGCGTCCCAGGCAAACAGGCGGGTTGGCAGCCCGACCGTCACCACAGCTCGACGGGGCTGTGGGAGAGACTCTTGCCCTGTGGTTGGCCAGCCACAGTAGGTGCGGCCCCGCCGTGCCACCCCTGAGAGGCCCGATGGGGTTACTCGAAGGGGTCCCCCGACGTGGGGGGCGCAGGGACTTTAGTCCTTGGGCAGCGGGGCCTCCGCTGCTTGAGGCCGGCGGCCAAGTGGGGGTGGTGCCGGTGGCCGTGTCTCGGGGTGGCATCTCGAGGCACCTCGCAACGGCGGCGCGGATAACGCCGGGGGCGGTCCGTGCCGCCGTTCGTGTTGCGAGGTCCGACTGCATGTGAATTCATGCAGGCACCTTGGGCACCTCCCTTCGGGTTGTGTCGCCCAAGTGTTCTGTCCAGGCAAAAAAAAACAAATCCATGGTAAAAAACGATACGCGGGGACATTTTCTGCTCTAGCATCGCACTTTTTCGCGAATCCCTTGCAACAAATGGGACGAAGTGGACGCGCGCGCGTCGTCGCGCGCGCATGCCAGAATCATTCAAAAACCTTCGGTGTCGGAAGTATTGCGCAGTCGAGTTTCCCCCAAAAAGCAAAAACACAGGGTTTCGCAACACTTATTTGCTAAAAAAGCTTACGCGCGAGCTCTTGCGAAATCTTAAGAAAACCATAGGTTTTTGAATATTTTCACAAGATGCTACCAAACGGACTTCGCGCGCGCATGTCGAAATCAGTCGAACGCCTTTGCGCGTGTGCCGTCGCGAGAATCCTCTGCAACAAATGGGACGAAGTGCAGACGCGCGCGTCGTCGCGCGCGTATGCCGGAATCCTTCAAAACCCATCGGTTTCGGAAGGATTTCAAAATCGTGTGTCCAAAAAACGTACAAAAACCCAAGGTTTCGCAACATGGATTTTCAACAAAAGCGTGCGCGCGCGCTCTTGCGTCGTCGTCGTCGTCGTCGTCGTCGTCGTCGCCGTCCTCCCTCCTCCCGCGTCGTCGTCGTCGCCTATGTCGTCCTCTGTCTTTCCTCGTGTTCGTCGTCGTCGTCCTCTTTGGCGTCGTGGTCGTTTCAGTCGTCGTTGTCGCCGTGGTCGTCCTTCCTCCTCCTCCCTCGTCGTCGTCGTCGTCGTCCGTCGTCGGCGTCTCGTCGTCGTCCCTCCTATTTAGTCGCCGTCGTCGTCGTCGCCGTCGTCGTCGTCGTCGTCGTCGTCGTCGTCTTTCCTCCTCCCTCGTCGTTGTCGTCGTCGGCGTCGCTGTTGTTGCCAAGTGCCATTTGGTACCCACCGTGAAGACGCCGTCATCGTCGTCGGCGTGATCAGCATCGGTGCCGTCACTGGCTACCCCGTCGTCGCTGTCAGCATCGTCACCAGCATCGCTACTCTCATCATCGTGTCTACCGTTGTCGCCGTTGCCATGATACCGCGCCCGCCCAAATCGCCGACTCGCACTGAAGTGCCCGCTGGGATGCGCCGAGCGGTCGGCGCCACCGCTTTCGCGTCGGTCGCGCCAAACTAGCTGGACGCTGCGCGTGCGAGCACGCGCGGGCTAGTGCGGCCGCATAGATGCACCAGCCAATACCCAGCTGGCATCGCAATCGCTCCCGCATGGGCTTTGCAAACAAAGTTGCGGTTGGGTGGGTGGGATGATTGCGCGAGCAGTGGAGTTGACAATTTCAAGTTCGGCAAGTGAAATTTTCCTTTCTAAAAACAGAATAGACTCTACCCCCCCTTCCCCGGCGTTATCACTCCCCCTTTCGGGTATGTAAATCGTATTCGATTTTGACCACATGTCCATCCTAAATATGAATTTACACTATCCCAGGGGGGCCGGTATCGCTCCCCCTGAGGTTCCCTTGTGAAAAACACTATGCGGTGACATTTTTTGTTCTAAACTCGCACTTTTCCACGAACCCCTCGCAACAAATGGGACGAAATGCGCACGCGCGCGTCGTCGCGCGCGCATGCCGAAATCCTCCCAAAACCTTCGGTGCCCGAAGGATTTCGCAATCGAGTTTCCAAAACACATACAACAACACAGGGATTCTCCACACTGATTTGCTAAAGAAGCTTCCGCGCGAGCTCTTGCGAAATCTCAAGAGAACCATGGGTTTTCAAGATTTTCGCAAAATCCTACCAAACGGGCTTCGCGCGCGCGCATGTCGAAATCTGTCGAACGCCCTTGTGCGTGTGCCGTCGCGAGAATCCTTTGCAAAAAATGTGACGAAGTGCAGACGCGTACGTCGTCGCGCGCGTATGCCGAAATCCTTCAGAACCCATCGGTTTCGGAAGGATTTCAAAATCGTGTGTCCAAAAAACCTACAAAAACCCAAGGTTTCGCAACACGGGTTTTCAACAAAAGCGTGCGCGCGCTCTCTTGCGTCGTCGTCGTCGTCGTCGTCGTCGTCGTCGCCGTCCTCCCTCCTCCCGCGTCGTCGTCGTCGTCGTCGCCTACGTCGTCCTGTGTCTTTCCTCGTGTTCGTCGTCGTCGTCCTCTTTGGCGTCGTGGTCGTTTCCGTCGTCGTTGTCGCCGTGGTCGTCCTTCCTCCTCCTCCCTCGTCGTCGTCGTCGTCGTCCGTCGTCGGCGTCTCGTCGTCGTCCCTCCTATTTCGTCGCCGTCGTCGTCGTCTTTTTCGTTTCGTCGTCGTCTTCCCTCCTCCGTCGTCGATGTCGTCGTTGGCGTCGCCGTCCTTCCTCCTTCTTCGTCGTTCGCGTCGTCGCCGTCCTCCCTCCTCCCTCGTTGTCGTCGTTGTCGTCGTTGTCGTCGTTGTCGCCGTCGTCGTCCTCCCTCCTCTCTTGTCGTTGTCTTCGTTGGCGACGTCGTCGTCGTCTTCGTCGTCGTCGTCGGCGTCGGCGTCGTCGTCTTCGTCGTCGTCGACGTCGGCGTCGTCGCTTCCAAGTGCCATGTGGTACCCACCGTCACGGTCTTAAGAGGTCTTGCGACCAAGTTGCGGGTGGGAGGGTGGGATGTTTGCACGAGCAGTGGAGAGGACAGCTTCAAGTTGAGCAGGTGATTGATTCTTTTTGTTTAAAAACAGAATAGGATCTACCCCCCCCAGCGTTATCACTTCCCCTTTCGGGTATGTAAGTCACATGTGATTCCGACCACATGTCCATCCTAAATATGAATTTACACTATCCCCGGGGGGCCGGTATCCCCCCCCCCTGAGGTTCCCTGGTTCAAAAACACTATGCGGTGACATTTTTTGTTCTATCATAGCACTTTTTCACGAACCTCTGGCAACAAATGGGACGAAGTGCGCACGCGCGCGTCGTCGCGCGCGCAAGCCGAAATCCTTCAAAAACCTTCGGTGCCGGAAGGATTTCGCAATCGAGTTTCCAAAACACATACAAAAACACAGGGTTTCGCAACACTGATTTGCTAAAAAAGCTTCCGCGCGAGCTCTTGCGAAATTTTTATAAAACCATAGGTTTTTCAAGATTTTCACAACATGCTATTAAACGGGCTTCGCGAGCGCGCATGTCGAAATCTGTCGAACGCCCTTGCGCGTGTGCCGTCGCGAGAATCCTCTGCTAACAATGGGACGAAGTGCAATCGCGCGCGTCGTCGCGCGCGCATGCCGAAAACCTTCAAAACCTTCGGTTGCGGAAGGATTTCAAAATCGGGTGTCCAAACAACCTACAAAAACACAAGGTTTCGCAACACGGATTTTCAACAAAAAGCGTGCGCGCGCGCTTTTGCGTCGTCGTCGTCGTCCTCCCTCCTCCCTCGTCGTCGTCGTCGTCGTCGTCGCCGTCGTCGTCTTCTGTCTTTCCTCGTCGTCGTCGTCGTCGTCGTCGTCGTCTTGGCGTCTTCATCGCTTCCGTCGTCGTTGTCGCCGTGGTCGTCTTTCCTCCCTCGTCGTCTTCGTCGGCGTTTCGTCGTTGTCCCTCCCATTTCGTCGCCGTCGTCGTCGTCGTCGTCGTCGTCGTCTTCACTCCTCCCTCGTCGTCGTCCTCCTCCCTCGTCGTCGTCATCGTTGTCCGTCGTCGGCGTCTCGTCGTCGTCCCTCCTAGTTCGTCGCCGTCGTCGTCTTCGTCGTCGTCGTCTTCCCTCCTCCCTCGTCGTTGTCGTCGTCGGCGTCGCCGTCCTTCCTTCTTCGTCGTTCGCGTCGTCGCCGTCTTCCCTCCTCCATCGTCGTTGTCGTCGTTGTCGCCGTCGTCGTCCTCCCTTCTCCCTCGTCGTCGTCTTCGTTCGCGACGTCGTCGTCGTCTTTGTCGTCGTCGTCGTCTTTGCGTCGTCGTCGTCTTCGTCGACGTCGACGTCGGCGGTGTCGTCGTAGTCGGTGTCGGCGGCGCCGTCGTCGCCGTTGTCGCTGTCGTCGTCGGCGTCGGTGTCGTGGCCAAGTGCCATGTGGTACCTACCGTCACGGTCTTGTCTTAAGAAGTCTTGCGACCAAGTTGCGGGCGGGTGGGTGGGATGTTTGCACGAGCAGTGGAGGTGGTCAGGCGCGGTGCAGGGTAGCCAATTGCACTACGTAGATGGCACCGCATAGATTGCACCGCGTAGATTGCATTACATAGGTTGCACCGCGTATATTTTCCTTTCTAAAAACAGAACAGGATCTACCCCCCCCGGCGTTATCGGCCCCCCTTTCGGGTATGTAAACCATATGTGATTCTGACCACGTGTCCATCCGAAATATGAATTTACACTATCCCAGGCCAGCCGGGTTCCCCCCCCCTGAGGTTCCTTTGTAAAACGCACTATGCGGTGACATTTTTGTTCTAACATAACACTTTTTCACGAATCCCTTGCAAAAAAGGGGACGAAGTGCACACGCGCGCGTCGTCGCGCGCGCATGCCGAAATCCTTCAAAAACCTTCGGTGCCAGAAGGATTTCGCAATCGAGTTTCCCCAACACATACAAAAGCACAGGGTTTCGCAACACTGATTTGCGAAAAAAGCTTACGCGCGAGCTCTTGCGAAATCTTAAGACAACCATAGCTTTTCCAAGACTTTCACACAATGCTACCAAACGGGCTTCGCGAGCGCGCATGTCGAAATCTGTCGAACGCCCTTGCGCGTGTGCCGTCGCGAGAATCCTTTGCAAAACATGGGACGAAGTGCAGACGCGCGCGTCGTCGCGCGCGTATGCCGAAATTCTTCAAAAACCTTCGGTTTTTGAAGGATTTCAAAATCGTGTGTCCAAAGAACCTACAAACACCCAAGGTTTCGCAACACGGATTTTCAACAAAAGCGTGCGCGCGCGCTCTTGCGTCGTCGTCGTCGTCCTCCCTCCTTCCTCGTCGTCGTCGTCGTCGTCGCCGTCGCCGTCGTCGTCTTCTGTCTTTCCTCGTCGTCGTCGTCGTCGTCGTCGTCTTGGCGTCGTCGTCGCTTCCGTCGTCGTTGTCGCCGTGGTCGTCCTTCCTCCCTCGTCGTCTTCGTCGGCGTTTCGTCATTGTCCCTTCTATTTCGTCGCCGTCGTCGTCGTCGTCGTCGTCTTCACTCCTCCCTCGTCGTCGTCATCCTCCCTCGTCGTCGTCGTCGTCCGTCGTCGGCGTCTCGTCGTCGTCCCTCCTATTTCGTCGCCTTCGTCGTCGTCTTCGTCGTCGTTGTCGTCGTCGTCTTCCCTCCTCCCTCGTCGTTGTCGTCGTCGGTGTCGCCGTCCTTCATCCTTCGTCGTTCGCGTCCTCGCCGTCTTCCCTCCTCCATCGTCGTTGTCGTCGTTGTCGCCGTCGTCGTCCTCTCTCCTCCCTCGTCTTCGTTGGCGACGTCGTCGTCGTCGTCGTCGTCGGCGTCGGCGTCGTCGTCGTCGTCGTCGACGTCGGCGGTGTCGTCGCAGTCGGTGTCGACGGCGCCGTCGTCGTCGTTGTCGCTGTCGTCGTCCGCGTCGGTGTCGTGGCCAAGTGCCATGTGGTACCTACCGTCACGGTCTTGTCTTAAGAGGTTTTGCAACCAAGTTGTGGGTGGGAGGGTGGGATGTTTGCACGAGCAGTAGAGAGGACAGCTTCAGGACGGTCAAATATTAATTGCACCACATAGTTTGCACCGCATAGACAGCAATAACCTACTGTTTGGGGTCCACGCTGGCTATTATTATAAATATAGCCAATTAGAAAAAAGGGGTTCTCAGAAATCCCGATCCTTTCCCCAGGGCCATTTGTTTCTCCCGGGTAGTTGTTTGACGGTGCTGGGGCCCAGCGAGGATCCTTGGACGCCGAGAACGACGAAGACAACCCCCGCCTTAATTTTTTCAATGCGTTGGCGGTCTGGGTTTAAGTTGGGCATGTCCCTCTACAGGAGGAATATTCAGAAATAGTCAAAAGTAGTAAGGGGACGTGTCTTTTTGTTTTTTCTTAGGGGTGGGGGAGGTTTGGGCGACTATTTTCGACTAATTTTGAATATTGCTGGCTATTTTGAATGTTTGTTCCAAAGCGCGCCTGTTGGAGGACATGCTCGACCTAAGTCTGGGTACGCTGCCTGCGACGTTGACACGCGCACGTCGGCGCTGACACAACTCTCTGAGGATCCTTGATCGGCCAGAAGGCCATGCGCACAGAGGCCCTGTTGCTCGTCGTGTGACATCTGACCCCGAACCAAACCTCTGGGTCGGTTTTGGAGGTCGCCGCGGCGATCGCGGCGGCCGCACATGGGGGCAAGGGTCTTGTCAAAGGAGTGGCATGCCGTTTCCGAGCCCTCCCCCGCTCTGTGATGTAGACGTGCAGAGAGTTAGAGGCGGCAGGGGGGTCTGAATTGGATGCGCCCTGAGGAAATCGGTCAAGATGGGAGGATGAGGGCAAATCCGTCAAAATCGGTCCCTGGACCCCTCCCAGGGTCGATCTGGTGCAGTTTGTCACCCTGGATCCGTTTTTGGCAGTCCTGGGGGCCAGGAAGCGGTCCCTGGAGGCCGAAGCAGGAAAGACACTTCCCGACCCCAGACCCTCGAACCTCGCCCCCCGCTGTCTGCCTGCCGGAGCCAGTGTTGGGCCACCTCAGGCCCTCAGCCGGTCCCGAACCGAGTGTTTTTCGGGTCAGAGGTCGATTATCGCGCAGCCGCTCTCTGAGGATGCTGAGTCCGCGCGGAGTGAATTCGTATGGAGTGCTCGGTCTCCGTCCAGGCCGACTCCGTCTGGACTCCGCCTCCCCTGATAGGATACCAAGTCCGTGCGGAGTAGGTCTCCACGGACTAGTCGGTCTCCGTCCAGCCTGACCCCGTCTGGATTTGGCTCCTCCAAACCCAGACGTGCGACGTCCTGATTTTTTCAATGCTGGGTCTCTGGAAGCCCCGACCCCTTCCCCGGGACCAGCTTTTCATCCCGAATCGTGTTTTGACGGTCCCGAGGCCTGCTTAGGGCCTCCTGAGGCCGAAGACGGCCGAAAACCTCCCGTCCCGATTCTTGCACGCCTCGATCCCGTCTTGGGCCTGATCGGAGGGCACCAACTATACACCAACACCGATCCTGGCCCAGGATCACCCTGGGCCCAGGATCGGTGTATATGCCTTCTTGCGCAAGGCAGGAGGGCGTATACACCGATCCTGGGCCCAGGGTGATCCTGGCCACCCAGACCCCCGACGTCATGATTTTTTCATGACGCGACCCCCGGAGGTCTGGACCCATTCCCCGGGACCGGTTTCTCATCCCGAGTCGTTTTTTGACGGTCCTGAGGGCCGGTAAGGGCCCCCGGAGGCCGAAGATAGCGAAAAACCTCCCGTCGTGATTTTTTCATTACTCGAGGGGGTCTGGGCAGGATCGGTGTTGGTGTATAGTTGGTGCCTCCGAAGCCCGGACTCGGCCCCTCCGAGCGCTCTGCGGCCCAGCCACGGAGGGGCTCCGGGAGACTCCGCCTCTGCCCGTGGCCCCTCGAGGCGGCTGCCGCGATGGAAGGGTCACAGGTGCCACCGGTGCTCCATGGAGTATTCGCTCGCGTGGTTGTGCATGGAGTTGGGGCTCTCGCGCGCGCAAACGGCCGAAAACCTCCCGTCCCGATTCTTGTACGCCTCGATCCCGCCTTGGGCCCGACCCCGCCGGGACTCGGCCCCTCCGAGCGGCTGCGGCCCAGCCACGGAGGGGCTCCAGGAGACTCCGCCTCTGCCTGTGGCCCCTCGAGGCGGCTGCCGCGATGGAAGGGTCGCAGGTGCCACCGGTGTTCCATGGAGTGCTCGCTTCCCAGACCCCCTTGAGTAATGAAAAAATCACGACGGGAGGTTTTTCGCTATTTTCGGCCTCCGGGCCTCGGGAGCGTCAAAAAACGACTCAGGGTGCAAAGCCGGTCATGGGGAAAGGGTCGGGACCTCTGGGGGTCGACGTAATGAAAAAATCATTACGTCGGGGGTCTGGGTGGCGTGGTTGTTCATGGAGTTGGGGCTCTCGCGCGCGCCGCTGAAAACTAGCAAATCCGCCACGGAGCGGTGCTGGGGAGCGCGGGCGGCCCTGCGTGCCCTCCCCCAGGAGCGCCGGCCCGCCACCCTGCTCGGGCTCCTCCGCTGCCCGGTGCGCGGCGGCGCGGGCGGCGGCGGCCTCCAGCCCGCGTTCGGCCAGGACCCTCCTCCGCCTCCGCCTCCGCCTCCGGGATGAAAGCCGCAAGCGACTCCCGGGCCTTCACGATGAACCCGGCAGCCTCCCAGGATCAAGTAGCATGCGATGGAGGATGAGGGGGGGAGGGGGGAGGACCCTCTCTCTCGAGGGACCGTCAAGAGACGGCTCAGGACGAAGAACCGGTCCCGGGGGCTCGGGTCGCGGGAAAGGTACGGCGGCTTCCGCTCGTCTTGGATATCGGGGGCGGCAGAGAAGGGGGTGATGGCCAGGGGGGGGGTGGACATCATGGCGGGGGCCTGGATGTTTCCCCAGATTTTATGGTGCCTCTTCTTGTTTCATTGCGTCCCTGGCCCCCCCGCTGGGCCGCGCACGTGCCGCTGGTCATGATTTGTACCCCCCCCTCTTGGACACCCCCCTCTTGGCCGCTCCCGATGGATAGAACATGTCTCGGCGAAGAGCGCCCCATAGCTCTCAAGAGCGCCAAGCCGCGCCCAAGAGCGCCCAGCAGCGCCGAACAGCGTTCAAGTGGCGCCCAATAGCGACCAACATCGCCCCATCGCGGCCTGTGAGGGAGATGCATCATGTCCGCTTTGCGCCCGATGGGGGGCACGATTGGGCGCCATAGGGATGACCAAAAGCTTCCTCGAGGTGCTTGCTGATGACGGACGTTCTTTCCCGCCACTGGGCGCCGGCGGTAAACCGTCAACCCGGTTACCGCCGGGGACCTCGCAGAGCTCCTGGCCGTAGTTTTGACTGCGATGCGTGGGACCGAGCACGCTCACAACTCGAGTTCGCATCGAACGCGCACCCCGGACACGCACGCGCACACGGAGGTTTTGATCCCGACCGCTGGTGTCGCACGTTCTTTCCCGCGCTTTGTGGCCTGTGGCCTGGTGGGCTCTGATCTTCGGGTCGCCCGCTCGTGGCCGCGGCTCGCCCGGGCCAGAGCAGCCCTCTCGTTTGCTCCTCCGCGTGCACTCTGGCAGCGCGGGGATTGTATATAATCCTTCGGCGGCGAGCGAGGGGGGGAAATGAGAAGGAGAAGACCTCCTCAGAAGGCGGCGGGACTTCTCAGAATGCCTCCGGCCTTCTGAGATTTTTTTCTGTCTTCGGGGAAGGCTTGGAAGCCCTCTCAGGAGTCCCTGGAACTTCCGAGCCTTCTGGGAAGGCCTTCTCTTCTCACTTTCCCCCCGGGCGCGCCGCCTAACCTTCTCTGGCTTCGCCACGGGGGCGCATGCGCCCATCCCAGGTCACGGACTGGTCTGGCCAGGGTAGGCGGGTGTGGACGGTTGGCGCCGTCCTGGCGCTCGCGAGGTAGGATTTTGTGCTCCGCGAGGAGCTCACGTGGAGGGTGATCAGCGAGATCGCAGGCGCCGTGGCGCTGTTGTGCTGCATGCGGGACTGCAAGGACTGCATCATACAGCAGACCACCCGAGAGGCCAATTCGCAGCCGGGGGGTCGCCTGCCTCAATCCTCCAAACTCCGCCCTCCTGGTACCCTCCATCTCCCTTCCCTCCCCTCCCTCCCTCCATCTCCTCTTCCTTCAGCGCCCCTCCTCCTCTCCTCGCCCTCCTTTCCCCCTCCGCTCTTCATCATCCCCTCCCTCCCTCCTCCCGCTCCTCCTCCCTCTCTTCTCTCGCCCTCTGGCCTTGTCTCTCCCCTCTCGTCCTCAGTTCTTCTATCATTTCCTCCTCTTCTCCCTCCTCCAGTTCTCTACGCCCTTTTTTACCGCCCTACACCTTCGTCGCCGTTGCTGCCGTCGCTTTCCTGCTCTCGTAGTCGTCGTCGTCGTCCTCCTCCTCCTCCTTCTCCTCTCTCTTCTCGCCATCTCTCTCTTTCTCTCTTACTTTCCCTCTTTCCCTCTCTCCCTCGCTCCCTCTCTCCCTCCCCTCCCTCTCTCTCCAGTCTCGGTTCGAGGGTCTCTCTCCCAGCGCGCAGCCCGGACACGAATCACCAAGTACTTCCGTGAATCGCATCGCGAGACTGGGCGCACGGCATCACAGCGTGTGACTGATCGTGTCAGAACCCCTTCAGTATCTGCGCGCGCGCCGTGGCTCCGAGAGGTCCTCGCCTCGCGCCCCCTGCACCACGGCAGCCCAAACCACCAGGAAAAGGCCGCCAACAGGCAACCTCACCCGACAGCAACACGTCCCGAAAGGAAGCCGGCGTCGCCTCCCTGCACGGAGCAGTGGTGGCGTCGACTGCCCAGCGTGTCTCGACCGCTTTCTCGGGACCGGCCTTGCATCGCACCGCATCGCTTCGCCAGCGGCGCGAGAGCTGTCCGGGACTATCATGGGGCGCCTTCATGCCTCGTGGCAGGAACCTGGACGCCTGCTGTTAAAAACAGGGGCCGAAACAAAAAGTGGTTCCATCATGGCCAAATCCATTAGCTTGTGTTCTGGAAAGGGGTTTTGCAGCAGCACACAGGGTGCCACGTGGCCAGTGCCCTCGTCCCCTTCAGCGGCTTACGGCCTGCCTCGGTGGGAGAGGGCCTCCAGTTTTTTTCGTTGTTAACCTCTCTCCTTTTCCTTCTTTTCTTTTTTGCGACGACATGGGAGCCATGAGTCGTCACGGCACTTTGGTAGTCTTGCTGATGGACATCACCACGGGTGGGCTCGTCGGCCGCCCCGTGCGAATTGACGCCACGTGCAGCACTGCCTTCGAGCCGACACGCAGTGTCAACATGTCAGCAAACGTGGACATCAAACAGTGCGTTCTACCATACGATGTCGTGCAATGTATATGCATATACAGATGTATATATATATATATATACATGGTTCAAGCTGTGTGATGCAATATACGAGGTGTGAATAATGTGGGGCAATCTAGGCGGTACAAGCTATGTGGTACAATCTCTGTGGTGTGACCTATGTGGCGCAGTCTATGTGGTGCAGAAATGTGGCGTGAACTATGTACTGCGATCTATCTGTTGCGAGCTACGTTGTGCAATCTATGTGGTGCACTGAGTGTGGTGCTATCTATACGGTGCAACCTATGTAGTGCAACCCCTTTGCTGTCAGCTATGTGGTGCAGACAAAGCAATGGACATCAATGTAAACCAACGCGAAGCAACGCGAAGACAACAACGTACATCAATTGAATGCAATGTAAAGCATCGCAAAGCAATGCGAAGTAGCGCAGGCCCAGACGGCGATGGGGCGGCGACGGCGATCACATAGCCGCCAAACCGATGGGCAGGTCCAAAAGACGGGCGGCAACGAGGCGGCGACGGGGCGGCGACGGCGACTTCCTAGCGGTCAGACCGACGGGCAGGCATAGTTCCGCAGAAAAGCAGTAAGAACCTCGGAGTGCAAGCGCTGTATGGGGAATCTGGGCTGTCTCACCATCCCGAGTCTTTTTTTGACGGTCCCGGGGCCCAGCGATGCCCCCCAGTAGCCGAAGCTGGTCAGCACCGTTCCGTTGTGATTTTTCTCGTGGCGCGGGCGGGGTCTGGGCTCGAGGGGCGAACATCGACCTCGGAACCCCTCCTGGGGGTGCGCTCTGGCCAGAACTCCGATGCGGACCAAGCCGTGGCGACGAGGGCGCCCCAGGCCCATGAGCGGCCCGAACGATCTCGAGCCTCGAGCCTCGAGCCTCGCGACGCGAGGGGGTCCGTGGCCGCCGCCGAGGCCAGTCGCATCTGGGGCTCCGCGCTGCTCCACGGGAAGTCGCTGTTCTCCCTCGCCAACGGGCCCTCCAGCCAGCAGTGGCTCCGGAAGGCGATCGTCGGCCACCAGCCGCCGCGGTCGGACGGCCCCCCCCCAGGGCAAGAGGGTCTTTGCTGTCGCCGCCGGCGCCAACGTCGTCGTCTTCGTTGTCGTCGTCGTCGTCATCATCGTCGTCTTTTTTTCCTTCTCCTTCTTCGTCGTCGTCGTCGTCATCGTCGTTGTCGTCGTCTTCGTCGTCGTCATCGTTCACGTCGTCGTCGTCGTCGATATCGTCGCCGTCGCCGTCGCCGTCGCCGTCGTTATCGTCGTCGTCGTCGGCGCCGAAAGGGTAGCGGCTGAGCCAAGCAGGCTTCCAACCGAGCCGGGCAGCGGACAGAGTCACCACCCACCAAACCACCCCAACCCAACCCGAAGGCCCAAATTTATCCTCGATTTCCAGTTGGGGGGGGTCGTGGAACATCGAGAAAACACATATGGAACCCGTACTCCCCCCAACCCGAAATTCGGGTCTTCGGGTTGGGTTGGGGTGGTCTGGTAGGTAGTCACAGAGAAGCGGCGCCTCGATGGGTTCCCTGCCAGCATCTTCTGCCCGCGGATGCGGCCCCGTGCGTCGGGCGTCGTGCCCTCTGCCGCGGCGTGGGCTCCCTCCTTCTCCTCCTCCTCCTCCTCCTCCTCCTCCTCCTCCTCCTCCTCCTCCTCCTCCCCTCTCCTCCTCCTCCTCCTCCTCCTCCTCCTCCTCCTCCTCCTCCTCCTCCTCCTCCTCCTCCTCCTCCTCCTCCTCCTCCTCCTCCTCCCTCCTCCTCCTCCTCCTCCTCCTCCTCCTCCTCCTCCTCCTCCTCCTCCTCCTCCTCCTCCTCCTCCTCCTCCTCCTCCTCCTTCTCCCCCTCCCGCCCCCGTCCCCAGGGCGGGCTTCCCGCCGCGGCTCCTCTGCGACCGCACGCGAACCCTGCCCCCTGCGGGTCCAGCCGACGATTGGGGTATCTCGGATACCCCCGCTGGGGTCCACCTGGCCGCAGACTAATTCCAGTTCTAAGTCGGGCATGCCCTTCTACAGGGGGAGTATTCAAGAATGGTCGGAAGATAGTCAGGGGACGTGTTCTGATCATTTTTTTGGCCATGTTTGAATATTTGTTGAATTTGTTTTCCAGCTTTCGTCCAACATCCGCCTGTCGGAGGACATTGCCGACCTAATTCAAGTTTCGGGCCCTGGCCAGTTTTTTTCGTCCTCTCTCAGAAGATCTGACCTGCAGGGCGAGGGCTCGCACGTGGTTGCCCAGGATCGCTTCCAATGGTGGCCCCTGTGGCCTGAAGACGGCCCCCCGGGACGCCGAGAAGTCACGAGCCTTGGGCTCCGACGTGGCGAACAAAGGCGCAGCCTCGCGAGCAACCACGGCCGGAGCCCGATCGACCCCATCTCCAGATGCGGCATGTTTCGAGCCCGATCGACCCGTGGTGGCGCCGGGGCCAGAAGCCG
>CAUYUJ010013313.1:344736-357236 GCA_963575745.1 Prorocentrum cordatum
CCAGAACATGTTGGCCCGCGACCTCCAGGTGGACCGCGTGAACTTTTTCCTCTACCCTCCGTCGGCTCAGAGGGGTTGACGTGGGAGGGCGTCGGGGCGTCTAGGACGGCCCGCCGCCGCAGCACCTATCGCCGGCTGGCCCTAGACGATGCAAATGACATGGTGGCCGCGCTCAAGGCCCTCTACGGCTGTGAGCGCGATGCGGTGGGGCCGGCGAGCCCAGCGCAGTCCTCGGTGCATCGACGCGTGCTGCGCGCCGCCAGGGAGGCCCGGCATAATTTTGATCAACTTCTACCCCATGAAGCTGCGGCTCAGCTTCTGGGACCTCGTATCGATTATGGAGGTGATGGTAGTGCAGTGCAACCATATGACGCTGAACGGCTATCTCTCCCCCCCTCCGGGCGGGACCCGGTGGACACCGCGAGGGTGCTGGACGTGGAGGCTCGGAAGGTGCTGACTAACTTCGAAGACCTCATCCTCGCGAGCCCCGATGTCGTCTCCGAGCGTAGGGGTCGCGCGCCCTCGCGTCCCTACTTCGACGTCACCTTGTGGGCTGACAAGAAGGCTTATGTGGTTTTCTCTGGCGCCTGATGGATCGACGACTACTTGGAGTGGCGTCGGAGTCGCTGAGTCTTGCGACCCCCTTCTTCGTGGCCAAGAAGAATGGGAAGCAGAGGCTCGTGCTGGACTGCCGGCTCACCAATGCTCTCTTCGCCTGCGCCCCCACCGTCGAGATCGGGAGCTCCGAGGCGATGGGCGCGGTCGAGCTGGAGCCCGGCCAGGAGTTGTACGCTGCCTCGGCGGACATCGAGGCCTGTTTCTACCAGTGCGGCGGCATCGGGAGGTTGAGTAACTATTTCTGCTTGCCCTCGGTGCCCGTCGAGGTGGCCCTCGAGCTCGGCCTGGCCGTGAACGTGTGCGGCCAGGAGTTCACCGGGCGCGAGAGGGTTCACCCTTGCCTTGTTGTGCTTCCCATGGGCTGGAGCTGGAGCCTCTGGTTGGTGCAGCGAATCCACCTGGAGATGCTGCGCCGCGCTGCGGTCCCCGACGACAGGATCGCCCCGGGAGCCTGGCCGCTGCCGTCCTTGACTTCAGGCCCCGTGGAGTTGCCCTATTCAGACAACATCGACGTGCTGGGGGTAAGGGCTGAGGAGGTCACCGAGCTGAGGGATCGCGTCGTGGCCCGCTTCTCCGAGGAGGGCTTCAGCATGCGCGAGATCTCAGAGACCAGCGTGCACTCGACCATCCTGGGGGCCGACGTGGGGGGCCATCCGCCCGTGGCCAGGCGCGCCGGGCAGAAGCTGTGGTTCGCGGGAGGGCGCCGACCGACCTGATCTTCCCCACCCCCGGCGCGTATTTGGCGGCCCAGTTCGGAGTCGCGGCCAGGAAGTGCGGCCTCCCCCGGGTCTGCCTCTACCAGCTGCGACGCGGGGGGGCGTCGGACGACATCCTGTCAGGCCGGCGGGATTGGGGGGCTGTGAAGGCTCGGGGGCATTGGAGGACAGACTCGTCCCTGAACAGGTACGGGAAACCCGGAGCCGTGCACCAACTCCTCAATGCCATGGCCCCTGCCTCGAGGGACTTCGGCCGCCAGATGTTCGAGGTGATGGGGTCATTGTTCGAGCGGGCCGTCGCCGCGGAGGCCATCCCCAAGTGAATCGTGCCCGCTCTTTTTCGGCCTGGGGTGACTGGGGCCCGCGTGGCGGCCCCATCCTCGCCCCGACTGTCCCTCGGCCAGGTTGGGTCGCGGCAGAGCTGATGGCTGGCAGTCGCGGCATAAGCACTGCCTGCAAGGGCGCGGGCTTCTTCACGCGCAGCTGGGAGCTGGCCGATTCCCCGCTGGAGGACTGCTTGCGTAGAGATGTCTCGAGGCGCTTGTTCGAAGCTGCCTCCCATAATGTTCATGCTATGTGCTGGATTGGCCTTGTGTGCACGTCCTGGTCCCGCGCTAGGCGGAACCGGTCGGGCAAAAAAGGCTGGCCAGCACCGATTCGGGACCGTGAGCGCCTACTTGGCCTCCCCGACCTTCCCCCCAGTGGTTTTCTGAAGGTCCAGGAAGGCAGCGAACAAGCTAAGAGGGCCGCCAAACTTTTCGACACCCTCTCGTGTCTAGGCGTGCCTTGCGTGATCGAGAATCCCACCTCAAGCATGTTGTGGGAGCTCCCGGGGTTTAAACGCCTGCTAGATAAGTGTAACTCTGTCCAGATGGACTACTGTGCTTTCGGTACACCGTACAGAAAGCGCACGACCCTGTTGTTCTCCCACCTGCCTCTGGAGGAGGTCGCTGGGGCCCGTTGCGCGGGGAGGGGAGGGCACTGTTCGTTCTCTGGCCAGCCTCACACTGAGATCGCAGGACGCACCCCGGACAACAAACAGCTGTGGTCCAAGGTCGCGTCTGCCTACCCTCCCCAGTTTTGTCTCCACATAGGCCAACTTCTGAGTCGTTGGTGCCCCACCCACCCGCCCAGAACATGATATGGGTAAGGGTGTGTCTTGAAACGGACAAGGTCCGCAGATTGCGCAATCGTGTTATTTTAAGCCCCTTTTAATCGTCAGAGCAAGCCGTGCTGCGTCTGCTGCAAAGAATGCCCCACTCCGCCCACACTCATGGATCTGTGTACATCGTAGTGAGTGCCAGGAGGGGGGCTGTGAAGCGTGCCTTCCGAAACCGTTGTGGCTCCAGGTCTCTCTTGTGTGTCCCGCCCTTTCCCCCCCCCTCTCTACACGGTGTGTCTTGAAACGGACAAGGTCCGCAGATTGCGCAATCGCGTGATTTAAAGCCCCTTTAAATCGTCAGAGCAAGCCGTGCTGCGTCTGCTGCAAAGAATGCCCCCCCTCCGCCCACACTCATGATCATGATGATGATGGTGATGATGATCATGAAGGTGATGAAGGCGATGATGATGCTGATGATGATGATGATGATGATGATGATGAAGAGGCTGAATCTGATGATGATCATGATGATGATGAGGTTGACGTTGATGATGATCATAATGATGATGCTGCTGATGATGATTATGATGACCATCACGGCGATTATCATGATGCTCATGATGATGATGGTGATGATGATGATGATGCCGGTGGTGGTGGGGTTGATTCTGATGATGATGGTGGTGGTGATGATGATGATGATGATGATGATGATGATGATGATAGTGATGATGATGATGATGATGATGATGATGATGATGATGATGATGATGATGATGATGATGCTGGTGGTAGTGATGATGACGATGAAGAAGAAGCGGATGATAAGGAGTAGGAAGAGCAGACTGAGGAGTAGGAGGATGGGAGAGGAGGAGGAGGGTGATGGGGAGGAGGTGGAAAGGCGTCGAATATCTTATACGATTTCGAGGACGATCATCGCGCATCACCCCTCACCACAGCTACACAGGCGACGCCAACGGCGAGCCTATCCCAAATAAAGAGACACAAGCTGAAGCGGAGCTTGGAGGGTGGGGGCAGGGAGGAGGAGGAGGGATGGAAAGACATGGATCGAGGAGGGGTGGAGGAAGGAGGAACGGGGGGGGGCAGGAGCGGCGAGACGTTCGACTCCGCGGTCACAGTGGCGCACTTCCCGGCCGAGCCGGCCTGCGGCAAGCTGCCGGCGATCCTGGCCCTCGGGGGCCTCCCAACTCACTCGCCGCGGCGACTGCAACGACGACGATGTCGACGACGACGACGATGATGGCGGCGGCGGCGACGGCGACGGCGACGGCGACGGCGACGGCGACGGCAACGTCGTGGTGCCTCCATCTACCCTCGCCCTCCCCCTCCCCCTCCCCCTCCCCCCCCTCTCCGTCCCCTTCGCTATCCCCCTCCCCCTTCCCCTCCCCCCCCACCTCCTCCTCCTTCTCCTTCTCGTCCTGCTCCTCCACGCCCTAATCCCAGATCATCCTGGAGCCCCAGAGCCGCCCGGGCTACGCCAAGGCCGCCAAGAGTCAGCAGCCCCGCGACCAGATGAGCAGCGCCCACTCGTCGCACTCTGGGCGCAGCGTGGACCTCGAGAGGAACAGAAGTGGCACGGCCGTATGGGAGCCGGCTGGGGGACCGAGCTGGCCCAGCCCCGGGTCCAGCCAGCAGCAGGGGGGGAGAATGGGCCCCTCCCCTTCGTCGCCACGGCCGGAGCTGGTCAGCTTCGGCCATGGGACGTGTCGCGGGGCCGATGTTGGGCGGATCTGGCCTCGTTCCCCCCCGGGGCAGGTTTTTCCGGAGCTCAGCCGGCTCGGAGCCCCTGGCCGCCTCCAAGCACAGTCGCAGGCTTGGCGCAGGCCCGCGCGGGCTCCCTGGGGGGTCGGCGCTGGGCGTCTCCCCCCTCCTCCTCTTATTCCTCTTCCTCCTCCTCCTCCTCCTCCTCCTCCTCCTCCTCCTCCTCCTCCCGCGCGCTGGGAGAGGCAGGGCCCCAGCGCTGACCTCGGAGGTCCGGGCGGGCACCCGCGGAAGATAGGAGTGGTCTTCGCTGGAGGGGCCCTTGGTTCAAGCAGTGGCGGCGCGTCCTGGCTCGCCTATGGCCCTGCCAAGCAGTGTTCTAGGAACCTTTTGCGGTTTCCACGAGACGTTCTTGGAACATTTCTGGCGGAGACCGTCTTGGTTCAACACGTCGGGTTAATGTTCTAAGGACATTGTTTCTGTTCTTAGAACACGGTTGGGTTCTAAGACCATTTTGTGGTAGGACTATGGGAATGCCGGGACGGTCGGTCCCTGCTCAAGACTGTGGCCCCCCGATCGCTGAGCGAGATGCGACGGCGGCTGCCTGCGCGCTTGGATTTGGCCACCATTGCCCCCCCGTGATCCGGGTACGAAAGGCCATCCTTGCCCAGGGTCTCTCCTGCGCGTAGCCGATCCTCCCGTCTTCCAGGACCGCCGCGGCAGGGGACCACGAGGAACGAGCCGTGAGGGGACACCGGGAGGGTCGGCCTTGAGGTCGCGGTCGGCGCACTCGGACGTCAGCCTAAGCAGCGTCAGCCCGAGCGACAGCGCGAGCAACGTGCTGGGCATCCCCGGTTGGTGAGCCCTCCGTGCTGCTGCTCGGCCAGAGGGCCCCTGCCTCCAGGAGTCCTGGGTGTTCACTTTGGGGGACCTTCCCGGGGCCCAGCCGCAAAGGTCTGTCCGACTCCAGTCTGGCTCCAGTTCGACTCTAGCTCGACTTACGTTCGATCGAAGCTCGACTCAAGCTCGACTCAAGTCGACGGACGCTCGACGTGAATGAACCCCCTTCCTCTTTTATCCTTTGCTGTGCCCGCTGCCCCTAAGGGCTCGCAAGTATCACTGGTAACACATCCCGACTGTTAGACGAGTGGATCAAAGGGTAGAGCCTCCATCATCGTCTCTCATCCATCGTTCCCGCGTTTACCAACGGATACTCGGGAGGGGATCGTCCCTTCGGTCAACTGGAGGACGAGGATGACGAGGAGGACGAGGAGGACGATGGGGGCGAGGAGGACGAGGGGGACGAGGAGCACGAGGAGGACGAGGAGCACGAGGAGGACTAGGAGGACGAGGAGGACGAGGAGGACGAGGAGGATCGCCCCCCACATAGATTATGAGTCATTTCTTCCCGAGTTCCTCGTCTGCGGCAGCAGTCGGGGTCGCGGGGCTCCCGCTCTGCCCAGATGATCGTGCGGGTGTGCCGCCTTGATGCAGCGGGCGCCTGGCGACCCCCGCGCCCCGCGGGATGCAGCGCACACGCCCGAGGAGAGGATCGGTTTTGGCAGGACCAGCTCTGCCACTGCGCACAGTTCTCCGCCCACGTTCTCGATACGTCCAAGGAAATCGTAGATTTGCGCGCCACCCCTAACACATGGGGCCATCGGCCATGGAGCTCTCGACTCCTTCGTTCAGCGTCAACGCCGCCCAAGACAGCGTTTCGTGACCCATTAGGGAGCTCCACCGAAGGCTCCAATGGCAGGGTCCGCCAGTGCCAATGCCACCCAAAACAGCGCTTCGTGGCCCCATAGGGGGCTCCACCGAATGCTCCGCCGGCAGGGTCCGCATGCGTCAACGCCACCCAGGACAGCGTTTCGTGGCCTCACAGGGAGCTCCACCGAAGGCTCCAGTCGCAGGGTCCGCATGCGTTAGCGCCACCCAGGACAGCGTTTCGTGGCCCCATAGGGAGCTCCACGGAAGGCTCCAGTGGCAGGGTCCGCATGCGTTAGCGCCACCCAAAACAGCGCTTCGTGGCCCCATAGGAAGCTCCACCGAAGGCTCCAGTGGCAGGGTCCGCATGCGTCAGCGCCACCCAGGACAGCGTTTGGCCCCATCGGGAGTTCCACCGAAGGCTCCAGTGGCAGGGTCCGCATGCAGTT
This sequence comes from Prorocentrum cordatum, assembly GCA_963575745.1. Lineage (NCBI taxonomy): Eukaryota > Dinophyceae > Prorocentrales > Prorocentraceae > Prorocentrum > Prorocentrum cordatum. The sequence goes on from CAUYUJ010013313.1 coordinate 351,051, forward strand.
TCATTTCTATTTCGGTGCACTCCTCACACGTTTCGTGGCCCCAAGGGGGGCTCCACCGAAGGCCCCAGTGGCAAGGTCCGCGTGCAGTTCCACCTCCGTTTGGGCACACCCTTGACGTGCTTCGTGGCCCCATAAGGGGGCTCCACCTAAGGCCCCCGTGGCAGTGCTCACATGTGGGCGTCACCACTGTTTGGGTCCACCCCTCACACGTTTCGTGGCCCCATAGGGTGCTCCACCGAATACGGTTCTCACAACTGCGCCACTCACAACCGCATATGGTGGGGTCCTTCGCCATGATAATTGTTTATCCCCCCAACCATCCTGTGGTGTTGGGTCCTCATTTTGAAGAGACAGCGTCCCGCGTCTCACCTCCTCACGCTTCCTCTTCCCTTCCCTTCCCTCCTCCCATCCCTGCCTCTGCCCTCCGCATGTCCATTTCGGCGCACCCCTCACACGTTTCGTGGCCCCAGAGGGTGTTCCACCCAAGGCCCCAGTGGCAGGGTCTGCATGCAGTTCCACCTCCATTTCGACGCACCCCTCGCACGTTCCGCGGCCCCATAGGGCGCTCCACCCAAGGCCCCAGTGCCAGGGTCCGCATGCAGTTCCCATTCCGTTTCGGCGCACCCCTCAAGCGTTTCGTGGCCCCAGAGGGTGTTCCGCCGAAGGCTCCAGTGGCAGGGTCCGCATGCAGTTCCACCTCCATTTCGTCGCACCCCTCACACGTTTCGTGGCCCCATAGGGTGCTCCACCCAAGGCCCCAGTGGCAGGGTCCGCATGCAGTTCCACCCCCATGTCGGCGCACCCATCACACGTTTCGTGGCCCCATAGGATGCTCCGCCGAAGGCCCCAGTGGCAGGGTCCGCGGACAGTTCCACCTCCATCTCGGAGCACCCCTCACACGTTTCGCGGCTCCACAGGGTGCTCCGCCGAAGGCCCCAGTGGCAGGGTCCGCGTGCAGTGCCATCCCCATTTCGTCGCACCGTTCACACGGTTCGTGGCCCCATAGGGTGTTCTGCCGAAGGCCCCAGTGGCAGGATCCGCATGCAGTTCCACCTCCGTTTCGGCGCACCCATCACACGTTTCATGGCCACATAGGGTGCTCTGCCGACGGCCCCAGTCGCAGGGTCCGCATGCAGTTCCACCCGCCCATTTCGACGCACCCTCGCACGTTCCGCGGCCCCATAGGGCGCTCCACCCAAGGCCACTGTGGCAGGGTCCGCGTGCAGTTCCACCTCATTTCGGTACACCCCTCACACGTTTCGTGGCCCCATAGAGTGCTCCACCCAAGGCCCCCGTGGCAGGGTCCGCATGCAGTTCCACCTCCACGTCGTCGCACCCCTCACACGTTTCGTGGCCCCATAGAGGCAGGTTTCGAATGCAGGTCCACCCTTCATTTCGGCGCACCCTTTCCACGTTTCGTGGCCCCCAAAGGCCCTAGTGGCAGCGCCCGCACGTGGTTCCACCGTGAACTTCGGCGCACCCCTCACACGTTTCGTGGCCTCGCATGGGGCTGCACCAACGGTTTTGGTGGCAGCGTCCGCATGTCGTACTCGTGCCAATTTTGGCACTCCCGTCACACGCGTCGTGGCCCAGAGAGAGATTCACCGAGGACGATACCCACAACTGCGTTACACACAGCTGCACATGGTTGGGTTCTTCGCCAGTTTTTTTTTGTTTTCTCTCTCTCTCTCTCTCTCCTTCTCCCTCCCCTCTCTGTTCTCTCTTTCTGCTCTCTCTCTCTCTCTACCCCCCTTTCCTTTCCTCTCTCTCTCTCTTTATCCCTCGCTCTCTTTTTGAGTGCTTTCCCCATGCCCTAAGTCTAGGGATCTTGTTATGACTAGAACGCCTACTTCTCCCCTTCTCCCCCTCCCTCTTCTCACTCGCACTCAGACCCACGCACACTCTGACTTGCTCACACTGAGACTCACACACACACACTCATAATCACACTCAGACTCTTGTATGCTCAGACTCAACACTTAGGCTCATTCAGACTCAGGTACACTCAGGCGCAGACATACTCACACTCAGACTCACTTTACGCACGCAGACGCATACACACTTTGAGTCACTCACACTCAGAGCCACTCACACCCGGACTCAGTCATACAGACCACTCACACACGCAGGCTCGCCTCGCGCCCAACTTGTGAGGAGTTCTCGAGCGAGGCGCTGGTTTCAGCACCCCGAGGGGTGCCGCCAGCGGGTGTTACACGGGCTCGTTTCGTGCCCAGGCCGTGGGGACGTGTCAGGCGGTTTGTCTGTTCGGTGACTTGGATGTCCTGCTTTCAGACCAGATTGTGAGGATGTCTCGAGCGAGGCGCTGGTTTCAGCACCCCAGGGGGCGGGCGCCAGGGGGTGTTGCACGGGCCCGTTTCGTGCCCTTGCCGTGGGGACGTGTCAGGCGGTTTGCTTGTTCGGTGACTTGGAGGTTTCAGCTTTCAGTCCAGATTGTGAGGATGTCTCGAGCGAGGCGCTGGTTTCAGCACCCCTAAGGGGAAGCCGCCCGGGCCGTGGGGATGCCTCGAGCGAGGCTCTCGTTTAGCGGCTGGGACCCTGCTGCTTTCTGAGCAGATCGTGAGGATGTCTCGAACGAATCGGACGAAACTCTAGCTTAGATATCCTCGACCCCACTCCTCTCAGAGCCCCACAAGGCATCCCGATGTAGACGGCATACCATTTGGACGCTCCAAGGGTGAGCCACCAGGGATCGGAGCAGGAGGAGGAGGAGGAGGAGGAGGAGGAGGAGGAGGAGGAGGAGGAGGACGACGACAAGGATGGTGATTATGCTGATGATGCTGCTGATGATGATGCTGATGATGCCGATGATGATGCTGCGGCTGATGCTGATGATGCTGCTGATGATGATGCTGATGATGCTGATGATGATGCTGCGGCTGATGATGATGCTGTTGTTGCTGATGATGATGCTGATGCTGCTGCTGATGATGCTGATGCTGATGCTGATGCTGCTGCTGCTGCTGCTGCTGCTGCTGCTGCTGATGATGATGATGATGATGATGATGATGATGATGATGATGATGATATGACGATGTTGATGATGAGGATGATGATTATGATGAGGATGATGATGATGCTGCTGATGATGATGATGCTGCTGATAATGATGATGCTGCTGATGTTGATGATGCTGATTTTACTGATGATGCTGATGCTGATGCTTCTGCTGCTGATGATGACGCTGCTGCTGCTGCTGCTGCTGCTGATGATGATGATGATGCTGCTGATCATGATGATGATGATGATGCTGATGATGATGACGCTGCTGACGATAATTATGATGATGATCGTGATGCTGATGCTTCTGATGTTGATGATGCTGCTGCTGATGATGATGATGCGGCTGATGACGATGTTGATGCTGATGTTGACGATGATGATGCTGCTGCTGATGATGATGATGATGCTGATGATGATGATGCTGCTGCTGATGATGATTCTGATGATGCTGCTGATGCCGATGCTGATGACGATGGTATGCTGATGATGATCATGATGTTGTCGTTGATGATGATTGTGCTGGTGATGATGATGCTGATGATGATGCTGTTGATGATACTGATGCTGATAACGATGACGCTGACGATCATGATGATGATGATGATGCTGATGCTGCTGCTGATGATACCGATGATGCTGATGATGATGATGCTGTTTTTGAGGATGATAATGCTGATGATGATGCTGATGATGCTGCTGATGATGATGAGGCTGATGATGATGCTGATGATGACGATGCTGATGCTGCTGCTGATGAGGATGGTGATTCTGGTCATGAGGATGATGTTGGTGATGATGGTCATGATGCTGCTGATGATGCTGCTGCTGATGATGATGCTGCTGATGATGATGCTGATGATGCTGCCGCTGACGATGTTGATGATGATGATGCTGACGACGATGACGATGATGACGAAGATGCTGCTGCTGATGCTGATGCTGAAAATGATGATGATGCTGATGCGGATGCGGATGATGATGCTGACGATGATGATGCTGATGATGCTGATGATGATGCGGATGATGATGATGATGATGTTGACAAGGATGACGACGATACCGATGAGGATGCTGCTAACGCTGCTGATGAGGATGATGATGCTGATGATGATGATGCTGATGATGATGATGCTCCTGCTGCTACTGATGATGATGATGATGATGCTGATGCTGTTGTTGATGATGATTGCGATGCTGATTCTGATGCTGATGCTGATGCTGATGCTGATGCTGATGCTGCTGCTGCTGATGATGATGATGACGATGCTGTTGTTGATGATGATGATGCTGCTGATGGTGATGATGATGAAAATGATGATGATGCTAATGCTGATGTTGCTGTTGATGATAATGATGCTGAGGATGCTGATGACGTTGATGCTGACGCTGATGATGATGATGCTGATGCGGATGCTGCTGATGATGATGTTGCTGCTGCTGCTGATGATGATGATGATGCTGATGATGATGATGATAATGCTGCTGCTGCTGTTGCTGCTGCTGCTGATGATGATGCTGATCATGATGATGCTGATGCTACTGATGATGATGATGATGATGATGAGGATGATGATGATGATGATGATGGTGGTGGTGGTGGTGGTGGTGGTGATGATGATGATGATGATGATGATGATGATGAGGATGATGATGCTGTTGATGCTGTTGATGCTGGTGGGGAGGAGGAGGAGGAGGAGGAGGAGGAGGAGGAGGAGGAGGAGGAGGAGATGAGGAGGAGGAGGAGGAGGAGGAGGTGGAGGAGGAGGAGGAGGAACAGGATGATGCGGAATCTACGGAGGAGGCGGAGGAGGAGGAACGGAGGAGGAGGAAGAGAAGGAGGAGGATGATGATGAGGAGGAGGAGGAGGATGAGAAAGAGGAGGAGGAGGAGGAGGAGGAGGAGAGGAGGAGGAGGAGGAGGAGGAGGAGGATGAGGAGGAGGAGGAGGAGCAGGAGGAGGAGGAGGAGGAGGAGGAGGAGGAGGAGGAGAAGGAGAGAGGAATAGACGGAGGAGGCGGAGGAGGAGGAACGGAGGAGGAGGAGGAGGAGGAGGATGAGGAGAGAGGATGAGAAAGAGGAGGAGGAGGAGGCGGAGGAGGAGGGGGGAGGAGGAGGAGGAGGAGGAGGAGGAGGAGGGAGGCGGAGGCGGAGGCGGAGGCGGAGGCGGAGGCGGAGGCGGAGGCGGAGGCGGAGGCGGAGGAGGAGGAGGAGGACGCGAGGAGGAGGGAGGAGGAGCGAGGAGGAGGAGGAGGAGGAGGAGAGGAGGAGGAGCGGAGGAGGAGGACGAGGAGGAGGAGGAGGAGGAGGAGGCGGGGGGGGGTGGGGAGGAGGGAGGAGGAGGAGGAGGAGGAGGAGGAGGCGGAGGAGGAGGAGGAGGAGGAGGAGGAGGAAGAGGACGAGGACGAGGACGAGGAAGAGGAATAATAATAATAATAAGACGACGAATAATAATAAGAATAATAGAAGAAGAACAAGACGAATCCGAACAATAATAATACTAAGAATAATAAGAATAAGATTAATACTATGAAGACTTAGAGGAATACTAATATCAAGAATAAGAAGAATAAAACTAATACGAATAATAATAATACTAAGAAGAATACTACGAATAATAATACGAATGCGAAGAAGCAGAATACGAACAATGATAATAATACGAAGCAACATAAGAACACGAATATTAATAGTAACAAGACTAAGAAGAAGACGAACACGACGAATAAGAATAACAATAATAATAAGACGAACACTAAGACGAATAATACTAACACTAATGATACTAATACTAAGACGAATAAGCACACTAAGAATAAGACTGCGAATAATAATACGACGAATAATAAGAACACTAAGACTAATAATACTAATAATAATATTAATAATACTAGTAATAATAATAATAAGACAAGAAGAAGACGAACAATACAAATAATAATAATAATAATAATAATATGAAGATGTAGACGGAGAAGAAGAGGAGGAGGAGGAACCTGACTATTCAGATTGTTACTATCAATATTAGAATCAATGGTAATATCACGAAGAATTGCAGTACGACTACTACTGATATTATTAACAGGAATAATAGTAATACGATGGTTAATGATAGTAATAGTGCCAACACTAAGTATACTGATCATACGAAGAGGAATGATAATCCGAT
>CAUYUJ010013313.1:360835-368335 GCA_963575745.1 Prorocentrum cordatum
AGTAGTAGTAGTAGTAGTAGCAGTAGCAGTAGCAGTAGCAGTAGCAGTAGCAATGGCAGTAGTAGTAGTAGTCGTCGTCGTAGTAGTAGTAGTAGTAGTAGTAGTAGTAGTAAGTAGTAGTAGTAAGTAGTAATAGTAGTAGTAGTAGTAGTAGTAGTAGTAGTAGTAGTAGTAGTAGTAGTAGTAGTAGTAGTAGTAAGTATTGAGTAGTAGTAGTAGTAGTAGTAGTAGTAGTAGTAGTAGTAGTAGTAGTAGTAGTAGTAGTAGTAGTAGTAGTAGTAGTAGTAGTAGTAGTAGTAGTAGTAGTAGTAGTAGTAGTAGTAGTAGTAGTAGTAGTAGTAGTAGTAGTAGTAGTAGTAGTAGTAGTAGTAGTAGTAGTAGTAGTAGTAGTAGTAGTAGTAGTCGTCCCCCCAAGGCTCTGGGGAGCCTGTGGGCGGGGGGCTACTGCTGCCCTCAAACCGCGGGTGACAGCCACCCTTCCTTTTCTCGCGCCCTCACTGTTACGAGCACTCTTCCTTGCCCTGATGGGGACGTCCTGGGATGGCGGCGGCCGCTGGCGGCGCCGCGGACGCAGGTGCAGGGGCTCGAGTGGCTGGGAGTAACGCCGCGGCGGCCCGAGGTGAAGGCGGTGGGCTGGCAGCTGCGGGAGGCAGCGAAGGGGCCGGGGCCGCCCCGTGCGCCTCCGCTGCCGCTCGCGCGTCGGCCGACGCGAACGCGGTCGGCATCCCCGTGGATGGCAGCACCGACGTCCGCATGCGGGACAGCGAGGGCCAGCCGGCACAGCGGCGGCGCCGCATGACGGGAGGGCGGATCACTCGCTGGTGCGTCAGCGCCCAGGCGGCTCGCGGCAAGAAGGCCCACTGCACCCGCTGCATGGGAGGCTTCGAGGCGGGCGAATGGCGCGTGCCAGGCGCCGTGACGCCCCCCGTGGGCTCCCAGGCTCACGCGGGCAAGAAGTGGTTCCACATGGCCTGCGTCGATGGCCCCCTACCACCAGCGACGGCGATGGTGGGCTACACCCAGCTCCCCGAGGGCGACAGGGAACGCCTCGCGGCAGCCCTGGAGGCCCGAGGGGGTCCCATCTTGCCCCTGCTGGAAACAGTCGAAGGCCAGGCCCTTCGTGGCAGCCGAGGCAGCGGCGCCGACCACGGCGGACATCCTGCAGCCGCCGCTCGACGCTCCTGCGGAAGCGGATGATGACGGCAGACTCGAAGCAGGCGTCTACGACGACTACCTGAATGATCAGGTGACGGACGAGGACGCGTGCCACGAGGTTGGCTTTGTCAATCTGGATTGGTGGGATGCCATCGGGTGGGACCGCATCCTGCTGCAAGGCGCGCCCACCACGGCCATGATCCCCGACAGCATGGCGGCCGCCGTCAGCCACGTGAAGGTGCGGCTGTGCTTGGCAATCGAGCAGGCCCGCCAGGGCAACGATGATCAGGCGTCGAGTACGTTGACGCGGCTTTGGAAGGTGTTCCTACCGTTGGACGGGCTGCTGTTCAGCGAAAATGCGACCCCAACTCCGACGACGCGGCGTGAGCGTCTCCAGGAGCGTTTGCGGTGGATTCAGGACGGCCAGTGGGATGTCGCCTGGCTCTCCATGGAGGACCAGACGCGCGCCGCGGTCACCGCGAAGGGCCGCGAGGATCATGTCGCGGCCCGTGTGCGCCGTGTCGCCGAGCTCGCACGAGCTGGAGAGATGTCTCGGGCGGCAGCGGCAGTGTGGCCCCAGGGGGGCATGGCGGATGCAGCGGCGGTGGTGAGGAAGTTCAGCACCACCCAGCAGCCTGCGGCGCCTCGCCCAGGCGAATGGGGCCCTCCCCCCGGCACTGGGGCCGCCCCGCGTGGGCCAGGGGGGGGGGCCCGCAGTGGCGGGGGCCGATGTGGCGATGCCGCCAGCCGCGGCCCCCCACGAGCTCGACGGTGCGGCAGAGCTCCATCGCCGTGTGGCCAACCACCTCAAGCGTCAGTTCGGCCGCTTCCCCCGCCGCGGCGGGGCGGGGCCTGGAGGAGGACGCTACGAGCACTGGGCCCCGCTCAAGTACGACGAGGATGGGGCAGAGGCGGGGGCCAACGCGCTGGCGCGCCTGGCCATCGGCGACCTCCCTTCCGAGGCGCTAGCCGCCCTGACGGCGGCGCGCCTCGCAGGCATCCCCAAGGCACCCCCTGGGGATGTGAGTCCTGGGCCGTGGAAATGTCACCCGCCGTATGGTGGACCGCAGCGCCGCCAAGGTCCACCGCAAAGACATGCGGGCGGCGGTAGGGGACCAACAGTTTGGCCTTGCCAAGGACGGATGTGGTGCCCTCCATCGACGGCTATGTACGATGGCCAACTCGAGCCCAGGCAAGTGGGTGGTGGCAGTGGACCTCGGGGATGCGTTCAGCAACATCCCCCGCGACCTGGTGAAGGAGGCCGTGCGCGCCAAGGTGCCCGCTCTGGCGCCGCTGGCGGAGGCCTGGCTCCCTGCTCGCACACGCCATGTGGCGGGGGGTGGGTCACGACCCGCCCAGCTGGTCGACCAGCTCCGTGGCCTTGACCAGGGCTGCCCGATGAGTCCAGCGGTCGGCACCGCGGATGTTCTCCGCATCGGTCGCATGGCCGTGCGTGCGGTGGACGCGGAAGGGGATTGCCTGGCCTTCTTGGGCGACGCATACTTCGTGGGCACTGCGGCCGCTGTGTTCCGCGGCTTGGATGCCTGGCGAGCCCGCATCGAAGCCCACGGGATGAAGCTGAAGATGTCCAAGACCCAGATCTGGTCTCCAGATCCCCAAGCTGTCCTGCCGCCGGAGTTTGCGGAGTACGCCCAGTACCGCGTCCAGAAGCTCAAGGCGGTGGGGTCTACCCTGGCCTACGCGAACCACGACGTGGACACCGACTGGAGGGGCGCCCCGCTCACGGACTTTGCCGTCCCGGAGGACCTCGACGAGGGGGGCCTCGCGCAGGCTGGCGGTGCCGGGGCCGCCCCGGGTGCCGCCGCGCCACTCCCCTGCGGCGAGGCCTTCCTCCAGAAGCAGGACCGTTACTTCCGAGAGCTCCTGACGCTCCGCACGCATGGGCTGTCGGCCTTCGACGCCTTCCAGTTGATGCGGATCTGGTCGAGGGGCGCCTGCGTCCGCATCCAGCGGGCGCTCCCGCTCACGACGGCGTGGGGCCGCAGGGTGGATGATGGAGTGGTCGCCTTTGTCAGCGCCCTTTTGGGGGTCACGGCCGCCCCCCATGAGCAGATCTTCATGAAGGTCAGCGACGGAGGCTTGGGCTGTGGCAGTGCCGAGCAGCGCGGCCCCGCTGCCCTCCTGGCGTCCTGGGAAGCCGGGATCCACGCGGCTGCCCAGGAGCTCCGAGAGACGACAACGATCGGCTTCTTTCGGCGGTGGCCGGGCCTTGGCCGTGCCCTCTCGGCGGCGGATGAGGAGCAGGGGCGGCTGGCAGGTGGCCGTCGCCCCCAGAGTGACCGTCGGCAGGGCCTTCTGGAAGGGCGGAAGGGCAAGGGCCAGAAGACGTGCACCCAGCACGTGCGGGACCACGCCACCAAGACGTACTTGGCCGCGCTGCCGGTGACGGCGGCGGCGGCGGTGCACAGTGCCTCGGGCAGCTCAGCGGGCGCCTGGTTGGATAACTCCGAGGGGGTCTCGCCCCTCGCCGACCACGCGTTCTGCATTGCGGCCAAGAGGCGCATGCACCTGCCGCTGCTGCAGTCCGAGTGCACGTGCCAGAACCGACCGGCAGCGCCCACTCGCGCGATGGCGCAGATCGGCCCGGCGTGTGGCCGCACGGTGGACGTCCGTGGCGTTCGCGCGCTCAACTGTCCCAGGGGAGGTGGCCCGATGCGCCGCCGCAACGCCATCCGAGATGCCGCGGCGCTCTGGCTGCGCGGGGTGGGCCACCGCGCCCTAGTGGAGCAGGTCATCCCAGAGTGGCACACGGAAGAGCATGGCGCGGCCACATTGGACGTCGTGTGCCATCGAGGTATCCATGGCCGAGTTGGTCTCGACATCAGCTCGGTGGACGAGGTGGCCGTGGCCCAGACGGGGCGGCCGCATCAGGCAGCCCTGCAGCGCAGAGAGAAAGTGAAGCACCGTAGGTGCCCATTTTCTGGCCTGGTGCCCTTTGTCCTCGATGTCAACGGGCGCTGGGGCGCAGAGACTGAGACGTGGCTGCGCCGTGCTGTGGGGGAACTGCCCGAGGCCGAACGGCCCGCGGCGCGCTCATCCCTGCGCTCGGCAGTGGCCAACGCCCTGCAGGGCCAAATAGCGGAGCAGGTCGCCCTGGCGACGGAGAACGTAGTCGGGCTGGATGCCGGGGCCGCCCCGAGCGTCCGGTCTTGATTAGATGTGGCTCCATCCCATTTGTGTGCGCTCCCTGACCCTCCCCTTCCTCCCCGCCTTCCTGTTGCCCAGGCCGGTCGCAAAAAGTTTGTCACATCTGTAGTGTGCACGATGCTGTTCAGTTCCCTTGTAGCGTGCATGATGCGCTCTTGCCTTGTCATGTCTGTTCTGCACGCCGCGTTGTGTAGCCATCCTGCCTTGCGCGCGTCGTGCTCCCGCCATGCCACATGTGTTGTGCTCTTAGTTTCTGTCTTGGGCTGCTCTCTCAACCCACTCGTGCTGAGCCTTCAGGCCGCCAACAGCACCTGCTCGTGGCCACTGGCTAAAGAGGCGTTAAGAGGCGTTCAAGATCGGGGCCGCCCCGCGGGTCCTGGGGCCGTCGGCGGCCCGCCGTCCGCTTTGTCGCCCGCCCGCGACGGGGTTTCCTCGCCCCCCTTTTCCCCTCTCCTGCCCGTCCAGGTTCCCGAACGGGGGTCAGGCCGTTTTCCGCCTGCGCAAGGATCGGTTCCCACGCGCTTGGAGCCGTTGGTTTCAGCCTTTAGTCTTCATGTTTTACCTTTGTCCCGCCTTGGCAGTCGGCCGCCCCATTTTGGTTCGGTGTGCAGCCTCTCCCCCTCCCCTCTCGTCCTCGGCAGCTGTTTGGCTCGTGAGGTCTTGTCTCGCACAATCTCTTGAGCTGCATCTCCCGTGCCATCCTTCCGACCAAGTGATGGCGCCCAAGTCCTCGAAGCCCGCGCCGATGCCGTGGCCTGCCACGACGCGCGCCAACTCGCCCAGTCACGACGCAGTGCCTCTTCGCGAGGCCTTGGGGGCGAAAACTAATGCGAAGGCTGAGGCGCGCGCGAAGGCCAGTGGTGCTACCGCGGCCGACGCGCCCACTTCCAAGGCAAGGCCTGTGCAGCGCCCTGGCCAGCAGGTGAGCGTGTCGGAGAGCGAAGACGAGGGGTTCGACATGATGTCTGAGGCGGCGACCTTTCAGACGGCGCCGACGCTGCCCACGGATCAGTGACGCCTGCCGAGGACGCCGACGGAGGCGGCGGTGCGGGGGCCGCCCCCAGCGCCGCCGCCTCCGATGGCGCCTCGGAGGGAGGCCCCACGGCGACGGCTGAGGCGCCCGCTGAGGCCTCAGCGATGCCCACGTCGGCGGTGGTGCCAGTGACGACGGCCGCCCTGGCAGCGGCAGCCACCTACGCCAACTTCACCACGGAGCAGCGCCGTGGGTTGGACGCGATCACCCTCGCGCTCCACAACCTCCAGCTGCGGGAGCAGGCCGTGGGCGGCCGCGGCGGCCGAGGTGCGCGCAGCGTCGCCGACGGCGGTCGCTCCGTGGACGATGGGACCGCCAGTGAGGCCCCGGGTGCAGCAGCCACGGGTGCCCTCAGCGGTCATGGAGGCAAACGCCACCGCCGACGCAGCAACAATGCTGTGTACGGCCAGGCCCCCCAGCCGAGCGACGGCACACCTGCCGCGCTCGAAGACGCCGAGATGATGGCGGAGGAGGACTACGCCGAGGCGGGCTACGTCCACTGCATGGGTGCGTACTGGGTCCCGCCGCAGCGCCTGGGCTGGCGTCGGAGGTGCACCGAGCTGGACGACTGGAAGATCATGGCGGTGGAGTACGTGGACGAGCTCAGTTGTGGCGAGATGCGCCGCTATGCCGAGGCCAAAGAGCGCAACCAACAATGCCCCGAGCTGAGGAGGGGAAAGGAGGGCCAATACAAGCTATACATGTGCTCGCGCTGCGTGGCGACGACGCAGAACATCACAGAGCACGGGGCCGTGACGCGCGCAGCGCGCTCGAACAAGGGTGTTGGCTCCATCGACCACGCTGCCAAGCGAGTGGCGAAGTTCCGCGCGAGCTTCGACTACATCAAGGAGGGCATGGACGTGCTGGTGGGGTTCTCGCTTTCCGAGGAAGGCCTGCTTGCCCTGCGGGGGTCCACGGAGGGCGTAGGGGTGGGCATCGATCCCGAGAGCACGGGCGCCCCCCCAGCCGCGGAAGCAGTGGCGGAGGAGGTCGGCCGTCCGATGGCGATGGAGGTGGGGGTGGTGCCAGGGCCGCACCGTGCGCCACCCCCACCCCTCGAGGACGGACCTCCCCGCGACGAGGAGGACGACCCCCGGCCCGACATCGATGCTGAGCACCAGGAGCACCAGCTGACCGACGTCAAGACCGTAGAGGAGGTCACGGACATCGAGCCCCTGCTGCGGCTCGGCCTCTCCAAGAAATCGCTGAGGCGTATGGCGCGGGCCTATGGCGTCCTCAAATTCGAGACCATGCGTGCCCACATGCTGGGAGGCTTGGCCCAACCTGGAGAAGAAGGAGGACATGGTGAGGGGCGCAGAGGCGCAGAGCGGAGTCCAGAAGTGGCTCGACGCGCTGAATGAGGAGGCAGAGGAGGATGTGGGAAGGCTGAAGAAGGGCGCCCTGGAAGCCTCGGGGATTGCGGACGCACACCTGGGACGCAAACGTGCCTGGAAGGAGGGGTGCCAGAGCAGCAACGCGGCGCAGGAGGCCTACCGCCGCATGGGCGACTACACGGACCAGTTCTACCGCGGCAAGGGCTTCACGTTCAACATGTACTACAAGTGCTCGGCCAACAAGACCTGGGACAACCCCAGGGGGTGCTGCTCGGTGATCCGTTCGGATCGCTGGACGCAGCTGCTCACCTGCGCGCAGGAGGTGGCGGGGGGGACGGGCCAGCGCTGGTGCTGCCACTGTGGTGCGCGCTACTCGACCTCCTACGGCGTCTGCGTCGAGCTGATAGAGGAGGAGCTGACCCCGCCACGTGCGTACTACATGCGCGCGGAACATCCCGAGGAGGACGTCCGCGACTTGAAGGTTCTGCTGCGCTACGACAAGCTCAAGAAGGAGGAGGTACCTGTGTTCAGCGCGGTGGACCTCCTGCAGTACCTGCCCAAGGTCGAGCCGCTGGCAGTGGGCGCCGTCTTCAAGCGCTACGCTCCGCACCAGCCGCAGTGGGATGGCCACTATGTGCTGATGGAGGGGCTCTCCTGGGAGAGCCTGACTGAGTTCAAGTCGACCGACCTGTGCGCGCAGGTCGCCTGGGGGCTGAACGACCCAGAGTGGGCGGGCTACAACAATAAGTCGCGGAATAAGGCCAAGAGGGGGCGCCTGGAGATGGCGTGCAGGGAGCTGGCCCTCTACGA
>CAUYUJ010013313.1:373335-388335 GCA_963575745.1 Prorocentrum cordatum
ATCGGTCAATTCGGGTGAGCCGCATCCGTACCGATGCCTCCCGTGCCCAAGTCGCCCAAGGATCTGGTCCTGGTCTGAGCCTTGTTCAGAGGGCTGTCCCATCTCACCTTCCATGCACGGCGAACGCTTCAAAAGTCAGCCACGGACAACACACCGACCCAGTAAGCATCCCACACCAGCGCGCAAGCAACGACGGACAGAGCTGCCGCCCAAGTGCGATCGCCCGCTCAGCGCAGGCACGCATTCAGCACACGAAGACGAGTGCCTAGAATTGTCATCAAGTCCATAGTAGTGGCTCCGAGGTTGGCGGGTAGCCTGGCACCTATCTTTTGAAGCCAGGTAATTTCGGTGTTCATAGTGCTCACCAGCTCGGATTTGCCATCGTGCCCTCCGTGCCCGTCGCTGCAGTGCCCGTGCGGGGCCCGCGGCTCGCTCCCTGCTCGCCTGGGGGTGCCCGTCGAGCCAGCGGGCCCCGCTGCCCGGGGAGGCCACCGCCGACGCTGCCGGGCTCGCTCGCGCCGGCGCTGGAGGGCGATGCGACGGCCGCGGGCTCTGAGAGCCTGGCGGGCACCGAGCTGTGCCCGGGGACGCGCCGGCGGAGGGCGGCGCTCCCAGGCGAGGGCGCGCGGGGGCGCCCTGCGGGGCATGGCCGACCGGAGGCTGGTCGCTGCAGGACCTCGCGGGCGACCTGCATCACGAGCGGCTGTTGTCGGGGGCCACGTGCGAACCCTACCCCTAACCCCCCACGATTTCTGAAGGGGAGGGTGGGGTTCAATTCGTTCGGGAGCTCCCGAGCGAAGTGAACCCCACCCTCCCCTTCAGAAATCGTTGGGGTAGGGGTAGGGTTCGCATGTGGCCCCCTATGTTGTGCTATGCCGGGGGCCGCCTGAGCCACCCCGGGGCGGCGGCAGACGCCGGCTCCGGCGTCTACGGCGAGATCTGCACGGGCCACGGGGCGTTCTCGGAGGTGGCCGACCCCGCGAGGGTCGCGGCGCCGCGGGAGGGCATTCCGCCCGGCAGAGGCTTGGGGCCTCCTCGACGGGAGGCGCAGGACGGGTGACGCCGCGCCGTTGCTCACTCAGAGGGCAGGCGGCGCGGACCCCAGCTACCCCAGATTTCGTAATAAAAGGGAGGGGGTCTGGACCCTCCAAGACAAGCCATTTCAGACCTCCCCCGTGGGAGAACCCTCCAAAACATCGCCCCCAGACCCCCCAGGCCCTCCAAGATAGCCTGGAAGAGCCCCCCCCGAAATGAGACCCCCCTCCCTTTATTACGAAATCTGGAGTACCGCGCCGCGGAGCTAACGGCCCAGGCCAAGGGATTGGTCTATCGCGCTCGGCGGGCTCTGCGGCCGCGGGCGGGCGACGACGTGTGGCTGGTGACGCAGCTGTGCCTGCTGGCCGGGCGCTCGGCCGTGGGGCGCACGCGCGTCGCGTCCTCGGAGAAGGGCGCGCTGAAGGTGAAGCTCGGAGTCTTGATGACGCTCAGGTCTATTCCCTTTTAGTGTCGTCGTGGGGAGAATAGTGGCCGTGTGGGCCTCGTACCCACCTCTTCGTGCTGTCCCTTGTCGCCAGGCACGTCCAGAACCCAGAGCAGCGCCCCGCGACGCTACTGGCCGACAAGCCGCGGCGGCCAACCGACGCGGGTCTGGACGAGCACGCGGTGATGATGAAGATGCTCCTCGCGCGGGCTGAGAGCGAACGTCCATGCGCTCCCGAGCTCGCGGGGACGGAGTGCGAGTGGAGGCGCGCGCAGCTGATCGAGCCCATGCACGAGGAGAAGGTCGGGCGGACACGGCCGCAGCCTTGACCGAAGGACTCCCTCGTGGGCCCTCTCGACGACGCTCACTCGTGCCTCGGCTGGCTTGCGGGGTGCGGCTCGCTGCCTTTGTCGCCGGTGCTGGCGGCGGCCGGGACCTACGAGTAGCAGGCTTTGAAGGAAGAACGCCAAGCCCCTGAAGAGCGAAGAGCAGAAGGCTCTCGAAGGCAGGAAGGGCTAGTACCTTGGGCTCGGCGGTGGGACCTGGCCGCCCTGTCGCCGTATTTGGCCAGCCCTTCCGCTCTTCAACGTGGAGTCTGGCGGGGTCCCAGGCGGGCCGTCGCGGGAGCTGCTCCCGTGCCCGCTGCCTTTTCGCCCAGACATGGGCCCTGTCGGTGCTACTGGATGCCGTGCAGTCAGAAGAAGGGCGGCCGCCAGACAGCACTGGCAGTCATTGTGCAATCGAGGCGCTGCTGCACTCAACGAGCTTTTTGGTCACCCTGCACCAGCTGGCGGTGTCGACTCGATGCCTCTCTCGGCCGGGCAGCTGTCTTGCCTGGAGGTGCTGAAGGACGCCTACAGGGCCGTCGGCCCGCCGCCCGCTGGGCTTGGTGATGCCGCGAGAGCCTTCAGGGAACTCTGCGGCGCCCGCGTCGGCTATGCCTTCGAAGCCGAAGCCGCGGGCCTTCCATCTCCGTGCCGTGCGGGTTCCGTCCCGCTGCCTCCGGTCTCTTCTAAGCCCGTGGAGCTCTCCAAAGTGCTCGACGGCCAGGAGCTCGAGATGTGAGCGGAGTGGAGATCTCGTCTGCGATGAAGGCAGCGGAGCATCCACTGGCGACGGTTTTGGCACTCCCTCCGTCTATTCGGACCCAGCGCTGGTGAGGTGCCCTGCCGTGTACGGCGAGTTCTTGGGAGACCGTGTTTTTCGTGAGCAAGGGCGCTTCGCTTCGAATGATCTCGGACAGTCGTGCTGCTAATGACCTCGTCCGCCCGCCTGTGAAAACCGTCCTCCCGACCAGCGGATCTTGGGGTCGCGTGGAGGTGGAGGACGAAGAGCCTTTGCAGGTGGCTCAATGTGATGTGCAGGCCAACTTCTATCGTATTGCCCTTGGCGCTGGGATGAGTGAGCTTTTTGTGTTGCCAGAGGCGCGCGCTTCGTGCGTCCCCGGACGTTCGCCCGAAGAGTGCGCCCGCATTGGCCCCGCTTGCTCTCCTCACCTCCTCGCCCTCCCCATGGGCTGGTCTTGGGCGTTGTTTTTTTCAGTCAGCCTGCCGTCTCGGTCGGGATGAAGCGAATAGGTTTGCGTTGGGTTGATGAGGCCTCAGACAGATGGGCCCCGCAAGTTTTTGATGGCACCTCTGTGGAACGCGCCGTGTATATTGATAACTTTGCTGTTGTCTCGATCGATGTGTCGGAGGCCACTTCTCGCATTCAGTAGGCCCGAAGCGTTCTCGAGGACGTGGGGCTTGCTTGTCATGAGGTCTCAAGCGGTAGTCAGACCTCTGCGTTCACGGGGCTCTTGTTTGACGGAGACGCGCGAGTGATTCGGGTCAGCTCTAGGAGAACGTGGCAGCTTCGTCTCGCTCTGGATTTCGTCTTGGGCGCTGGGCGGGCTAGCAGAAACGAGATCCGAAAGCTGATGGGGCATTTCACCTGGGCCAGTCTTCTCCGACGGGAAGCGCTGTCTACCGTGGATGCCGGCAATTACTTTGCCGAGAGTCATACAACAGAGGTCGTTTCCTCGTGGCCGGCCGTTGCGGGGGAGCTTTGCTCCTCCTTCTCTCACGCAGCGCTCGCGCGACCTGGAGTGACTTTGTGCGCGTCAGCGACGCGTCGACGGAGGGCTCTGGGGTGTGTTGCACTCGCTGGGGGCGGGGCGATGCGGCTCTGATCGGGCGATGTGACGAGAGGTGGGGTTCAGGGCAGAGGAGGCGGTTTGCGCGCGTGAGCGCGCCCTTCGCCCTGATGTTCTCGGGCTCGGCCTGGGTGATCTTCGCTGTCGCCCCGCCTTTCGCTGCGCTGCTGGCGCTCAACCTTGGGGGGGGGTCGGCTGCTCGACGAGGTTCCAGCTTCGGCAGTGGCTGTTTCGGGCTGGAAGGTCTGTACCTGCGGGGGGTGGCGCGAGGAGGGCGAGATTATGAGGGTGGAGGGTCGGGCTGTCGTCATGGCTGTTCGTCGCTTGCTTCGGGCTCGGGCACGCCGTCGGCGGCGCGCGCTCTGTCTCGTGGACAATCTGGCTCTAGCCCTGGCCGTCGCCACGGGGCGTGCGAGATCTCGTCGTCTTCTGCCCGCCTGCAGGGAGCTCGCGGCGCCTAGTCTACGGGCGGCCGCCGGTTCCATGTGCGGCGGGTGCCGAGTGAGCTGGGCCCTGCCGATGCACCGTCGCGAGGGCGGCCGGCACCCGGCCGCGTTGACTCCGACAGACTCGCCAGCGCTGACCAGCAGATGCTCGGGCGGAGGGGCGAGCGGAGAGTCGCGTGCCAGCAGCTGCGCGACGAGATCGAGCTCGCTGTCCTGCGCTCCTGCGACCTCGGCCAGGGCGGCGACTCGGACAGCGACTGCGAGTCCGCCTCTGGCTCAGCAGGCCCAGACCCTGTCAGCGCGGTCAGCGGCGGAGGGTTCGACGGCGTCGAGGAGGTAGCCGAGTCCCTGCAACCCCTGGGCCTGAGCGGGGTGGGTTACGCGGGGCTGCCTGCGGACGCTGAAGGTCAGCGGGCTTTGCTTCGCGGTCGAGCCCGCAGACCACCTGCGCCAGAGGAGGGGCCGTCGGGCGTCGAGCTCGGGGGCAGCAGCGACGCCAGACATCCCGCGCCGCCGCCTGGGCCGCCACCCAAGGCTCGCAGGCGCCGAGGCGCCCCCGGGCTCCGCCCGCTTGTCGCCCGACCCGGTCGCGGGCCACGGCGTGCCCGGTAACGTAGGATCGGGTCGAGAGGTCCGAGGCGCGCCGATCGTCGGCGGCGCGCGCCGCGCACCAGGGCTGGGCGTCGTGGCGCTGCTCGGCCCGCTCCTCGCTCCTCGCGCCCCCCCCTGCCGCTGTGCGCTCGCCTGCAAGGGGGGGCCGGCCCTCGATCCGACCTCGCTGAGACGGTCGGCCCCCCGGGCGAGGCCGCCTCAGCACAGCGCGCGCATGGCTGCGCTCGGGGCCCGGGTCAGACGCTCTTCCCTGCCGCCCCGGCGCTCGAGCAGCGCGCGAGGGCTGAGGTGGCGCGCGCCAAGCGGGGGGGCCGCGACGGCGGTGTATTCCTGGAACTTTGGGCGGGCGGCAAGCGGATGGCCGGCCGCGTGCGGCTTCTGGGCGGTGCCGGAGTCGCCCTGGAGATTGCCGATTGCCCGCTGCAGGGTGCGAGCTTCTCAGGCGCCCGCGCCCCCCTGCTGGCGCGGTTCCGCCAGGGGCTCATTGGCGGCGCGTGGCTCGGGGCGCCGTGCCCCGCCTGGAGCGCCGCGGGGCGTGGGCAGCCAGGGCGACCTGGAGGGCCGCTTCGAGCGCCAGACTGCCTCTGGGGACATCCCGACGCCATGCGGCGGCCAGCCGACCAAGCCAGAATTCAGGTCGGCAGTTCAGCGGCAAAGTTCGCCCTGGCCATCGTCCTGCGTCTCGTGCCGCGTGGCGGCGATTCTCGAGAATCCCGCCGGCTCCATGCTGTGGGCGCTCCCGCGGCTGAGCTCGCTCTGCCGCAAGGCCCGCGGCGCACAGGTCATCCTGGACTACTGCCAGTGCGGTGCCACCTTCCGCAGGCGGGCCCGGTTGCAGGGCTGGCGCGCCAACGACCTCGGAGTGCTGAAGCGAATGCGCCGTGACAGAGGAGGTCTCTGCTCTCGGGCCGACCGCCCCCGCGTGGTGCTGGAGGGCTCCAAGCTGACGAGTGCCGCCGCTGCATCTGTCCCGGGCTTCGCGATGCATGGCGCCAGAGTGCTGTTCGAATCTGTGCAGAACGCAAACTTGGAGCTAATGTGGAATGTAGTTTCATCCTGGAATGTCGGGCGGCCTTCGGCCAGTTCGTAGTATGCGTGTGCTGGATTGGCTGCGCTGTTCAGTTACTTCGTTCGCCGCGTTTTGGGCGCCCGCCTGGTGCCGTTGGCGTCGGGAAAAGAACGCGCCCTGGTGGCCCAACAGCCTCACGGAGGATAGGAGTTCTTTAGGAAATGCGAGAGGGTCTCCGCCATAGGTCAAGTCGGGTGGGCCGCATCCGTGCCGATGCCTCCTGTGCTCAAGTCGCTCCCTGCCCTCCCTCCCCTCCTTTTCGCCTTTTAACTGTCGGCCTTTCGGCGGATTGGCGACGCTGTTCAGTTACTTCGTGCGCCACGTTTTGGGCGCCCGCCTGGTGCTGTTGGCGTCGGGGCAGATCAGTTTCGCACAGAAAAAGACGTGCCCTGGTGACCCAACGGCCTCACGGAGGATCGATTT
Source organism: Prorocentrum cordatum (assembly GCA_963575745.1). Classification (NCBI taxonomy): domain Eukaryota; class Dinophyceae; order Prorocentrales; family Prorocentraceae; genus Prorocentrum; species Prorocentrum cordatum. The sequence goes on from CAUYUJ010013313.1 coordinate 379,500, forward strand.
CATTGTCGATCTCACTCAACGGGACACCGCGGGACACCACGGGACACCACGGGACACCGCGGGACACCGCGAACCACCGCCGGACGGGCAGGCGGGGGATAATCATGTGTCTTGACTTCGGACACCACGGGACACCGCGAGCCACCGCCGGACGGGCGGGAGGGGGATAATTATTTGTCGTGACTTCGCCTTAGCAGCGGCGGACACCACGGGACACCATGGGACACCACTGGACACCGCGGGACAGCGGGGGCCTCCGCCGGACGGGCGGGAGGGGCATAATCATTTGTCTTGATTTTGCCCCAGCAACGGCGGGTTCATTCCTCTCGCGCGCCCACGCTGCTTCGCTTCGCCAGCACGCACGACACGAACGAAACGAAACGATTTGGGTGTCTCTGTTCCATTGCGATCTCACCCCCCAACCCCCGATTACTATTGATAATAAGTGGAGGAGGAGGAGGAGGAGGAGGAGGAGGAGGAGGAGGAGGAGGAGGAGGAGGAGGAAAATACCTATACGACCACCCTTCGGGTGATAAGGAGGTTGTGGGGGGGGGAAAGGGGGGGGGAACCAGCATCAGATCCAATCGATCTCACTATCGATCTCACTCAACGGGACACCACGGGACACCACGGGACACCACGGGACACCACGGGACACTTGTCGATCTCACTATCGATCTCACTATCGATCTCACTCAACGGGACACCGCGGGACACCACGGGCCACCACGGGACACCACGGAACACCGCGGGACACCTCTCGATCTCACTATCGATCTCATTATCGATCTCACTATCGATCTCACTCAACGGGACACCATAGGACACCACGGGACACCACGGGACACCTCGGGACACCACATCGACCTCAGTATCGATCTCACTATCGATCTCAATGTCGATCTCACTCAACGGGACACCACGGGACACCACGGGACACCACGGGACACCTGTCGATCTCGCTATCGATCTCACCATCGATCTCCTTTTTTTGGGACACCGCGGGACACCACGGGACACGTCGGGGCATCACATCGATCTCCGTATCGATCGCACTATCGATCTCACCATCGATCTCATTTTCGATTTTACTATCGATCTCACTATCGATCTTACTCAACGGGACACTACGGGACACCACGGGACACCACGGGACACATGTCGATCACACTATGGATCTCACTACCGATCTCACTCAACAGGACACCACGGGACACCACGGGACACTTCGGGGCACCACATCGATCTCAACATCGATATTTTTATCGGTCTCAGTATCGATCTTACTATCGATCTCACTATCGATCTCACTCAACGGGGCACCACGGGACACCACGGGACACCACGGGACACCACGGGACACCACGGGACACCGCGGGCCACCGCCCGACGGACGGACGGACGGAGGAGCCACATTTGTTTTGACTTCGCCTTAGCAGTGGCGGGTTCATTCCTCTCGCGCGCCCACGCAGCTTCGCGTCGCCCGCACGCACGACACGAACGAAACGAAACGATTTCCGGGTTGGGTGTCTCCGTTCCATTGTGATCCCACCCCCAATTTCCGATGAACAATAATAATACTATTAGTAAAAAGGAGGAGCAGTCATAACAAATAAGAATATTATTAACACGCATCATACATGAAGTAATAGTAAATATACCTATACGACCATCCATCGGGTGATAAGGAGGTTGTGGGGGGGGGGGAGGGGGGGGAACCACAATCTGCCGCAATCGATCTCACTATCGATCTCACTCAACGGGACACCACGGGACACCACTGGACACCACGGGACACCGCGGGACACTTGTCGATCTCACTATCGATCTCACTATCGATCTCACTCAACGGGACACCGCGGGACACCACGGGCCACCACGGGACACCACGGAACACCGCGGGACTCCTCTCGATCTCACGATCGATCTCATTATCGATCTCACTATCGATCTCACTCAACGGGACACCATAGGACAACACGGGATACCACGGGACACCTCGGGACACCACATCGATCTCTTGATCGATCTCATTATCGGTCTCATTATCGATCTCACTCAACGCGACACACGACGGGACTCCACGGGACACCACGGGATACTTGTCGATCTCCTTATCTATCTCACTGTTGATCACATTTTTTGGGACACCACGAGACACCACGGAACACCTCAAGGCACCACATCGATCTCAGTATCGATCTTACTATCGATCTCACTATCGATTTCACTCAACGGGACACCATGGGACACCACGGGACACCTATCGATCTCAATATCGATCTCACTATCGATCTCACTTTTTGGGACACCGCGGGACACCACGGGACACCTCGGGGCACCACATCGATCTCACTATCGATGTCACTAACGATCTTACTATCGATCTCACGATTGATCTCAGTCAACGGGACACAACGGGACACCACGGGACACCACGGGACACCACGGGACACCACGGAACACCACGGGACACCACGGGACACGTATAGATCTCACTATCGATCGCACTATCGATCTCACTCAACGGGACACCACGGGACATCACGGGCCACCACGGGTCACCCGGGACACCGCCCGGCCCAACCAGCCACCGGCGGACGGGGAGGGACACCACGGGACACCACGGGCCACCACGGGACACCCGGGACACCGCCTGGCCCAACCAGCCACCGGTGGACGGGCAACGGACTTTCGCTACAGGATGATCACGCGCAGCTTCGCCTCGCCCGCACGCACGACGCGAACACGAAACCGAAACCGATTTCCCGGTGGGGGGTCTCCGTTTCACTGCGATCTCACCCCCCGATTTCCGAGTATTGATAATGATGAGAATAGTATTAATAATCAGAATACGAACACGATCAACATATAAATAATCATGCTATTATGACCAATATGAGTAGTAATAATAGAAATGCCTATACGACCACCCTTCGGGTGATAAGGAGGTCGTGTGGGGAGGGGAGAGAAGGGGGAAACCAACATCTGACTCGATCGATCTCACTATCGATCTCACTCAACGGGACACCACGGGACACCACGGGACACCACGGGACACTTGTCGATCTCACTGTCGATCTCACTATCGATCTCACTCAACGGGACACCACTGGCCACCACGGGCCACCACGGGACACCACGGGACTCCGCGGGACACCACATCGATCTCACTATCGATCTCACCATCGATCTCACTATCGATCTCACTCAACGGGACACCACGGGACACCTCGGGACACCTGCCGATCTCACTACGGTAGGTTCGCGTCGTGTCGACCGGCGGCGACCCCGCCGCCGGCGTTCAACGTTGAACGCCGGCGGCGGCCCAGAATCGATCGATGTTGAACGATTGGACGTTGCGGAAACGGCCGATCGTTCAAGGTTGAATGATCCCCGCGGCGTCAAAAACCAACGCCGGGGTCGACACGACACGAACCTGCCGTATCGATCTCACTATCGATCTCACTTTTTGGGACACCGCGGGACACCACGGGACACCTCGGGGCCCCATATCGATCTCACTATCGATGTCACTAACGATCACACTCAACGGGACACCACGGGACACCACGGGACACCTGTCGATCTCGCTACCGATCTCACTATTGATCTCAGTCAACGGGACACCACGGGACACCACGGGACACCTCGGGTATCGATCTCACTATCGATCTCACTGTCGATCTCACCCAACGGGACACCACGGGACACCACGGGACACCACGGGACACCGCCGGGACACCGCCGGGCCTCACCAGCCACTGGCGGACGGGACACCACGGGACACCACGGGACACCGGCGGGACACCGCGGGCCCAGTCCCAGCCACCGGCGGACGGGCGGACGGACTTTCGCTCCTACTTTGGCCTAGCTACAGGAGGATCACGCGCAGCTTCGCCTCGCCCGCACGCACGACTCGAACACGAAACCGAAACCGATTTCCCGGTGGGGGGTCCCCGTTTCACTGCGATCTCACCCCCAATTTCCGACTATTAAGAAGAACCATCATAATATTGTTTATATCAAGAACGGTACTAATACTATCAATAACAAGCTAACTGGTACTGATAATAATAATCATGATAAAAAAATGTATACGTAATTTTAATTGTACGAATGATGTTACCACAACTAATAATAATCTTTACCTAGATAGTACCAATACTACTACGAGTAAAAATGCTACTCAGAATGCTACTGCTAATGCTAATGATATCAGCCATACTGGTAATAGCAATGCTAACAATATTAATACGCACAATAATATTATTCATAACGGTACTAATATATCATTCAGAATACTAATGCTACTGCAAGTAATATTCATCATAGTAACAGTCGTAAGTATGATGATGATTACACTCGTAATAATACTAATAAGTATGATCATGATAATAGAAGTGGTGATGCTGACGATGATGCTAATACTAATCATAATGATGCGAATGCTACTTCTGCTGCTACTACTACTACTAATAATCATCGTTTAGCTGATACTGATATTATTACTACTACTACTACGACTACTATGATTACTCCCACTACTACTACTACTACTACTACTACTACTACTACTAGTACTAGTAGTACTACTACTACCACCACCACTACTACTACTACTACTACTACTACTACTACTACTACTACTACTAGTACTAGTACTAGTACTACTACTACTACTACTACTACTGCTGCTGCTGCTGCTGCTGCTGCTACTACTACTACTACTACTACTACTACTACTGCTGCTGCTGCTGCTACTACTACTACTACTACTACTTTTCTACTACTACTACTACTACTACTACTACTACTACTACTACTACTACTACTACTACTACTACTACTACTACTACTACTACTACTACTACTACTACTACTGCTGCTGCTGCTGCTACTACTACTACTACTACTACTATTACGACTAATATTAATACTATTAATCATACCAGTAATCACGACAATACTAATACTAATGCTAATCTAGGTGCTACTACTAATAATACTAGACTGATAGTAAGACGAATCATGCTACTAGTAAGAGTATCAATCTTATATACGAATAATAACGGCAAGTTGAGGAGGAGGAGGAAAAGGAGGAGGAGGAGGAGGAGGAGGAGGAGGAGGAGGAGGTAAGGGAGGAGGAGGTAAGGGAGGAGGAGGTAAGGGAGAGGGGGAGGTGAGGAGGAGGAGGAGGAGGAGGGAGGAGGAGGAAGAAGAGGAGGAGGGAGGTAAGGGAGGAGGAGGTAAGGAGGAGGAGGAGGGTAAGGGAGGAGGAGGTAAGGGAGGAGGAGGTAAAGTGAGGAGGAGGTAAGGGAGGAGGAGGAGGAGGAGGAGGAGGAGGAGGAGGAGGAGGAGGAGGAGGAGGAGGAGGAGGAGGAGGAGGAGGAGGAGGAGGAGGAAAAGGAGGAGGAGGAGGAGGAGGAGGAGGAGGAGGAGAGGAGCCAGTCTGCGCCTGTCGCTGTTTTCGCATCAGCGACCACCCCGTGCACTCGACCCGGCCTTTGCACTGCCAGCGCTGCTCGGGCCGTAGAGGCGCCGCAGCCCCCCGCCTCGGCAGAGGCACCCGCCCGGGCGCCTGCTGCTGCTGAGCCGCAGCCCTTCGTGCTGGCCCGCCGCCGGCATTTTGTGCTTAAGTCGGAAAGAGCGCGTTCTCTGGTCGCTTGGAGGGGGCTTGGAGGGGGGGGGGGTTGGAACCAGACCCCCCCCCCTGGATGGAGGGGGGGGGGTCGAACCCCCCCCCTCCCCTACTTCTCCTCTCTCCTTCTCCTCGGGGGGCTGGCGCCGACGTCGGCGGCGGCTGGCGGCGGCGGCGGGGGTGCTGGTGGTGGTGGTAGTGGCGGTGATGGTGGTGGTGGTGGTGGTGGTAGTGGTGGTGAGGTGGTTTGTGGTGGTTGTGCTGGTGGTGGTGGTGGGTTGTGCTGCTGGTAGTAGTGGTGGAGGTTGTGGCGGTGGTGGTGGTGGTGGTGTTGTAGATTGTGGTGATGGTGGTGGTAGTGGTGGTGGGTTGTTGTATTGGTGGTGGTGCTGGTGGTGGTGAGCTGTTGTGGTGGTGGTGGTGGTGGTGTCTGTGGTGTTGGTGGCTGTGTTGTGGTTTGGTGGTGGTGGTGGTGGTGGTGGGTTGAGGTGGTGATGGTGGTGGTCGTGGTGGTGGCGGTGGTGGTGGTGGTGGTGGCGTGGTGGTTTTGTGGTGGTGGTGGTGGTGGTGGGCTGTGGTGTTGGTGGTGATGGTGCTGCTGCTGGTAGTGGTGCTGGTGGTGGCGGTGGGTGGTGGGTGGTGGGTGGTGGTGGTGCTGGTGGTGGTGGTTGTGGTGGTTGTGGTGGTGGTGTGGTGGTGTGGTGGTTTGTGGTGGTGTTGGTGGTGGGTTGTGGTGATGGTGGTGGTTGTGGCGGTGGTGGTGATGGTGGTTGTAATGGTGTGGTGGTTTGTGGTGGTGGTGGTGGTGGTTGTGGCGGGTTGTGGTGTGTTGTGGTGGTGGTGGTGGTGGCGTTTTGGGTGGTGGTGGTGGTGAAGTGGTTTGTGGTGATGGTGGTGGCTGTGGTGATCGTGTGTTGTGGTGGTTGTGGTGGTGGTTGTGGTGGTGGCGGTGGTGGTGGTGGTGGTATGGTGGTCTGTGGTGGCGGTGGTGGTGGTGGTGGTGGTGTGGCCTTCGGCTCTTCCCGCCACTGTGTTTTAGGGTCAGAGTTCTAATGGATGCCTCTTGAGGTCTCGTCAGAAGGGTTTCGGGGGCGTCTGAGGAGCATGGGAGGGCTCGATATGGCGATTTGTGTGTTCCCTCTGCGGCCTCTGGGCCCTCTCTGGTCATCGTCGCTGCGTCCCCGCCGTTGGCGCTGCTGGCCGCCGCCAGCGCCGGCGCCAGCGCCGGCGCGGGGGGGTTTGAACCCCTCCCCCTCCTGGGGCCTCTCTGGTCATCGTCGCTGCGTTGGCGCTGCGGCGGCCGTCAGCGCCGGGCGCTGGCGCGGGGGGGGGGATGGGGTTTGAACCCCCCCCCCTTGGAAGGGGGGGGGGTTCAGGAGGGGGGGGTTAGGGGGGAGGGGAGTCCCCCTGGTTCTGATCGACGGCGCCGAGTGTTGGTGGGGGCCCACCCCCCGGTTCGAAACGCGCTGCCGAATGATCCCAGGGCAAGCGCCCGTGAAACGCGCTCTCTCTTAAGTCGGACATGTCCCTCTACAGGAGGAGTATTCAAAAATAGTCGAAAATAGGTGAAGGGCGATTCTTCGACTGTTCGGGAGTATTTTGGAGCATTCTTCGACTATTTTTAAATTTTTCTTACAAAATCCGCCTGTAGGAGGACATGCCCGACCTAACTCTGTGCCCTGGTCGCAGCGACGGGCATTCCCGTAACTACAGCTTCATGTCCCGAAGAAGGACAAAACAGCATTAGCATAAGCTTTCGATGGTTCGCGCGGATTGGGTTGCATCGGCGCGGGGCCCCCCTTTCTCCCCCATCCCCCTCGCTCTCGTCCTTACGGAAAGCTCTGTTGTCCCTTTCGCGTTTCCTCGGGTTTCACATCGGTGAAGGGCGTCGGCGTTTGAAGCGGGACTCGGTGGGGTCGCCAGCTTATCGTTGCGATCGAGTGCGTTTTCACAGTCCATGTTCAGAGCGGAAGAGTAAAGACGGCGAAACGGTTCGCGAAGGCTCCAAGCATGAAAGTACCCCGTCGCCTGCCAGGATGCGATCCACGTGGGGAGCCTCATGCACGAGGTCGGTCACGTTGAGCAGCAGCGGCAGGACCTAGCGGCGGGGTTGCCGTGGGCTCCACGAAGCAGCGCGCATGCCATGGCCACAGGAGCCGCGTGACAGATTGTTGGGCGGACGGCATTCTCCCTGCCGCGTTCAAAGTCGAGCGCCCGACGGTGGGCCGTTGGTGGTTTTCGTGGTGTGGTGCTGTGGTGGACTGCTGGTGGTGGGGATGGTCGTCGAGGTGGTGGTGGCGATGAGCGTAATGCCCATCTCGGTGAGTGCAGCTACAGGGGTACAGACTTGCAGGGGCAATAATCAGAAGCCGCGCGGCGGGGAAGCGTTGGGCAGCGCACGGCGGAGAAGAAGGAAAGTGACGGGGCAGGTAAGGAGTATGGCCACGCCAGGATAATGAAAGGTCCTGAGAGGCTCCTAGGACGCCCCTGGAGGCCATCAAGAGGCTCCCAAGAAGCCCCGTGAGGCTGCCAAGAGGCCCCCTGGAAGCCCCAATAGGCCCCCAAGGGACCCCCAGGGAAGCCCCCTGCGGGCCCCCAAGACACTTCGGGAAATCGTATTTCCCAGATAGCTTTCTGGGAACATGATTCCTTGGGCTTCCGCCCACCGCCCCAACCATGTTTCCAATAGGCTTGCCGACAAGACCAAAAGGCGCCCCTCGGTAAGCCCCCAGAGGCCCCCCTCTTAGAGAGCCGAACAAATCATGCTCCCGGAAAGCTTCCCGGGAACATGATTCTCTATCTCGGAGTAGGCCCGGGGGAGGGGGGGGGGGCGGGCCGCTGCCTGTTCCCCCCATCGGTACCCACCAGGGGTTGCGGGGGGGGGGTCCAGAGCTCCCGAGGCGGCCCGAGCCCGCCCCGAAGCAGGCCACGACAGGCTAAGGGGGTCCCGCGAGGACCCAAGACGGTCCCACGAGGCCCCGAAGACGCCCAAGATGCCCTCAAGACAGCCGATGAGGACTCCAACACGCTCCAGGACGGACTCAAGAGGCTCCCCAAGAGGGCCCTCGAAGGCAAGATTCACTCGTTCTCTGAGTGTTTTGGATTTTGGCGTTCTCGCTTTTCCCCCTTTCCAGCGCTCCCTCACGGCCTCGGAGGCCCTTCAGATCGCTCCAAGACGGCCCACGAGGCCCCGAC
>CAUYUJ010013313.1:393335-395835 GCA_963575745.1 Prorocentrum cordatum
CCGACGGCTCGCCGATCCCAGATCTCGACGGGATGTTTATGGATTGTACGACGACGTGCAATGGCCTGGCTCATGCGAATAATTGCAGGTGGAATTTCCCCAACGCCTACTTCCCGTGCTGCCGCTGCTGGAGGAAGCGGGACTGGAATGCAGAAATGAACATGCTCTGGGGCCATGCGAAATCCGCGGTGATGTATGCTGTCTGGCGCCTGCCATCTCTCGAAGCGGCAAAGGAGCGGTTGGTTCCGAGATTCTTCGGCTTCGAGTACACCAGATCTGTCGGCTGGTTTCCCACTGAAGAAAAGAGGAGGGCCGTGGCGAACACCGAGATGCTCGATTGGTGGGTGCAATACCTATGGTGGAAGATCAATGATGAAAGTGTGGTGTTTTGCTATGATGCGGCAATGAGCCCGCCTGGGCATTCGTGGGGCTTAGGCTGGGGAAGCCAGACGAACAACACGATCGCGTTTTCCGAGGACGGGTGGATACATAGCACCGATCCAGAAAGAGTCAGGACAATGCTGCACGAGTACTACCATACCTTAGGGCCGCGGCACGGCGAAATTGTTACTCTGTGGGGTGTAAACCATTCGGGGCCACTGTTGAACGCCTACAAGATGGACTGTTACCTCACTGGCCTGTTGGAGGAGTTGAGGATCATTGATATTGATCATGGACGCTGCAAACGCCTGGCAAATGATGGACTGTACCGCTGAGGCTGCGTGCGAACTCACATGTCAGGCCAGCGACTGCCTGCAAGCACGGACGGACGCGAGGAGGCGGAGAGGGGGTGGGGTGGTAGGAGGATGCCTGCAAGCACGGACGGACGCTCCCATCGCGCCGGGGCGCGGTCCCACTGGGAACGGAGCGCGTGCGCCGCGGCGAGTCGGGCCCTCCCCCAAAAAAGAGGCCTACCAGACCCCGCCCCACCCCCATGAGGCTTTCAAGAGGCCCCCAAAGGCTCCCAAGACGCCCTTGAGATGGCTCAAGAAGCCTTTTGAGAGGCTCCCGAACAAGCTTCCAAGAGGCTCCCGGGGGCGCCTCTGCGTGTGTACGCGTCTGAGCGTGAGTGAGTCTGAGTGTGCTCGAGACCCTCGCAACTTGCTCTGACAGCAAAGAAGCCGCGGCGGTCAACACAGGTAAACCGTTTGAGACATCCCCCAACAAGAAACCGGAGTATGAGTGCATCAGAGTGTGCATGGGCTGTGGGTGAGCGCATGCGAGTGTGAGTGGGTCTGACTGTTAGTGGGTCTGAGTGTCAGTGTGCTTGAGTGTAAGTGAGGCTGAGTGAGAGAGTACATGAGTGTGAGTGGCCGATGTGTGAGCGGGCCTGAGTGTGCGTGAGTCCGAGTGTGGGTACGTCTGAGGGTGAGTGAGTCTGCCTTTGTGCGAGTCTGAGTATCGGTGGATCCGAGCGCGCGAGGGAGGCGGGTGAGTGAGTGCGTGGGGCGGATGCGCCCTAGAAGTAACAAAGAGTCCTATCAGAGGATACGGGGAGCAGTCGCGACGCCGGAGTCTTGGGGGGGGGGGCCCTCGCAGGAAGTGTCCAGCAGAGGGCCGTGGGGCTCAGCCGCATTTGGGGGTGCATGGCCCTCTCGAGGCTCCTTCGGGCCCTCTGAAAGTCCCTTGGGGCTTTCCCGTGCCACCTCCTCGGGCTGCCCTGGGGCTTCTTGGGGTCCCCTCCTGCTTTCTGTCTGAGGCCCTCGCCGAACCCGCTTGGGGATGCTCTTGGGTCCCATATGGGGGCCATCTTCGGGTGTATTCGCATTTGCTGTGGAACTCTTGGGCCACCTTGGAGCGCTCTGGGGCCCCTCTTGAATCCACCTTGGGCCGCCACTCGGCACCCTGCTGGAGCCCTCCTGGGGCCGTGGGACGTTTCTAGGGCCTGTTTCGACGCTCCTGCTGGGGCCTCGTCGGCTCCTCTCGGAGCACCTCCCGGGGCCACTTTGGTGCCACTCTTAGGGCGCGTCCTTCCTCCGAGGTCTTCTTCAGGCATTTCCTGGGGCCCTGTCGGGCCTTCGCTTTGGGCCCTTCTCGGCCATTCTGGGGTCACTTCCTCGGGCTCTCTTGAGCTCTTGAGGCCACTTTGGGGCCATCTTCGAGCCCTCAGGGGAGAGGAGGGATGAGGGGGGTGGGAAGGGAGGAGAGGGGGAAGGAGGGAGGGAGTGAGGGAGGGGGTGGGCCCGCTTCGCCTCGAATTTATGGACAAGAGCGCACCCGGGCACAGGTCCAGGGGCCCCCGAGCCCACACATCTGGCGTCGCGAGGGTGTCCGAAGAAGAGAAACTGCGCAACTATGAATTTTCGGCGCTCCCCGCGGATTTCTTGGATCGTCGCTGGCCCCTCTGGCGGCGCCTCCGGCGCCGCCCGTGGCACGCTGGGGGCCTTCAGGGAGTGGGGCCCAGCGCGGATTCAGGAAATCCGCGCGGACCTCCACCAGTTTATGCTTTACGGTCGGTTCGCGTCGTGTCGACCCGCGGCGACCCCGCCGCGGGTGTTCA
>CAUYUJ010013313.1:398335-410835 GCA_963575745.1 Prorocentrum cordatum
GTGACACGCGCCCGCGGATAGAGATCAGCGCCTCGGCGCCACGGGAAGGGACGCCGAGAGTGCAGGCGGAGAGGGCCTCCTGCCAAGGGGCCGCCGCGAGAGGCCGCCCGTGGTGGCCTCCCGAGCCTCCTCGTGCCCGCGGGGAGGCCCGAGGCGGCGCGAAGGCCGCGGGCGCCTGCCGCGAGAAGCGCCTCCCCTCTGTTGCTCCTGCTCATCCTGCTCGTGCTCCTGCTCCTGCTCCTGCTCCTGCTCCTGCTCCTGCTCCTGCTCCTCCTCCTCCTCCTCCTCCTCCTCCTCCTCCTCCTCCTCCTCCTCCTCCTCCTCCTCCTCCTCCTCCCCTCCGGCGCCCCCGATGAGCCCCCTGCGCCGGTGCGGATCGCCCCTGCCTCGCCGCCGACGAGAGGAGCGGCAGGACTCCCGGGCGCTCCCGGGGGGCCTTCCGGCAGGCCCTCTCGGGGCTCTCCCCCGGGCCTCCAAACGCCCCTCCAGGAGGGGCCGAGGCCTCGTCTCCTGGAGGCCCTATCGCGGGGCTCTCTCCGCTGGGGGGTGCTCCTGGAGGGCGTCGCGGGGCCCTCCTGCAGGGCTGGACCTGAGCGCTGTTTTTCAGAGCGTAGGTTACCTACCCCGCTTTCGCTTCCAGGCAAAACCAAGTCATGCCACGCGCCTCCTCGTCAAGCGGCCTGACCAGTACAGGCCGTAGTTTGGCATCGCTTGGTATCTCTTGGAAGCGAGGGTGGTCAAAAGCGAGGTAGGTTTGTTTTCCCCTTAGTTTTGCTGGACTCCGGTCGTGTCTTTTTCGTCGTTGCGGTAGGGAGGTGCAGGCCAACAGGCAGGGCAAGAGCGAAAAACGAGACGCAAAGCAGCGTTTGGGACCAGCCTTCCTTGCCCTCCTGGGCCCCTCCTGGGTCTTTCTTGTGGGGCGAAGTTGGAGCCGTCTCGGGGCTGTGGGCGATCACCGGAAGTGAAGCAGGGAGGAAGCAGCCATCATTCGACACCTTGGGATTTAAGTCGGGCACGTCCCTCTACAGGAGGAATTCTCAAAAAGAGTCGAACAATAGTCAGTTGACGAGCTTCGGACTATCTTTGCCTGATTTCGAGTATGGTTTGAATCTTTCTCACATTTCCTCCCAACTACTCCTGTAGGGAGAGGTCCGACCTGACCTTAGGTGTTGGAATCCTCTCGGCCTCTCGGAGACATCTGTGGGATGCTCCGTGGCCGCTCGGCGCCGTCTGAGGAGCATCACGTTGCCTCATGGAGGCATGTCGGACGCCAGGTAGGTCCCCGTGGAGCCACCTTGCGCCGTCTTGGAGGCCGTCTTGGGGTATCTGGGGCCCTCTTGGAGTCTTCTTGAGCGCAACTGGGGCCCTGGCCCCTCGGCCCCCCTGGTCTGGACCCAGGGGATGGGGTGCCTCCTCCTTCTCAATCTCTTCCTCTTCTTCCTCCTCCTCCTCCTCCCCCTCCACCTCGTCCTCTTCCTCCTCCTCCTCCTCCTCCTCCTCCTCCTCCGCCTCATCCTCCTCCTCTTCCTCCTCTTCCTTCTCCTCCCCCAGGGCGGGGGGCGAAACGCCTCCCCGAAGGGGAAGCAGGAGGTTGGAAGAGCTGGCTCCCGGAACCACCTACAGCGGAGACATTGAAACCAGGACCGCTGCAGACTCAGGAGGAGCTCTTGTCTTCTGGCCGTTCCTCGGATCTAGGTCGGGGAGCCTGTCCGAAGCCGAGGCTCGCCGTGGCCAGAAAAGTCCACTCGTTTCTCACTTACTCTGCACTCCCTGCAGAAGCACCCAGAGATCCGAGGATCTGTTTTTTAAATTTCGTTTTTTTGTTGTTGTTGGATCTCGGCCTTCGGGGCCCGTCACCAAGCCCACGGGCCATCAAAAGTGGATCTGGGACGGAAAGCCGCCCCTGGGGAAGGGGGGGCGGGACCTCTGGGGCCGCGGATTGAACAAAACCGCATCGACGGACGTCTGGGCACGAGGATCGGAGGGCACCAACTATACACCAACACCGATCCTTGCCAGGATCGGTGTTGGTGTATAGTTGGTGCCTTCCTAGAGGACTGTACGTCCAGGAAGGCCTGCTTGGAATCTACTCCAGATTTCGTAATAAAGGGAGGGGGGTCTCATTTAGGGGGGGGTCTTTTCCAGGCTATCTTGGAGAGCCTGGGGGGTCTGGGGACGATGTTTTTGAGGGTTCTCCCACGGGGGGGGGGTCTGAAATGGCTCGTCTTGGAGGGTCCAGACCCCCTCCCTTTTATTACGAAATCTGGAGTATAGTTGGTGCCTTCCTACGAGGACTGTACGTCCAGGAAGGCCTGCTGGGAGTCTGTCCAGAGGCGTCGACGTCCTCTCAAGCGGGCTGGGCGGGAGGCGCCCTGGGACGGAAAACCACCCCTGGGGAAGGGGGCGGGACCTCTGGGGCCGCGGATTGAACAACACCCAATCGACGGACGTCTGGGCACGAGGACTGCACGTCCAGGAAGGCCTGCTGGGAATCTGTCCAGAGAGGCGTCGACGTCCTCTCGAGCGGGGCTGGGCGGGAGGCGCCCCCGCCCGACACGGGCTCCGTGCGGCGAGACGCCCGGGCGTGCCGGGGACGGCGCCGCCGGACAGGGTCACACAGCATCGGGAAGAGCGCCTTCTGAGCACGCCGGGGAGGAGGCAGGTGCGGGAGGGGGGTCCGCAGGCCCTCCCACGCCCCGTGTCTGCACGCACGGAATGGGGACTGAAAGAATGGGTACAATGCCCAACAGCGGATCTTGTTCGGTTTGAACAGGGCTCGCTGTCCACGCCGCCGCGGCCTGTGTCCATTTGAGACAGAAGGCCGCCTGCCCAACAGCGGCCGCTGTTGGTTCGGGACAACATTTGCTGTCGGGCACTGTGCCCATTGTTTCCGTGCCCATTTCGGGCGTCCAAATCCGCAGGCCCCCCCACGCCCCGTGGTCGTGAACGGGCCCCAGGGCCGTCAAGAGATAGCTCGGGACGGAGAGCAGGTCCTGGGGAAGACGCCCGGATCTCGGGGGGAGCCGCGGTGTGAGGAAGTCAGGACGTCGGAGGTATGGATCGGAGTCGCCCCGCGGGCCCCGCTCGGTCAGCCGTTTAACGGGGGGCAGCCCAATCGCTTCTGGCTGACTCAGGTTTGGGGGCAATGTGGAGCCGACCACCCCGCCTTCAACGGGCCCCGGGGAGAAAGCCCAGGGGGGGTGGTTGATGGAGGTTTGACGACTTCTCCCCTCGGCACCGACAAGCGACGACGACGGCGAGGACCAGACCACGACGGCGAGGACGAGCACGATGTGTCCCGCCCGCCCGTCCGACCGATTCGCCGACGACGACGACGACGACGACGACGACGACGGCGACGACGACGGCGACGACGACCACGGTGACGGCGGCGACGACGACGGCGACGGCGACGGCGACGGCGAAGGGGGGTGTATTGGGGTGGGCTCTCGCCAGGGAGGGGAGGGGAACCAGCTCCAGAGAAGAGGGGGAGGGATTTTTTCGCGGGTGGGCGGTTCCAGAGCGGGGGAGGTCGGGACTTCACACTGTCAACTTCTACGCAGCTTGTACGCCTCAACACGCACCGTGCTCTCAAAAAGTCCGCGTCGATACGTTGCGTGTTGGCTCAACGTATTGACCCGCGTTTGGCGAATGCCTCGCGTCAGACCTACGTTTTCAGTCTACGTGTTGAGCTCCGTGTCAACACGCCACGTGTTCCGTGCTGCGTATCGGGGCAGCTGATGTGCGCAGAAGACGCTCTCGCCAACACCGCGTGCGCATGGCGGCAGTACACCTGGCGGTGCCGGAGAAAAACGGGGGAGCTCGCAGCCCCGCGCGCGGCCCCTCTGCGCTGGCCTCTCCTGCAGCTGCGCTCTTGTGCTGCAGGTCGGTCTCGATGTCGCCGCGACTCTTGTGGTGTGGTCTAGCACAGTCTCTCTCCCTCTCTCTCCCTCTCTCTTTGTTCTCTCTCTCTCTATGTTTTGTTTTTCCCTCTCTCTCTGTTCGGGGCAACGCAAGACTCGAGTTCGACCGAACGTGGGTTCGCCGACGCTTTTTGACGAGCCCGTTCTGGCTCTTGACGGTCCAGTCTTTTGTGGGGTGCCTGCAGCGGGAGCTCGCATCAAATTTCGGACTGGGTCTCGTCATTGCTCTAACGGCCCAGACAGGCCAGCCCGTGTCCTCCGAACTCGAGTCTTACGCCTCCCCGATCTCTCTCGCTCTCTCTCTCTCTCTCTTTCTCTCTCTCTCTCTCTCGCTTGCCCTCGCACTACAAGCCAGGGCGCGACAGTCAACCCGCATAATCAAGATGGGCATCCTTCCCAAGGGTACCCTTGCATCCTTGCCTCCTCGCTCCATCCTTGGCCACTTTCGTTGGCCGCGCCCCACTCGAAAAGCTTCGAAATGGGCGTCCAAGGCCCTTGCATCCGTACCTTGCATCCTTGCGATACGGGCCGACTGTAGCCGAAACTTCGGGCGATCGAAGCCAAGTGGCCGTCTGTTTATTCGTTGCATTGACGATCGGCGCGGGCCCTCGCACCCCTCCCTCCCCCACCCCATGGAGTAGATCTTGGCTGGTTTTTGGCGCCCGTTTCTCCCCCGTAATGGACGCATTGCTGCAGCACGGGGTGGGGGCGCTATGCGTTGCAGGCTCCCAGGGCGTGACAGGCGGGGCATTTCGTCGACGCCACAAGGGGGTGCGCTGGGGGTGGGGCCGCTATGCGTTGCAGGCTCGCAGGGCGTGGCAGGCGTGGCATTTCCTCGACGCCACAGGGGGATGCGCTGGGGGTGGGGGCGCTATGTGCTGCAGGCTCGCAGGGCGTGGCAGGCGAGGCATTTCCTCGACGCCACGAGGGGATGCGCTGGGGGTGGGGGCGCTATGCGTTGCAGGTTCGCAGGGCGTGGCAGGCGTGGCATTTCCTCGACGCCACAAGGGGATGCGCTGGGGGTGGGGGCGCTATGTGCTGCAGGCTCGCAGGGCGTGGCAGGCGTGGCATTTCCTCGACGCCACAGGGGGTGTGCCGGGGATGGGCAGGGCATTCGAATGGGGCGCTCGAGGCCACGCTCCTGGCTTTCTGTTGGAGCGGGTGCGCAGGGAGTGCGGGCCGTGCCGGTCGCCCAGGTCGCAACGGGCGTAGCATATTCTCGACACCATAGGGGTTGCGCAAGGCGTGATCTCTGGGTGCGACCGTTTTCCGTGACGGTCGTCCAGGGCATAGCGGGCGTGGCATATTCTCGACACCGCTGGGTTCGCAGGGGGTGGTCTTTGAGGGCGGCCGTTATCCGTGACGGCCGTCCATGGCATAGCATTGTGGCAAGTTCTCGACACCATATAGCAGGACATAGCAGGCATGGCGCATTCTCGACACCATATAGGGGGTGCGCAGGGGGTGATCTTTGAGGGCGGTCGCTATCCGTGACGGCCGTCCATGGCATAGCATTGTGGCAAGTTCTCGACACCATAGGAGGTGCGCAGGGGGTGGTCTCTGGGTGCGGCCGCTATCCGTGACGGTCGTCCACAGCATAGGGGTTGCGCAAGGGGTGATCTCTGGGTGCAGCCGTTTTCCGTGACGGTCGTCCACAGCATAGAAGGCGTGGCAGGTTCTCGACACCATAGGGGTTGCGCAAGGGGTGATCTCTGGGTGCAACCGTTTTCCGTGACGGTCGTCCAGGGTATAGCGGGCGTGGCATATTCTCGACACCGTAGGGGATGCGCAGGGGGTGGTCTCTGAGGGCGGCCGCCATCCTTGATGGTCGTCCAGGGCATAGCAGTCGTGGCATATTCTCCCTGGTCTCCACCCTGCTCTCCTGGGATTCTGAATCGTCTTAGGTTTTTGCCCTTTCTGGGCCCCCTTCTGGGTAAGTTCCATTCTGCAACGCCCAGGCTTCAATTTCACCAGCCAGCTGGCGGGGTCAAATGTGCGGATCGCCAGTAACGCTTAGGCTTTTACCGTTTCGGGCCCCCCTCAGGGTACTCAGGCTCCCAAGGCATGGCCAGGGCCACCAACGGTATCGGCGAAGCAACGGCCACCAGCATCATTCTTGCAAGTTTCACGTCAGCTATCATCACGCCAGACATGTTATAAGTATGTGGGGGTTCCTCGGTAGCGTAATTTTCATCCCGCAGCCGCCAGGGCGCGAAAGTGTCCCCTCGAGTATCGACATCGGGGAAACACGCTTGTTGGCAGAATCATATCGTCGGAGATTTGGGAGCCTCGACCCCCCTTCCTCGACCCTCGCCCCTCCCTCCGTCCAGCAACCGCCGACCCGCGGGCCCCCACGACACCCAGATGCCAGGGAAGGGGGAGGGGGAGTAGGAGGAGGGAGGAGGGAGGGCCGGAGGAGGGATCCCGGGGGGAGACTGGAGGGAGGGGATATGAGGGGGGAGGGGGGAGGGTGGAGGGAGGGGGACTTGAGGTAGGTGGGAGGAGGGATGGGGGGAGGGGGGAGGGGGGGTGGGAGGGGGGATGGAGGGGGATTAGGAGGGGGAAGGGAGCAGGGACGGAGGGGGTAGGAAGGAGGAGTGGGGGAGGGCGGGAGGGAGGGAGGGAGGGAGTGGGGGAGGGGAGGGTGGAGGGAGGGAAACATCCTCGACCCTCCCTCCTCCCCCTGCCCATCCGCTGCTGTTCCCCGCCAGCGCCCCCCCGCCAGCGCCCCCCCCGCCAGCGCGTCGGCGGCTCGAGGCGCCGCTTCCGCCCAGGCGCAAGCCGGCGGCTCCGGGCCCGACCCCGCCCGGCCGCTGCCTCGTCCTCCCAGGCGCGCGCGGGAAGGGGCCCGCGGGGGGAAAGCACATGGAGATCGGGGGCAGGGAGGGGAGAGGCTTGCAAGGAGGGGAGGCAGCGGGGGATGGGGGAGGCAGATAGAGGGATGTGCACCATACTACGGGGAGGACGCAGGAGAGGGGGGAGGAATGAGGAGCTTGGGAGAGGTCGAGCGGTCGCGACGGCGCACGGAGGTGTCAAGCCGACGTTCAAGGATCAGGGGGAGGCGGATGAGCAGGAGGAGGAGGATGAGGGCGGATGATGCGTGGAGAAAAATGGTCGAGGAGGGAGGGAGGGAGGGGGAAGCAGGGGGAGGCGGATGAGCAGGAGGAGGAGGATGAGGGCGGATGATGCGTGGAGAAAAATGGTCGAGGAGGGAGGGAGGGAGGGGGAAGCATGGAGAGGAGGGAGAACCGAGGCAGGAGTGGAATGAGGGTGGGAGACGGCAGGGGGCAGAGGGAGGAGGGAGAGGGGGAGCGAGAGGGAGGGAGGAAGGAGGATGGAGGAGGGAATATTGATGGGATGGTCAACCAAAGAATGTCCCCGAGCACCGCCGACAACTTCCTCCCCCCTCCCCCCGTCCTTCTCTCCCCTCCCCCTCCCCCTCCTCCTCCTCCTCCTCCTTCCCTCCTCTCCTCCCTCCTCCTCCTCCTCCTCCTCCTCCTCCTCCTCCTCTTTTCTTCTCCTCCTCCTCCTCCTCCTCCTCCTCCTCGTCTCATCTTCCTCCCTCATGCCTCCTTCCTCCTCCTCCTTCTCTTTTCTTCTCCTCCTCCTCCTCCTCCTCCTCCTCAGTGGCGAGCCCTTCCGGGAGGGCGTTCTGGACGGGCTTTCCAGGGCGGACTTGGCCGCGGCAGCGAGGGCCCCGCCCCTAGCGAACCTTTCGAACTGCCCACTTCCCTCCTCCTGCTCTTTCTCCTCCTCGTCCTCTTCCTCTTCTTCTTCTCCCTCTCCTTCTCCTTCTCCTTCTCCTTCTCCTTCTCTTTCTCCTTCTCCTTCTCCTTCTTCTCCTTCTTCTTATTCTTCTTCGTCTTCTCCTTCTCCTCATACCTCGTCCCTCTCCTTCTCCCGCGCCCAGGAGGACGGGAGGGAGCAGGGAGGAGGAGGAGCAGGAGGAGGAGAAGGGGAGGCGGATGAGTGAGGACCGAGGAGGAGGAGGAGGAGGAAGAGGAGGAGGAGGAGCAGGAGGATGAGGAGGAGCAGGACCAGTGTAAACCCAAGGGGCATCAACGCTGTTGGAATAGACCCT
Organism: Prorocentrum cordatum; assembly: GCA_963575745.1. Lineage (NCBI taxonomy): Eukaryota > Dinophyceae > Prorocentrales > Prorocentraceae > Prorocentrum > Prorocentrum cordatum. The sequence goes on from CAUYUJ010013313.1 coordinate 406,340, forward strand.
CCCTCCAAGCTCCCTGTTCATAGGACCATACAGTGGTTCGTTGGAGGACAACTGATTGAAGATCCTGAGGCATGCCAAAACATTGTTCTCGGGATTTCCACGCCACGGATCAACCAGACTGTTGCGTCTTGACGGTCCTGAATCCTGCCAGAACGCCATTCCGGGGGCTTGAACATTGCGAATCAACATAGCTTGTGCACACTCATGAGCCAGAGTCCTTCCAAAATCCCTTTCTTCTGGTTCGTTGATCATGAGAGTCCGTGAAGCACTCGCAACATTTAGAACGAATGTGCGCGGCGCTAAAGCGAGAGACACATGTTGAAACGGAGCCCCTTTTAAGCCGTGCAGCTCTTGCAATTTTCGGAAACGAATGTACGCGGCGCTAAGGCGCGAGCCACATGTTGAAAACGACTCGCCTCAATCCGTGAAGCTCTTGCAATTTCTTATAACGAGTGTGCGCGGCGCTAAGGCGAGAGACACATTTTGATAACGACTTGTCCTCAATCCGTGAAATTCTTGCAATTTTTGAAAACGAATGTGCGCGGCGCTAAGGCGAGAGCCACATGTTGAAAACGACTCGCCTCAATCCGTGAAGCTCTTGCAATTTCTTATATCGAGTGTGCTCGGCGCTAAGGCGAGAGACACATTTTGATAACGACTTGTCCTCAATCCGTGAAGTTCTTGCAATTTTTGAAAACGAATGTGCGCGACGCTAAGGCGAGAGCCACATTTGAAACCGGCTCGCCCTCAATCCATGAAGCTCTTGCGATTTCTTTTAACGAATGTGCGCGGCGCTGGGGCGAGAACCACATTTTGAAAACGGCTCGCCTTCAACCCGTGAAATTCTTGCAATTCTTGAAAGCGAATATGCGCGGCGCTAAGGCGAGAGCCACATTTTGAAAACGACCCGCCCTCCATATGTGAAGCTGTTGTCAATTTTTAAGTTTCAGAGTCAGAAGCAGTGACGAAGCCTCAGGCGAAACGCCCGGCCCGCCCAAAAAACTGGCCTCGGGGTGCGACAGTGAGAAGTTGTTGATAAGGAGAAGGAATGGAGGATGAGGAGGAGGAGGAGGAGGAGGACGAGGAGGAGGAGGAGGAGGAGCAGGAGGAGGAGGAGGAGGAGGAGGCGGAGCAGGAGGATGAGGAGGAGGAGGAGGAGGAGGAGGAGGAGGAGGAGGAGGAGGAGGAGGGGGAGGGGAGGAGGAGGAGGAGAGGAGGAGGAGGAGGAGGAGGAGGAGGAGGAGGATGAGGATGAGGAGGAGGAGGAGGAGGAAGAATAGGATGAGGAGGAGGAAGAGGAGGAGGAGGAGGAGGAGGAGGAGGAGGAGGAGGAGGAGGAGGCGGAAAGGAGCAAGAGCAGTAGCAGGAGCAGGAACACGAGCAGGAACAGGAGGAGGAGGAGGAGGAGGAGGAGGATGACGAGGAGAAGCAGGAGTCAGGAGGATCAGTGTAAACCCAAGAGGCATCAACGCTGTTGGAATAGACCCTCCCTCCAAGCTCCCTCTTCATATGCCCCGATAGTCGTTCATTTCCATTGAGGGAACTGCCTCGTTGGAAGACAACCGTTGAAGACCGTGATGCATGACACGGATCAACCTGACTGCTGCGTCCGGACGATCTGGAATCGTGTCAGAACGCTTTTTTTGGATTTCATCACTGCAAATCAGCATATCTGTTGCGCCCGCATAATCTGGAGCCCTTCCAAAACATCATGTCTGGTACGTTGATCATGGGAATCCGTGAAGCTCTTGCGAATTCTTGAAACGAATGGGCGCGGCGCTAAGGCGAGAGCCACATGAAAAAAAGGAGCCGCCCGCAATTCGTGAAACTCTTTCACATACCCAACCTTACTGTGGTGTTGGGTCCTCGTTTGGAAGAGACGGTGCCCCGCGTTCTCCTCCTCCTTCCTTCTTCCTCCTCCTCCTCCTCCTCCTCCCTCCTCCCCCTCCTTGCCTTTGCTCTCCGCATGTTTCTGTTTCGGCACACCCCTCACACGTTTCGTGGCCCCAGGGGGGGCTCCACCTAAGGTCCCAGTGGCGCAGCCCGCATGGCGCCGCCGCCTCATCTTGGCACACCCATGACACGTTTCGTGGCCCCAGAGGGAGCCCCATCTAAAGTCCCAGTGGCGCAGCCCGCATGGCGCCGCCGCCCCATTTTGGTACACCCCTCACATTATCGTGGCCCCATAAGGGAGCTCCATCTAAGGTCCCAGTGGCGCAGCCCGCATGGCGCCGCCGCCCCATTGTGGCACACCCTTCACACGTTTCGTGGCCCCATGGAATTCCACCTAAGGTCCCGGTGGCGCAGCCCGCATGGCGCCGCCGCTCCATTTTGGCACACCCTTCGCACGTTTCGTGGCCCCGTAGGGAGCTCCATCTAAGGTCCCAGTGGCGCAGCCCGCATGGCGCCGCCGCCCCATATTGGCACACCCCTCATACGTTTCGTGGCCCCATAAAGAGGGAGCTCCATCTAGGGTCCCAGTGGCGCAGCCCGAATGGCGCCGCCGCCTCATTTTGGCACACCCCTCACACGTTTCGTGGCCCCACAGGGAGCCCCATCTAGGGTCCCAGTGGCGCAGCCCGAATGGCGCCGCCGCACCATTTTGGCACACCCCTCATACGTTTCGTGGCCCCATAGGGAGCTCCATCTAAGGTCCCAGTGGCGCAGCCCGCATGGCGCCGCCGTCCTATTCTGGCACACCGCTCACACGTTTCGTGGCCCCATAGGGAGCTCCACCTAAGGTCCCAGTGGCGCACCTCGCATGGTGCCGCCGCCGCGAGTTGGGGAACAGCAAGAAGGAGGACGACGACTGCTGGCTGGAACTCTACGCGCTGCTCTCGCGCACCACGCGCCACGAGGACCTCCTGCTCATGCAGGCGCCGCGCATCGAGTTCTTCCTGGCAGGGCCGCCGGAGGGCTTGCGGAGGCAGCTGGAGCAGTTTGCCACGCGCACGAAGCGGTGTAGGAGGGAGGCGGCGGCCCTCGCCAGGGAGCTGAGTTTCACCAAGTTTATCCGCGAGGCTTGACCTGAGGAGCGGCCCGCCCGAGCCTCGCCGTCTCTCGACGGTCTGACTGTTTGGCCTCGCGCCGCGGGCGGCCCGCGCGCGTCGCTGGGGCCCTCTCGGGGCGACCTGCGCGCGTCGCGGGAATTCCGCGCTGCGCAGAGCCTCGCTCGCCCCCGTCGTCGCTCTGCCCGGCGACCGCAGCCTTGCCCGCTATCAGCCAGCCAGCTAGCTGTCAATGCTCCGCGCAGCGGACGACCCGCGCGCGTCGCCGGGGCCCCTCCGGGGCGACCAAGGCGCGTCGCGGGGGCTCCGTGCGGCGCCGCGCCCGCATCCTTGGACATGGGCGTGCGCGGGCAAAGAGGGGGAAACAAGAACGGGAAGGAAGCGGGCGCGATCCTCGTGAGGAGCGTGCCAACATGGGCGTTGCGGCGCGCGGGCGCTGCCGTCGGGGTTCCAAGGGTAGCTTCCTGCGGCGGCCACGCTCAGTGTCACGAGTACTCAGGGTCAGGCGTGCGTGAGCCATTCACATTCGTATATATACATATATTTATATGTATTTATATAGTTACACACATACATTTATGTATATATTTATATATACATATATATACATATATATATACATTTATATATATATATATATATATATATACACCAGGCGTGGCCATGCCCGCATTCGTGCAACTATATTCACTCGCACGCAGACTCATTCACACTCAGACCCACTCGCGCACAGACTCACCCGCGCTCAGCCTCTCCAATTAGACTTATCGTCTTCGTTATTATTGTGTACCCGGCCACGAAATTCGGCGCGCCCCTCATACGGTTCTTGGCCCCATAGGGAGTGCCACCGAAAAAAATATTCACAATTGCGGTACTCACAATTGCTTATGGTCGGGTCCTTCGCCGGGCTAATTTTGAAAACGAATGTGCGCAGCGCTAAGGGGAGAACCACATTTTGAAAACCTTTCGCTCTCAATCCGTAAAACTCTTGCGCATTTTGAAAGCGAATGTGCGCGGCGCTAAAGCGAGAACCACATTTTGAAAGCTCTTGCACATTGTAATAACGAGTGTGCACGGCGCTAAGGCGAGAGCCACATTTTGAAAGCTTTTGCACAATTTTTCATAACGAATGTGCACGGCGCTAAGGCGAGAACCACATTTTGAAAACCACTTGCCCTCAATCCGTGAAGCTCCTGCACATTTGAAAACGAATGTGCGCGGCGCTAAGGCGAGAGCCACATTTTGAAAATGACGCGCCCTACATCTGTGAAGCTGTTGCCATTGGTTAAGCTTCAGAGTCATCAGTGGTGAGGAAGTCTCAAGCGAAACGCCCGGCCCGCCCTAGAAACTGGCCTCGGGGTGCGAATGGGAGAAATTAGTTATAAGGAAAAGGAATGAAGGATAGGGGGGATGAGGCAGGAGAGGAGGGGGAGGAGGAAGAAGAGGAGGAGGAGGAGGAGGAGGAGGAGGAGGAGGAAAGGATGAGGA
>CAUYUJ010013313.1:413565-423565 GCA_963575745.1 Prorocentrum cordatum
TGACGGTTGGGTTTCAAAATGTGGCCTTGCTTCTTAGCGTCGCGCACGTTCGTTTCACAATGATTCCTCTCGCTTCGCGGAGTGCACGTCCGGAGCACGTACAGTCCAGTCGTTGTCGGGCCTCTGGGAATTTCTTGGGGGCCCCTTGGAGGCCTCTTTGGGGTCTCTTGGGTCCTCGCGGGGGCGTCTGGGAGGCCTCTTGGGGGCCTCTGTGAGGCCTCTTGGGGGCCTCTCGGAGCCCCGTGTGGGCGTCTTGGGGGCGCTCTTGCGCTGTCTGGTCACGTTCGTTTTTCAAGGGTTTCAACTTTCACAATGATTCTATAGGCTTGCGCCACATCCGCCGACCCCCCTTGAGTGTAGATTGTTTCCGATGGTTTGTGGGGGCGTCCAGGGTGATGGTGGTGTAGATGAAAGCGAGAAGGGGGGTTCAGGGGTGTCTTGGGGCCGTCTGGAGGCCGTGTTGGGCGATTCGCGGCCTTCTTGGATCGTCCTGGGGTTCTCTTGGGCCGTCTCGGGGGCTTGTTTGGCCGTCTTGGGACCCTCTTGGGCTCTCTGCGGGCGCTTTTTGGCCGAAGGGTCGACATTTCCAAACGCGAAGTGGCACGAGAGCGTCTGGACAGTCCGTTGTTCGAACGAGGCATGCCTGTCGCTGTTCGAAGAGAAAGCATATATGTCGGAGGCGCAGAGGAAGCACAACGAAACTTGACTGAGGCTGTGTCGGAGGTGCGCGAGCGAAAAAGAGAAAGCAGTGCAGCGAGGGAATGCAGAGGCAGCACATCGCAAGAGAAAGGCCGAAGCAGAAGCGAAATTGCTCACATGCTGCGTTCCAGAATTCGGGGCGACTTCTTGGGCGACAGACCATTTGAGTCGCTACCAGAAGGAACACCCTCGGAAGAAGAAAGGAGCGAGAGTAGTGTGCGAGGACTGTAGCAAGCGCGGTGACACCGCGAGGGGAGTGTTCGATGAATCTAGGCGCTTGCAGTCCTGCGAGAAGGTGTTCGCCCAGCAGCCCCACATCAGCGACGATCGAGTGAGGCAGCACTTCTCAAGGAAGAGTTGGACTGTATGCGCAAGCTGCGTTGCCGACGGGCACGCGGTGCGCAGTTAGCAAGCTTACCAGCGCAGTGGCGAATTCCAAAAAATGCCGACGTCGGCCTTTCCCGTCAGCAGTGCCAATGTCGCGCGTGACGCAAAGAAAGGCACCCTCAGGTGTGAGTCGTGCCGCTGGTAACAACGCCAGTACCAGGGTCCGTAAAATAGTACAGCGGACTTGAGATCGGGGGCGCGGACGACACGCATGCGACGGGGAGAGCTTGACCAGGGCCGACCACCCCGGCAATATTCAAGGGGTGTGAGGCCTGATGGCTGGTGTGATGCCGTGAGAGGTCTCACGGGGTTGTCATGGGGGGCCTCTTGGGAGCCCGTGCTCCTGGAGCTTCTTGGGGGCTGTTTGGGGTTCCGTAGGCAACCTGGGGGCATGTTGGGACCGAGGGATTGAGGAATGGTGTTCTGCGGACCGTGGGGGACGTCCCAGCGACCTCTTGGGAACCTTTTGGGTCTGTCCTGAGGCTCCATGGGGGCGTCTTGGGAGTTTCTGTGGGCGACCTGGGGGCATGTTGGGGCCGAGAGCATCAAAACTTGTGGTCGAGGTTCCCTCTTGGAACCGTTTGAACATTCTCTTGGACTGTCTTCGCGGCTTCTTGGGCCATCTCTGTGGCTTCTTGGGCCCTTCTGGTGGTGTGTTGCACGGAAAGTTCCGTGGGGTATTTCGTGGCGTACCCCGTGGGGTGTTTCGTGGGGTGTTTCGTGGAGGGTTTCATGGGGTGTTTCGTTGGGTATCCCGTGTAGTGTTTCGTGTGTGTGTGTGTGTGTCGTGGGATGTTTCGTGTGGTGTTGCGTGAAGTGTTTTGTGTTATGTTACGTTTGTTTTTTTGTGGGGTGTTTCGTGGGGCGCTCCGTGTGGCGTTGACCCTTGGTGCCTGGAATGCGGGCTGGAAGGGACACGCTTCCCCTGGTGCCACTTGAGGCACACCGGGCGAAACGGGGAGAGGGAGGAAGAGTTGGAGGATGAAAAGGAGGGGGAGGACGGGGAGGAGGAGGAAGAGGAGGAGGAGGAGGAGGAGGAGGAGGAGGAGGAGGAGGAGGAGGAGGACGATGAATCGGATATGGCGGTGAAGAAGGCGACGACGGTGACGACTACGACGACGACGACGACGACGACGTTGGGGAGTCATGAATGTTGGTCGGGATCTCGTGGTTGGCCGCTCGGGGGCCTCCTGGAGGCAGATTCAAGGCCTCTTGGGAGCCGTTTGGGGGCCTCTGGGGACGCCTGGATTGCGGGTCGGGAGTCGAAAGCCGCAAGTGCTTTTTTTTTTTTTTTTTTTTTTTTTATCATTGAGGCACATCGGCGAACACGTGGAGGGGGAGAAACGTCGGAAGATGAAAAGGAGGAGGAGGAGGAGGCGGAGGAGGAGGAGGAGGGGAGGAGGAGAGGAGGAGGAGGAGGAGAGGAGGGAGGAGGAGGAGGAGGAGGAGGATGAGGAGGAGGAGGAGGAGGAGGAAAAGGAGGAGGAGGAGGAGGACGAGATGGGGGTGAAGAAAACAACGAGGGCGACGACGACGACGACGACGACGATAGAAGGCTCAAGGGTGTTGGTCGGCATCTCGTGGTTGGGCGCTCGGGGGCCTCTTGAAGGCAAGTTCGAGGCCTCCTGGCGGCGGTTCGTTGGTGCCTCTTGGGGCCTCTTTTGGGCCTCTTGGGGGCCTCCTGGGAGGCCTCCTGGGGGCGCCTTGGGGCCTCTTCGGAGTCTCTTGGGGATTCCTAGCGGCCTCTTGGGGCGGGACGCTCGAGGTTTCGGTTCATGGTCTCCCTCTAGGCCCTCTCTTGGGCCCGTCTTGGGGCTCTTTTGGACCGTCTTGGACACCTCGTGGGCCGTCTTGGAGCCCTGGTGGGACGTTTTGGGACCCTCTTGGAACCCTCTTGGGCCGTCTTGGGGCGGTCTCCGGAGCCTCGTGTGCCGTATTGGAGCGCTGGAATCCAAAAAGGCGAGTTTCTTGAAAATGTACGTTTTACGGAGGGAATGGGGCCTGTTGTGTCAGGGGGCCCTCTTGGGGGTCTGGAGGGCATCGTCGGCGTCAAGGGGTGGTATTTTGGCGACTTGTGGCCCTATTGGACCGTCTGAGGGGGGTCATCGTGCCCTATCCCGACGCGCATTGTCACGGACCGGGCTGGGCCCGGGGGGGTGGGGGTGGTCGAACTCGCGGTTCCCCAGGGGGGGGATTATGGGGGGGAACAATCTCACACCCCTGAGGACCCACAAGCAGTCGGCGGATTGAAGGCGGGCAGTCTTCAACATGTGGCTCTCGCCTTCGCGCCTCTTTGACTCGTCTGAGCAGTTTCCCGCCGCTGCAGGCATGAAGGGCGGTTCCTTTTCAAAACGAGGCGGTCGTCAAATCCTTCTCTTCGTTGCAGCATGCACGGACGGACGGAGGGCGGATCCTTTTCAGAATGGGGCTCCCGCTCGAATGACGGGCCCATGGGGCACTCGTCTTTCGAGGGGGCGCTTCCGAAGTGCAGAGGCGTGCCTGTGTGGGCGTCTGGTGCGGGGCCTTCTGCGACGGGCGGGTGCGCTGCAGCATCGCTGATGCATCTTGGGTTTGCTCTCCTCCTCCCTCCTCCTCCTCCCTCCCTCCCTCCCTCCCTCCCTCCTCCTCCTCCTCCTCCTCCTCCACCACCACCCCTTGGGGGCCGGCGTGGTGTGGGAGTAGCGGTCGGGCTCGGCTCCCGCGCCCTCTGCCGCCTTCCCTCGCCCGCCTCCGCTCGCCCTGCCATCCGCCGTCCCCGACGCTCCCCTCCCAGCCCCCTTCGGGCTCCTCCGTGCCGCTCCCGCCGCTGCCGCGGGCCCTCCGCCCGCGCCCGGCCTCGGGCCTCTCTCTCTCGCGGGCCAGCGGCCGGGCGCGGCAGGTCGGAGTTCACCTACCAGTTCGAGCTGGATGGCCTCGACATAGAGCAGGCGCGGCGAATCGGGGGGGCTGGCGCTACACATTTCTGTGTGTGTGCATATTAGGGGGCCACATGCGAACCCTACCCCTACCCCCCACGATTTCTGAGGCGGAGGGTGGGGTTCACTTCGCTCGGGAGCTCCAGAACGAAGTGAACCCCACCCTCCCCCTCAGAAATCGTGGGGGGTGGGGGTAGGGTTCGCATGTGGCCCCCTACATATCGCGAAGGCCTTACGGCCGGTGCCGCCGACCCTGAAGATGAGGACGCTGACCACGACGAGGCAGGAGGAGGAGGAGGAGTATGACGAGCAGGGGGAGGAGCCGCATGAGGAGGTGGAGGAGGGTGAGGAGGATGGGGAGGAGGACGCGGCGCAAGGGGGGGCTGGCGCCACACCTTTTCATGCATGTGCGTATATTTATGCACACATGCATACACAGACGCCTCCCAGTGGACTGTTCCTGGGCCTCGGGGAAGGGCGGTGGTGTGCAGATCCCCGCCCCGACGGCACAGGCAAGATTCGTCGGCGGGGCGTCTGTGCAGAGATCTTCGTGGCGTATAAGGGGGCTCGAACGCGCGTAGCGCGCCGTCTCTCGTGTGGCTGCTTCTGTGCTGCGTCTGATTGCCAGATGTGTCGACGGGTGCTGTTGTTCCGAGGCGAGGGTGTTCTGCTCGCACGGGTCCGTTCCACGTGTCGGACACGTGCAGTGCTGGCTGGTTCGGGACGTTGCACTCGCGCTTGTCTGTGCGCTCATCCTCATCATCATCATCACCACCACGATCCTCCCTACCTCTCCCTCTCCTTCCTGTTCGGGCTCCCGCTCGCGTTCTCTTTCTCCTTTCCCCCTTTCCTTTCCCTCTATATCATTTCCCTTGACCTTCACGTTCCCTTTCCGGTTGCCCTTGCCCTTGCCCTTGTCGTCGCCTTTGTCTTTGCCCTGGCCCTTCCCCTTCTTCCCCTTCCCCCTGCCCGCTTTTACCTTTCTCTCTTCACCCTTCCCGCTTTCCCTTCCCCCTCTCCCCTTCCCCTTCCCCCCTCTCCCTTTCCTTTATTCACTTCCCCACTTCCTCCTTTCCTGTTCCATTTTCCATCGCCTTTTTCATTCACCCTTTTAACGTTTTCCTTGGGGCTGTCTTGGGGGTATCCTGGGGCTGTTTGGGGCATATCTTGGGGCCTGCCACCCCTTGATGTCTGCTCTTGGGCCGTCCTGGGGCTCTTGGGGCACTCTTGGAGCTGGCTTGTGCCTCTACTCGGGCACTCTTGGGGGTCCTCGGAACCCTCTTGGGCCCTTCGAGCCATCTTGGGCGATCCTGGCGCCATCCTGAGGCCTCAAACCTCATAGGAGGCGAAAGGGTTAGAAGGCCAGCATTATTGAAACACGTTGTTTTAACACGGTGTTGGTATCTTGGGGAAGGGGCTGTCTTCGACCATCTTGTGCCACTTCGAGGCTGTCTTGGGAGCATCTTGAATCGTCCCGCCCCTTGATGCCCGTTCCTGGGCCGCTCTTGGGCTCTCTTGGAGCCTCCTTGGAACAGTGCATGAACGCTCTGGAAGTCTCTGAGGCCGCCCCCGGGAGTAGCACCATCTCTGAGCCGACTTGCCCCGGGGGTTGCCGGGGGGGTCCTTCCCCTGGCTCCTCTTGCCCATGTCCCCTTCCCCCTTTCTCCTTTTCCCTTCCCTCTTCTCCCCCTCTCTACAATTACTCAATATGAAAATACTCTCCCTCTTCCCCTGATGGCGGTTGGGTGATCGCCGACCCCCCCCCCGCGTACTGTTTTTCTACACACAAGATTCCCGGGAAACGGGTTTTCGCCTGCGTTTTTTCCAAAATGCTGCTCTCGCTGAGGCGTCGGCCTCATTTCTGCTCCCGAATCGTTCCGAATCGTGCTCCCGCTGCAGCGTGGGCCTCATTTTCGGATCGGTGTTTGGCCTCCGTCGTTCAGGATGGCGTTCTCGCCCCAGCGCGGGCCTCTTTCTCGCGCGCCCATCCGCCCGCCACCACCGCGCCGCACCACCACCACCACCACCACCACCACCACCACCACCACCACCACCACCACCACCACCACCACCACCACCACCACCACCACCACCCCACCACCACCACCACCACCACCACCACCACCACCACCACCAACCACATCACAACCACCACCAGCACACCACCACCACCAGCACCACCACCACACCAGCACCACACCACCACCTCCACACCACCCACCACCACCACCACCACCACCACCACCACCACCACCACCACCACCACCACCACCACCACAACCACAACCACAACCACAACCACAACCACGCACACACGCACGCACGCACGCACGCGCACCACCACCCACTACGCACGCGCGCGCGGAGCCACAGGTCCGCTACGACACGCGTCCGCGGATAGAGAAAATCAGCGCCATGGTAAGGGATGGGAGGGAGGGGTAGGACGTCAGATATGACGCGAGCGCACCTAGCTTGCCTTTTCCCTTCCCTCTTCTCCCTTCGCCCTTTTCCCCTCTTCCCCCTTTCCGCCGTCCCCGTTCTCTTTTTATTTGTTCCTCACCCTTCTCACCTCCCTCTTTTTTTCCTTTCCCAGCTCCCGCTCCCTCTATCCCCATTTGCCAATGCCTTCTTTCTCCTTTCCACTTTCTTCCTTCTCCGTTTTCGCAGGTCCTTTTTCCTTCTTGTTGTGGCCTCTGGCCAGTGCCGCCGATCTGGGGCGCTCCGGATGATGATGATGATGATGATGCTGATGATGATGATGATGATGATGATGATGATGATGATGATGATGATGATGATGCTGATGCTGATGCTGATGCTGATGCTGATGCTGATGCTGATGCTGATGACGATGATGATGATGATGATGATGCTGATGATGATGATGATGATGATTATGATGATGATGATTATTATTCTGATGATGATGATGATGATGATGATGATGATGATGATGATGATGATGATGATGATGATGATGATGTGACGATGGTGATGGTGGTGATGGAGATGGTGATGATTCTGGCCCCCCCCCAACGCCCCTCCTCTCTCCTGTCCCCCCCCTTTCTCCTGTCCCCTCCCCCCCCCTCTCTCCTTTCCCCTCCACAATTACTCAATATGAATACTACTCTCCCCCTTCCCCTGATGACGGTTTGAAAGTGCTCGACCCCCCCCGCGTATTGTTTTTTTACACAGGTTTCCCCGGAGTTGGGTTTTCGCTGGCATTTTTTTTCAAAATGCTGCTCTCGCTGAGGCGCCGGCCTCATTTTCGGGCCCCGCTCGTTCCGAATCGTGCTCCCGCTGCAGCGCTGGCCTCATTTCCGTGCTTCCGCTCGTTCCGAATCGTGCTCCCGCTGCAGCGCTGGCCTCATTTCCGCGCTTCCGCTCGTTTCGACTCGTGCTCCCGCTGCAGCGCTGGCGTCATTTCCCGTGCCATGCCACGGCATGCAATGCAATGCTAGGTTGATGCTACGCTTTGCGGTGCTCTTCTACGCCATGCCATGCCGTGCTCTACAATGCATCGCGCACCCTTTCGGGATCATTGCCCTGCTCGACATCCGACTGTGCGAGTAGAGAGGGGATCTACGCCATGGTAAGGGATGGGAGGGAGGGGTAGGATGTCAGATATGACGCGAGCGCACCTAGCTTGCCCTCCCCCCCTCTCTCCTTTCCCCCCCCCTCTCTCTCTGTCCACCCCCCTCCTTTCTCCCCCCCCTCTCCCGTCCCCCCCCCCTCTCTCCTGTCCCCCCCCTCTCTCCTGTCCCCCCCCTCTCCTTTCCCCCCCCCCTCTGTCCTGTCCCCCCCCCCTCCCTCCTCCGCCCCCCTTCCCCCCTTTCTACAATTATTCAATATGAATACTATTCTCCCTCTTCCCTGATAACGTCTTGGGAATATTCCCCCCCTCCCGCGTACTGTTTTTTTTACACACAGGTTTTCCCCGGAGTTGGGTTTTCGCCTGGCATTTTTTTTTTGTTTTTGTTTTCAAAATGCTGCTCTCGCTGAGGCGCCGGCCTCATTTTCGGGCCCCGCTCGTTCCGAATCGTGCTCCCGCTGCAGCGCTGCATCGTTTCCGCCGGCGCCCCGGGCCGGACGCCCGAGCTGGCGCCCGGGCCGGCGCCCGGGCCGGGTCTGGAGCTAGTTCCGGCCGGCGCTGGAAAATCGCGTTCTGGGGCGGCGCCGAAAAAAGGCCATTCTAATACACATTTTTCTTGTGAAAATGCTGAATTTCATCTTCCGGCGCCAGGGAGGCCTCCCGGGCCGATTCCGACGCCCAGGCCGGCGCCCGAGAAGGCGCCCGGGCCGGACGCCCGAGCTGGCGCCCGGGCCGGCGCCCGGGCCGGGTCTGGAGCTAGTTCCGGCCGGCGCTGGAAAATCGCGTTCTGGGGCGGCGCCGAAAAAAGGCCATTCTAATACACATTTTTCTTGTGAAAATGCTGAATTTCATCTTCCGGCGCCAGGGAGGCCTCCCGGGCCGATTCCGACGCCCAGGCCGGCGCCCGAGAAGGCGCCCGGGCCGGACGCCCGAGCTGGCGCCCGGGCCGGTGCCCGGGCCGGGTCTGGAGCCGGTTCCGGCCGGCGCCGGAAAATCGAGTTCCGAGGCGGCGCCGAAAAAAAACAATTCCAATACAATTTTTTCTTTTGAAGATGCTGAATTTCTGCCTCAGGCGCCTGGGAAAGCCTTCCCCGGAGTTAGGTTTTCGTTTTTTTTTTGTTGTTTTGTTTTTGTTTTTGTTTTTGTTTTGTTTTTTTGTTTCTTGCTTTTTGTTTTGTTTTGTTTTTTCTTTCTCCCCCCAAAGTGCTGCTCTCGCTCAGGCGCCGGCCTCATTTTCGGGCCCCGCTCGTTCCGAATCGTGCTCCCGCTGCAGCGCTGGCCTCATTTCCGCGCTTCCGCTCGTTTCGACTCGTGCTCCCGCTGCAGCGCTGGCGTCATTTCTCGTGCCATGCCACGGCATGCAATGCAATGCCAGGTTGATTCTACGCTTCGCGGTGCTCTTCTACGCCATGCCATGCCGTGCTCTACAATGCATCGCGTACCCTTTGGGGGTTATCGCCCTGCTTGACATCCGACTGTGCGAGTAGAGAAGGGATCTGCGCCATGGTAAGGGATGGGAGGGAGGGGTAGGATGCCAAATATGACGCGAGCGCACCTAGCTTGCCTGTCCCCCCCCTCCCCCCCCTCTCTCCTGTCCAGCCCCCCCCCTCTCCCCCCCCTTTTTCCTGTCCCCCCCCTTCCTCTCTCCTGTCCCCCCCCCCTTTCTCCTGTCCCCCCCCCCTCTTTCCTTCCCCCTCCCCTCCCCCACCTTTTTTCCAGGACGCAGTGCAGGGGGGGGCGGGGGAGCTGGGGGAAAGAGAAGGTGAGGAAGAGGGAATGGGAATGGGAATGCCTGAAGAGTAAGTCTTACAAATCCATGCTACTCCGCTCACTGACCGCCTCCAGCGACACGAGGAGAAACAAGAGGACGGCGACCATGCAATACTCCACGCGCTGCATGTAGGCTGCACCATACGGGCGGCAAACCGACTTGGAGACCATACCGGAGTAGGGGAAATTCCCGCGTGCACCCCAGGGACGACCTCACGACCTTTTCGATAAGACAGCCTGTACGAGCGACTGCAGCCACGACCGACTGAAGCATATACCCCGCACTCATGAATGCCAGCAAGCCACGAAGCCCACTTTTAAGCAGGGGAATAACATGACTCCCACGTACACCCAAAAGCGAAACCACCAAACCATTGCCGAAACATGCGCAAGTGACTGACAAGGATACGCAACACTGCATTCACAAATGGCCACAATCTTGAAAGATGCAGAGCGGTACCGCCGATCACCAGGGCTTTCAAACTGACCATTGAAATAATAAACGCAGCATGTGAAGGTATAGCAGGTACAATAAGTGCCGCAAGACCCTGTGGGAATGAACCCTGTGGGTATCCCATGGGCACAAAAAAAAACAACTCGTACATATATTGAAATATACAAGCTTGGCCACCATACG
>CAUYUJ010013313.1:428565-444271 GCA_963575745.1 Prorocentrum cordatum
TGTGGCGCTCGCGGATTTCTTGGCTCCGCGCTGGGCCCCCCCCCCCCCGGCGGCGCCTCCGGCGCCGCCCCTGGTGCGCTCCGCGCGCCAGGGAGGGGGTCCAGCGCAGGTCCAGGAAATACGCGCGGAGCGCCAACAGCTTATGTTTGTGGCGTCTTCTCTTCCTTTCTTTTCTCGGCTCAGACCCCAAGGCCGCCTCCAAGTCTGGTGCCTGTCACACATGGTCTTCGTCGCCACGTTCGCGCCCGAAGGATTGCAAAAAAACCCAGGATTGCAAAAAAACCCTAGGATTGCAAAAAAACCCTAGGGTTGCAAAAAAAAACCCTAGGTTTTTTTTGCAATCCCTAGGTTTTTTTTGCAATCCAGGTTTTTTTTGCAATCCTTTTAGCAATTCTTTTTTTGCAATCATTTTTTTTGCAATCCTTCGTTTTTTTGCAATCCTCTTTTTTTTTTTGCAATCCTGGCGCCCGAAGCTCCTGGCCGTCGTCGTCTCGCTCGCGGCCTGGTGCCCGAGGGGTCAGCGGCGGCCCTCTCCGCGGGGCGCGGCAATGGTGCCAGAAGCTCGTGGCTGCCTCCTTCCGCGGGTCGCGGCCCGATGCCTGGAGCGCTTGGCCTTCGCCACCTCTCCTCCTCCTCCTCCTCCTCCTCCTCCTCCTGCTGTTCCTCCTGCTGTTCCTCCTCCCCCTCGTCCTATTCCTCCCCCTCGTCCTCCTCCTCCTCCTCCTCTCCGAGGCGGGGATTTCTACATCACCACCGCCCGGAGGATCGAAGGATTGCAAAAAAAAACCGAAGGATTGCAAAACGAAGGATTGCAAAAAAAAAACCTGGATTGCAAAAAGACCCTGGAGTTTTTTTTTGCAATCCTTGGTTTTTTTTTGCAATCCTTGGTTTTTTTTGCAATCTTTTGCAATCCTGGGTTTTTTTGCAATCCTTCTTTTTGCAATCCTTCGTTTTTTTTGCAATCCTTCTCACATCCACCGCCTGCCGGGTCCCTTGACCCCAATGTTCTCTCAGAAGAGAGCATCAACGTGGTGTTGTTGATGTGGCGCAGGTTTTGTGGTGCAATCGATGCGGAGCAATATCTGCTGTGCGAAGTCTGTTGCGGCGACGAGGCGGCGATGGGGCGGCGACGGCGATCACAGAACCGTCAGACCGGCAGACAGGCCCAAACTGCGGGCGACGACGAGGCGGCGACAGCGCGGCGATGGCGAACACGGAGCCGCCAGACGGGCACACAGGCCCGATTTCTTAGAGTCTAAGACTTCGACCACAAGCGAGAACGCCTCAGTGCAAACACTGTTCGGGGAGAGTGGATTCCTTGTCAAGGACTCCTTATACGAATTCTTCATTGATGATTCCTCATTAAGGGTTCCTTGTCAAGGAGTCGCTGCTAAGGATTCCTTCTTTCAGACTCCTTACCAAGGATTCCTCACCAAGGATTCCTTGTCAATGATTCCTGGATTCCTTGGGACGTACCCTTTATGACAAATGTCTCATGAAGAATTCTTTATCAATGATCCCTTATTGCTGTTTCCTGTTTGAATATCCCTCATGAAGGATTTCGTTTTAGTTCCCAACCATCCTATGGTGTTGGGTTCTCGTTTTGAAGAGACGGTCCCCGCGTTCCTGCTCTCCTCTCCCCTCCTCCCCCTCCTCCCCCTCCTCCCTCCTCCCTGCGTTTCCCCCACCCAGCACAGCGTTTCGTGGCCCCATAGGGAGCTCCACCGATGACCTCAGTGGGGGTGCCCGCATGCGCCCCCCCCTCCCCGCACAGCGATTCGTGGCCCCATAGGGAGCTCCACCGATGACCTCAGTGGGGGTGCCCGCATGCGCCCCCCCTCCCCGCACAGCGTTTCGTGGCCCCATAGGAGCTCCACCGATGACCTCAGTGGGGGTGCCCGCGTGCGTCCCCCCCACCCAGTACAGCGTTTCGTGGCCCCATAGGAGCTCCACCGATGACCTCAGTGGGGGTGCCCGAATGCCCCCCCACCCAGTATAGCGTTTCGTGGCCCCATAACCGGGCCCCACCGGAGGCCACAGCGGCGGTGTCCGCATGCGTTCCCCCCGCCCAGTACAATGTTTCGTGGCCCCATAGGGAGCCCCACCGAAGGCACTAGTGGCGGTGCCCGCATGCGTTTCCCCCACCCAGTACAACGTTTCGTGGCCACATGGGGAGCCCCACTGGAGGCCCCAGTGGCGACGTTCGCATGGCGGCCTCTCATTTCGGAACACCCCTCACACGCTCCGTGGCCCCATAGGGAGCGCCCCCGAAGGCCGCAATGGCTGCGCCCGCATGCGTCCCCGCCCCATTTTGGCACACCCTTTACATGCTTCGTGGCCCCATCCAGAGATCACCGAAGGCGATGCCCACAACGGCGATACTCACAACTGCAGATGACCGGGCCCTTCGCCAGGATGGTTTTTCAATGGGGTCCTTAGAAGGAGTGCTGACTATTTATTCCTCATTAAGGATTCTTCGGTGCGGATTCTCTACGAAGGACTTACCCCCTAAAGTGCCTGATAAAGGACGCCTTGCCAAGGACTTCGTAAGAAGGGTTCTCTCCTAAGGGTTTCTTACGAAGGATCCATTATCACAGGATGCCTCAATAAGGGGTCCTTCTGAAGGGTTCCTTAGTACAGGTTCCTGATTGAAAACTCAGCAGGATTGGTTTTTAACATGGATTTCTTTATACGGTTCCTTACGAAGGGTTCCTTGCTGTGGATTTCTCAGTACGGACCCCTTGTTCAGGGCACCACATGGGGAATCTTTCATAACATATTCATATTCAAAGACTCCTTCGTCGGGTTCCTTAGTGAGAAAGGGTTTAGTAGCAATGGTGCCGTAGTAATGCCTTTTTAGCAGGGGTGCCTTACTAAGGATTTCGTGGTAGGGGTGCCTTAGTAAGGATGTTTACCGAGAGGTCCCCATTCAGGATTTCTGAACGAGGATTCTTTATGAAGGGTTCCGCACCACGGAATCCTTGCCAAGGGTGTCCCACGAAGGATTCCCAATGCAAGGGGCTTGATTCCGGATTTCCCAGTTAGGAGTCCGAATTAAAAGGATTCTTGAATAAGAGTTCCTTCCTTGTCTGGGAATTCCTCAGCAAAGAGCTCTTATTCAGGATTTCTGATTATGGATTCCATGAAGGATTAATTGCTAAGGGTTCTTCGCTCAAAGCTCGTTATCAAGGGCTCCTGATGGAGAGATCCTTCAATACCTATTCCTCCGAATTGGGGGTTTATAAGTAAGGGGTCAGTCGCACGGATTCATGGTTCAGGGTTCCTTAGTAAGGACTCCTCGCCAACAGTTTTTCATTTTGGATTTCTTAATTTGAGCTCTTTTCATTCCTCATCAAGGATTTCTTATTGAGGGTTTCCGACTGGTGACTCCTCATTCTGGATGCCTCATCACAGATTTCTCATTAAGGTCCCCGTAGTAAGGATTCAGGTGTAAGGGTTCCTGATTGACAAGCTTCATAAAGCTTCTTGCGTATTGAGTCCCAACGAAGAAGGAGTGCCTTAGTAAGGATCGCCTACACGTAATGCCTCAGCAAGGTTTTCTCTTAATAGGGATTCCATTTTAATGGTTCCCCACGTATAACTAATTCCTTACTACGGGTTCTTCACCAAATAGCCTTTATTAAAGACTCCTCATGGAGAGTAAGCCGTTACATATTTAGACTCCGTATTGAGTTGCACAGTAGGAAGTCCTTCGTCCGGATTCCTTAGTAGGGGTGCCTTAGTACCTTTTTCAAGAACGGTTCATCAAGGATTGTCAAACATTAAGGGTTCCACACTGAGGGTTTCCTTCTAGGCATTCCTCATTCAGGGATTCTCACAAAGGAATATGTATGAAGGCTTCCTGGCTTCCGTGGTAGCCACCTCCTTTGTAGGTTGGAATCGTCAGTGGGAGCACCTGCATTGCTTAAAGTACAAAGGGCTGCAACGGCAAGGTGCGTTGCCCGTTGCTCGTTACTCGCCCTCCCCATGGGGCCCGCAACCAGGCCTTGCACCCCCCTGCAAGGGCTGGCTCGTTGGATGCGGCCTGCAGCTGGTGTTGTAACCTTGTTGCTGTTGTTGTTGTCGTTGTTTTTGTCGTTATTGTCATTGTTGTTGTTGTTGTTGTTGTTGTTGTGGTTGTTGTTGTTGTTGTTGTTGTTGTTGTTGATGTTGTTGTTGCTTTTGTTGTTGTTGGTGGTGGTGGTGATGAAGAGGAGGAGGAGGATGAGGATGGTGATGATGATGCTGATGGTGATGATGATGGTGATGATGATGACGATGGCGATGATTATGCTACTGATGATGATGCTGATTATGATTATGATGATTCTGATGATGATGATGATGATGACGATGATGATGATGATGATGATGATGATGATCATGAACATGAAGCTGAGTATGCTGATGCTGACAGTGATGATGATGATGGTGATGATGATGAGGATGCTGATGATGATGATGAGGATAATGAGGATAATGATGATGATGATGATGATGATGATGATGATGATGATGATGATGATGATGATGATGATGATGATGATGATGATGATGATGATGATGATGATGATGATGATGATGATGATGATGATGATCATCATGATGATGATGCTGATGATGATGATGATGATGATGATGATGATGCTGATTATGCTGATTATGCTGAGGCTGATGGTGGTGATGATGATAATGATGCTGATGCTGATGCTGATGCTGATGCTGATGCTGATGATGAGTAGGAGGAGGAGGAGGAGGAGGAGGAGGAGGAGGAGGAGGAGGAGGAGGAGGAGGAGGAGGAGGAGGAGGAGGAGGAGGAGGGAGGAGGAGGAAGAGGAGGTGGAGAAGGATGAGGGAGACGAACAGCTGCAGGCTGCAATGACGAACATGGCCAAGCGCCACAAGGAGCTCAAGGACAATTCGCTCGCGCGGCAAGCTCTCTTCCTGCCGACTCTCCTCTCCCCTCCTCCTCCCCCGCTCCCCATCTCCCTCCCCCCATCTCTTCTTCCTCCTCCTCCTACTTCTCCTCCTCCTCCTCCTCCTGCTTCTCCTCTTGCTTATCCTGCTGCTGCTGCTGATGCAAGTGTGCGCGTGCGCATGCACACGTGGGGACACTCTGCCGGATAGTCGGGAGGAACTAGCCACTCGCATTATATCGCATGCTTGTGCTGTCGATGATGGCTGGCCTCGTTTTATTTCGGTCCGCCTCCCTTCTCACCGTGCCGTCTGTCAAGACTCCAGATCCCCTCTGCAATCCCACTACCCCCTGGATCCCCTGGAAACTTCGACGAACCACTAGACCCCCTCCACTGCCCTTCCCCTCCTCGAGGCTCAAGGCTGCGGACTGGGTCCTCTTGTCGGAGCGAAGCCCTCATCCTCATCCTTTTCATCCTCCTCCTCTTCCTCCTTCTCCTCCTCCTCCTCCTCCTCCTCTTTCCTCTTCCTCCTCCCTCCTCCTCCTCTTCCTCCTCCTTTTCCTCCTCCTCCTCCTCTTCCTCCTCCTTCCCACCCTGTCCTCCTCCTCGCCCCCATCCCCGAGGATAGGCACCGATCTCTGCAGCAGGAGAACCTGCACCTGAGAGCTCGCAACCAGGAGCTCAACGAGATGGTCATGTCAGGCCGATGCTCGCTCGCCCCTTGGCGGGGAGGAGCAGCATATGTGGCAGAGCACGGGAGCGAGGGGGGAGGGAAGGGGAGGGATTGGAGGATGGACGGGAGGGGAGGTGGAGAGGGAGGGGATTTGAATTGCGACGCTGTTGAAGCATATAATCTGTCAGCAAATGATGGCACGCAGCTTGCAGAGACAATTCAGCACAGTCAGCAGCTGTACTGAACGTCGAGCTTCGAAAACTCTGCACGGGCACCTAAGGTTAAAGATCAGTGCACAGTAAAACTTTCAACCGTGGTCGGGTCAGCGGCAGCGGCATAGAAACGCGGGGTGGTCCTGGACCGATGCTGGAGACGCGGCCCTGATCGCCAAGCCAGCTCAACCAAGGCTGTACACAGCAAGGGTTAGAGGAGCACGCTCGACATGCGTGCACGGATAACCAGACAACATGTCCAAACTAAGCGAGTAGCTCTGCTCTCCTCTGCCTCTGCGCCTCAGCTCCTCTTCCCAGCGGGCGGAGGCACGATACCTGGCGGGCGGGGGGGGATGGACTGCACAAGCCGCGCTCTGACCTGAACGGCAAAACTTGGCGACGTGTGACCCCTAAAGGCCCGAAACTAACATCGTCGGCCGCTCGACTCTCCTCCGATCGGAGGGCACCAACTATACACCAACACCGATCCTGGCCCAGGATCATCCTGGGCCCAGGATCGGTGTATATGCCTTCTTGCGCAAGGCAGGAGGGCGTATACACCGATCCTGGGCCCAGGGTGATCCTGGCCAGGATCGGTGTTGGTGTATAGTTGGTGCCTTCCTATCCGAGGGCACCCGCCGTGCTCGGCGCGGGTGGGCTTCGGCCGCATGCGGGAGCGCTCGCTGCTACTCCGCCGCGCCACTCGTCGCTCCCAGTTCCCAACCTGGCCCACTCCGACTTCCCTCCCTGGCAGTAGCTTACGGTAGGTTTGCGTCGTGTCGACCAGCGGCGACCCCAGCGCGGACGTTCAAGGTTGAACGCCGCCGGCGACCCAGAATCGATCGATGTTGAACGATCGGACGTTGCGGCAGCGGCCGATCGTTCAAGATTGAACGATCCCCGCGGTGTCAGAAACCAACGCCGGAGTCGGCACGACACGGACCTGCCGTACGCGTCTGGCGAGCTGGTGGTGTCCATCGTCGAAAATTCAAGGTAGGTCACACACGATCTCTGCATCGATCTCCGGCAGAGGGGGGAGCGAGATTTGGGCAGCGAGAGAGGGACCGGGAAGAACTCGCACAATGGCCCCAGCGGCCATGGAGAGCGGGAAAGGCAAGTGGCCGGACTTGCTTGCGCACATTTGCTGCTGCTCTAAACCACAGACCCAGATACTCCACCTCCCTCCTTGTCATTAGCTCGCCCGTCTCGCGAGCAGGTGGCCTTGGCCACTGTCAAAAGTCCGAGGTCGGTCTCGCACGGTCTCTGCTTCTACCCCTGGCAGAGGAAGGACCGACACCTGGGAAGCGAAAAAGAAGGGGGGGCACGGAACGGTCTCGCACAAAGGGCCCAACGGCCATGGAGAGTGGGAGGGGGCAAGTGGTCTGACTGACTAATGTGTATGGGCGAGGCTGGCAAACTGCGCACACGTGCTGATGCTCCAATCCTTCACCCCGCTCCGTAACTGACCTACCTTCCCGCGAAGCTGATTAGTGATTAGTCACGCGCTTGGTCAGACAGCCCAATACCGAACTCGTGCTGCAACGTCCAAGGGGCTATTCTCTCGGCAAGACACAGCCTGTCATGCTCCCTGGCCTGCGCTCGCTTGGCTGCAGTACTCTGGCGCATAGCTTCGGTGAGCTCGACTGGCTGTGGGGGAGGAGGTGGCACGAGAGGGGAGGGAGGGCAGGGACAAGGGTGCTCTGTGTCTTCTGGCATCGGTATACTAGTGCCTTCGATGAAGGCCAGCACTTCTGCATACTCGTGCTCATCTGTAGCCTCCACTGTGCCTGGGTCCCGAAGTGACGCCTCGGGGTCGAAAACGATCCCTGGCTCTGGCGGACCTTCTGCCTCCGTCGGCTCAGGCGGTAAACACCTGTGCCGTTCGGGGTCCGCTCGGACCCTTCCTGCTCAAGGGGAAGCAAAGTCTGGGGCCCAGGTCTCCTCTGTCCCGAGGCATGGGTCCCATTCGACGCAAAAAGTCCTAAGCGACCCACAGAGCTCCTCCTCCTCCTCCTCCCTCATGTTCTCTGGCCGCATCCCGCCTTCACACGACAACATGCATGTGGTTGACTGCGTCCCTGATGCCGTCCGCTAACACCTGGCACACCGCTGGTGGGTAGGTCTTCTTCTATGGCCGTACGCCACTCCTTCCGAGCCCTGCCGAACCCCACGAGCACCTCAGGAGCCCCACGGCTGTGTGAGCAACGTCCTCTTCCTGGGGTCTCGCAGAGCCCGTCATGCAGTGTGCCCGTGCGGAGTGCCAGGATGCGTGTAGGTGCTCGTGCTGCCTGGCCGTGCCCGCACTGATCAGAGTCGGTAGTTGTTGCAGCAGGCGAGGCCATCGCTGCTCTGAGCGAGGGGCAGAGGGACGAGCTGACTGCCTCTGCGCGCCAAGTCGCCGGCACTGGGTGCTCCACCCAAGAACTGGTCCCGACGGGCAGGTGTGCTGCGAACAGTTCGACCATGGCTCCTAACAGCTCATTCCCTGCCCTGAGCTGCTCTATCTGGTCGTGGAGTCACGGCGAGGCGGCCCCAGAAGTCATCGTTGTAGCGGAGCGGTGGGGGCCCTGTGCTGGGGGCCCATCGGATTGCTGATCACGTCTCGTAGGCCCCCCCCCACCCACCAACCGGCCCCCACCTGACAGCACAACCCGTCGGGCACAATTGCGTTCCTTCGACACCTCCAGCGACCCACGACGCATCATGTTACCGAGTACAGGGTCGATAGAGATGTCGATCGACAGACACTGACCGAAACATCTGTGTTGTATTCAGTCCGCTCGAGTGACGCCTTGCTGTCCCCTGGTTGTCGGCGTCCACATAATCGGTTGAGAATGGCATATTCTGACCGACGTATGGCCGATGGCAGCGTCTGCGCAACCGTGCCTGTGTACTGTTCGGCAAGGAACATGCACGTTGGATATCGCTCGTGTTGTGCTGGTGGATATGGGGCGGGTAGGCAGGCGTCGTCCTGATCGTTGGGCGGCGGCGGGGGTAGGAGTGCCGCGTATGCTTGCGGCGTAGGGTACGGGTCGCTTTCCCGTAGTACCTGTCGTGCGTATGCCTGTGGCACTAGCTCCGCTCGGAAGTATAAGCTGGCAAGGAGGTGAGTGTTCGAAATCCTGTTGGCCACTCGGAAGTATAGGCTGGTTTTCTTTGGGCGTGTTCTCCTCTGGGTCTCCCTCAGGATCCAGGAGCTTAAGGGTTTATCTCGGCATCCGGATGGTCGTTTGGAATGTGGATCCCATCTACTTATGGGTGCTTCCGACGGCGTTGATCGATGCGCGCGTGTTTTGAATTCAGTTCGCAGCGACTGGCCTCTGGTTGTGTTGCGATTGGCGTGCGTTCGCGTTGCTTGCGACTGGGCCGCAATCTGGCAGGCTGGCTTCGGTTCTGAACCGATGGTTCTGGCGGTCAGCGGGCTTCTATGATGTCCGATTGCGCTCGCGCGTGCGTAGCCCTGCGAGCTGTGCGCAGCACATGCCTCGAGCCATAGTACCTCCCCCCCTCTTCGTCACCCCTCGGGCCGGGCGAAAGGGGGGGATTGGGAAAGGGGGGGTTACGAAATTTGCTGCATGCAGCTGGTTTCGGCCTCACCGAGGGGGCCATTCCTCGATACATAGCCGCCCCCGGCGCCGGGAGGCGCCGGGAAAATCAGCTACGTGAGCTGATTCTCAACCCCCCCCTTTGCTATCCCTCCCTTTCGCCCGACCCGAACCCCCCTCTTTGCCGCCCCCGATGTGTCGAGCAGGTGATGATCTTTGCTTCCCCGCCCTGTGGCGTGCTCTGCGGGTGAGCGCTCTGCGGGTGAGCGCTCTGCGCTGGGCCCCGGCGATGGCCCCGCCTCCAACCTTGACCTCTCAGCTGGCTTCTATTTGCGCCGGCTCGTGTACTACTTCGTCCACACATTCTAGTTGTGCTGGTTGCTGCCCTATTCCTCCCGCACGCTCTATTTGTTCTGGTTCGTGAACTCTGTCATCCAGAGTTTCAGCACCCACACGGTCTGAGGCCACGGCCTCTTGCGCCTTGCCCACAGGGCACGGGCACTCCTGGTGCCCGGAGCCGGCGCCTCCGCTCCGCTCCGCTCCGCTCTCAGCTGGCTTCCTTGGTTCGCGGGAGGGTCGGGGCAGCTGGAGGAGAGGGGCGTTGTCAAGAAGGAGCGGGGAGATTGGTGCTCCGAGTCTGCGCAGGATCATGGCAGGAAGGCCCATTCGTTCCCTGGGTCGGGAGTTCCCTTAGTCAAGGAAGTCGCTGATTTCGATGCGTCCCCCTTTGCTGCCTTGCTGGAATGCATTGCTGCTGAGTGCACTGCCTGGATGGGGCGCTGAGCAGGAGCGTGAGAGTCATTTTCATGCCCCTTCTCTGTCGTTGCCTTGTCGGGTCCCTGTTCATCCGCTGGTGGGCCCTTGGCGTTGGAGGGTCATCGGGTCCACGTTCAAGAGGGGTACTTGTACGCCCGACGTGTTTCATCCGCGTCATTTCGCCATGCTGCCATCTGGGAATTCGGATATTCTTGCCCGGTCGTCTCATCTCATGATCATAGTTGGACAAGCGCTGGATGATGTGCATCAGCTGGTGGTGTATCTCATGAGGCAGCTTAGCGGGAATAGACCCATCGGCCAGTGCAATGGGTTCGCCAGGCTCCATGGGAAGAACCAGTGGGAACCCAGCCGCGTGGAACCCTGCCGCGTGTGGGAGTCTGAGGTTTGCCTTGGGCTCGAGTCCTCCACGGGCCAAGATCGCAGTACTCTTGTCGCGGTTTGGTGGCGCAGTGTGTCGGCTGAGATGTATAGTGGTTTGAAGGTCTCGTATGCTATCCTTCCGTGGGACTAGCTTAACTTCTACGAGCACATCTAGCGTCATGTTAGGATTGCTCAGGCGACGCTAGCGTGTTTTCCGTTGTATATGCTTCTCAATGCTGTTCTCTATCTGCGGTGTGGAGGGTTGTTCGATGGAGCGTTCTCGGGACCTCTTTGGCCGACTCAGGTCATCGTCGCAGGTGGCGCGTCGGGTGCGTGCGAGGCGGAAGCGTTCACGTGGGATTCTGTCGTTGTTCAAGGTGCTTTCCCTCGGACCGCCCAGGGGGTGCATATGGGCGACCTCTTTTTGAGTTATTGGCCTGGGTCGATGGGGTGGTGTTGGCCAGCTCGAGGAGTGGGCAGTTCTCGTGGCCAGACAGATTTCGCGCGCCCTGAACGTGCCACCTGCTGTCAAGAAGATGCCTGCGGCTGCCAACGGTAAGGGGGCGCGCTCTTTCTTGTGGCGGAGCGGCGGCAAGGTTTGTGGCGCGCGCCCCCGAGGTGGGGGCCCGCTGGTGTCGGGGTCACCTTTCGTCGCGGCTGGCAGACGGTCCCTCGCCCGTGGAGTTCGGAAGAATCGGGCGAGGGCGTTCGGGCATGTCGCTCGTCGGGGCTCAAGGCTCCGAGCGCCCCCGAGGAGTAAGGCTCGGCTGTGTCCAGGGGCGGCGTTCCTTCAATGGTGTCTCTGGGGAGGGAAGCCCAGGTGGTTGCACCTGATGAGATTCTTGCTTTTCGGCGGGCGGCCGCTGAGGCGGCTGGAATCAGCAAGAGGGGCTGCGCTTTGGACCTCATGCGGTCTCTCTCTACAGACCGAGGGGATCCTCTCGATCTTGTGCGGGGCTTCTCAGGAGGTGTCCTTGGGAGTGGCGGCGTTCCTCTGGGGCGGGGCGTCATGCTGCCCCGCGGCCCCAATATTGTTGCTCCCACGAGTTCTGAGTCGGGCCCTCCTGTTGCAGAGAATTTTGTTTCGAGAGTCTACCGGGGGGCCTTGGTTTCGCGGGGCCAAGGGGCACATTTCTGTGATGCTTCTGCGGTTGCGGAGGGAGGGTGGGTGGGTGGATGGGTGGGGGTGGTCGCGGGGTGGGCCTGCTGCGTTCATTAGCCCTCGTGGGCGCCGCTGGGTGCTCACGGAGTCACATCCCTGGCAGGTTGCAGATGCTTTTGTTGCGTGCTCCAGTAAGAGGCATTTTTAACTGTTGGCCTGAAGGGGGCGGGGGGGCGTGGCTACCTGCCGCGGCTAGAGCCGCGAAACCCTTGCCTCCCCACTTGGAGCATTTTTGCCGTCGGGTTCTTTTTGAATCAGTCCCCGCGGGGGACGAGTTTCTCATGTGTGGTTGTCGAGTTGATGGCCTTTGTCCTCTCTTTGTGAACCTGGTTCTTGTTGGTATTGTTGCATTTGGTGCCAGGGCTCCGCGGTGAGCGAAGCTAGGTCGGGACTTTTGTGCCAAGACGTCATCCGGCAAATTGTGTATGCTGGCCCAGGGTCCCTCGTCCTGACTCGCTTGTGGGCTGGAGATATCGAAGTCCCCTCCCCATCCCCCCAGTGGGATCTCAGAGTCTTCCGCAGCTGAAGATCGCCCGCTGATCGGTTTTCCCTTTCTGCCCGCGACGCGATTTTCACGGACGGCTCCTGCCACGGTGGTGAGTGGGGTGGTGGGGGGGTGGGGGGGAGGGGGGGGGGGGCTCGTGTAAGACTTGCGTGTGCGGGCGTGAGGTGATGTGTGTGTGTGTGTGTGTGATTAATTAGCACCAAACTGCTGCCCGCGCTTCAACTCCTGACGTCTAGCTACGCTCCGCGGGATGCTTGGCCGCTGCAGTGTGGTCTTGCAGTGCTTCATCTTTTTCACCACTTGCAACTGTCTGCACGGCCGTGGCTGGACCCTTTCATAACGGCGCGTTCGAATAAGTTCGTCCGCACTTGGCACCTCCACCTGTCGACCGCGCCTGATGTTCCTCTGCGCCGTCGACTTAATCTATATATATATAGACATTCATATATATATATGTATATATTTATATATACATATGTTAATATATACACATATATATACACATACTGATGTAGGTCGGTCCCCTTCCTGCCGAATTCGATCAGCTGGACGGTGTCTGAGCTTGTCGCCCCTGCCCTCGCCGCCCCTCGGCGGGGCGGGTCTGGGCCAGGTGGGGACCTCCGACTTGTCGTCGTCGCTTGCCAGTCGTTGTTCTCTCGGGGGTCAGGCACCCGCCTGGAGCACGGAGTGGGCCTCTTCTGTGGTCAGTGTGTTCTGGAGGTATGAGTAGGCGTATTCGCCCCGTTTCCTGGACCTCTCTTTCTCTCATTTTTTTGTTTGTTTGTTTTGTTTTTTTCTTTTTCTTTTCCGCAGCGCCAAGGCCAGTCAGGCAGCGTCGGATGGTTGGACCCCTGAGGAGAAGGCTGTGGTTATGGGTTCCGCGGTCGTCGGTTGTTGGGCGAAGCAGGGAGCTCGTATTCATGGCCCCTCTGAGGAGGAGCTGCAGGCCGTCCTCGCAGCAGCGCGGGTGGAATACCAGGCGTTGTGCTGTGGAATTTTGGCTGTGCTGCCATGTTTCCCGTCTACTGCAGTTCCGCGTGGGAAGCTCTCGAGGCCGCACCAGACTCCAAGGGTTCAGGCCCCGAAGAGCGTTCATTTCTTGGTGCGCCATGGGAAGTGCCATAGTTGCCTGCATTGCCTCTGTGTTGTAAGTCCGACCATCTCATCCACCTGTTAGAATTTGAGCTCCACCTTCCCGGCCCTCCTCAGTGGGGGCGCTGGGGGGCACCCTGGTCTCCAGTGGGCGCGTGAGCTTGAGTCGTACCGACCTGCATTTTTTGTGTACCGTGTGGAGGGTTTGCCTCGTGCAAGGCCGGCGAGCAGCTCCGCAGAACGTGCACCAACCCCAAGAGAAACCTTCGGAAAATTCGCGACTGTTCAGGGGTATTGTGCTTGGGGCCAACTTCAGGCTTGGCCAGTCCTTTTCTTTTCCTCGCTTCCCTCCTTTCCTCTTCCCCCGCCCCTGCCCTGGCCTTTGCCTTTTTCGACTGGGCCATCCCTGTAAGTGTCCTTGTTGTTGTGTGTCGGTTGTCCGTCGGATGATCAGACACACATGGGTCGCTGAGTCGCTGAACCGCGGAGGTGCGTGTGAATCGTTTTGTGCATGTGTGGACACTGCGATCTACCGACCTCTTGGGCTGTGTGCAGCAGGAGGCGCAACAGAAGAGGAAAAGGCCCACGAAATGGCATACTTGCCCCCCCAAAGCTTCCCAAGCACCCAGGGCCCGCCATTCCCGTCCACCCTGCCCACCGCGTTTCTGGGATCTTCCGCCACTGCGAGCTGAGTTCGACACTGCGGTTGCTGAGGAGGAGGAGGGGGAGGAGGAGGACGAGGAGGAGGAGGAGGACTGGGGGAGGTGGCGGATGATGATGATGATGATGATGATGATGATGATGATGATGATGATGATGATGATGATGATGATGATGATGATGATGATGATGATGATGATGATGATGATGCTGCTGATTGATGATGATGATGCTGCTGATGCTGATGATGCTGATACTGCTGCTGCTGATGCTTATGCTGAGCTGATGCTGATGATGATTGATGAGGATATGATGATATGATGATGATGCTATGCTGATGATGTCTGATGATGCTGATTGTGATGAATGCTGGTGATGCTGATGTGCTGTGCTGATGCTGATTGCTGATTCTGTGAGGCTGATGAATTGTGATGCTGCTGATGATGATGACGATGAATGATGACGATATGATGAATGATGACTATGAGGAACAGATGATGACGATGATGATGAAGGATGCGATGATGAGGATATGATGGTTGATGGTTGGTATGGTGATGAGATGATGATGATGATGTGCTGATGATGATGCTGAGGATGCTGCTTTCTGATGATGATGATGATCTTATATGAATGATTATATAGGATGATGATATGTGGTGATGAGATGGATGATGATGTAGGATTATGATGATGCTGATGATGATGGATGATGATTATGATTGATGATTTGTGATGAATGATGATGATGATGATGATGAATGAGAAGGAGGAGGAGAGGCGGCAGGTCGGAAGGGAGGAGGAGGAGGAGGATGAAGAGGAGAGGAGATACGGAGGCAAGGGTGAAGGGGAGAAGCGGCGGGATGGATGAGGATGAGGATGAGAGAGGATGAGATAAGATGAGGATGATGATGATTGAGGAGGAGTGAGGGTGAGCAGGAGAGGAGGTCGTAGGGGAGGAGGAGGAGGAGGAGGAGGAGAAGGTGGAGCAGGAGGAGGGCGAGTACGTAGGATGATTCGGAGGAGCGGGGGGAGGCACCCGAGGTGGTCCACTTGCCCCACGGGGTGGTCCCATGCACCGAGGCCCCCGCTCCCGGTCCATGGGTGCTCAGCACGTCTTGGGGATCCTCCGCCAGCGCGTGCTCAGTTCAGCACGCACAGACCCATGCGTGCAAGCCCGCTCGCAGCCTCTCAACAACTTGCACACCGGCAGGGTTTGTAGCAACCATCGGAAGCCCAGTGCCAACGCTCCCAGCGCGACGATCGACAGTACAAGTAGTAAAACGCGGACAGCCACTGCACACACATTGCAGCCATAATGTCAAGTAGCATCGCCAATGGCAGAGCTGCGCAATCACTTATCAAATGCCCGTATACATGCTGAAAGTAGGAACGAGCGGCGATAATGAGTAGACTCATGTGCAATAGTCAGGGTCGTTGCAACAGTGATACAGTATCAATGCGGAAGGTATTGATGGCAGCGCGGCGTAACACCATCCCCCAAGTGAGATCTCGGTTGCGCGACATTCGGATTTTGTGTAAGTGCGACCTTTTCCATCTCAACGCTTGAACAAGAAATGAAGAGTAGTTGGCCTTTACATCTGGTTGTTGTTCCACACACCGCCCTTCCCATCTGTTGTGTGCATCTGTTCCAGCTTCCTGTTTCCACCTGTGGCCAGATGCCGCTTCTTCAACCCCTCGGTATTCCTTCACTTTGTTTTGCTTCCCCACTGCGCTGTGCCATCGTAGGGGAACAAAAAGTGGCATGAACATAAAAAACTCGGAGGTCCTCGCGGATTTCTCG
>CAUYUJ010013324.1:0-33135 GCA_963575745.1 Prorocentrum cordatum
AGCTCCACCGAAGGTCCCAGTGGCGCAGTTCGCATGCGTCCGCCCCACCCAGTACAGCGCTTCGTGGCCCCATAGGGAGCTCCACCGAAGGGCCGAGTGGCGCAGTTCGCATGCGTCCCCCCCACCCAGTACAGCGTTTCGTGGCCCCATACGGGGCTTCCCCGAATGCGATACCCACAACTGCATATGGTTGGGTCCTTCGCCAAGCTAATTAATTTTGAGTTTTCTGATGCTCCCGAGGCTCGGCGAGGGCCCCCAAGGCCGTGAAAAACCTCCCGTCCTGATTGGTGTTACGACGCGATCATGTCTGGGCTCCAGGGCTTTCTGAGAAGGCCCGCCCCCTCTGCCTTCCCCCTTGCGCGCGTCGCCGCGTCGGCTCTCGGGTCATGCCTCGGGCCTCATGACAGCCGTTCGGGGGGCGATTCGGGCATTCGGGCACCCCCGGAACGCTCTCGGCGAGGCACGGTTGTTGGGAAGCACTCCGAGGCTGGAAAAGTTCAGGGAATTGACGAAGACGTTTGAAAACCTTCAAATTTTGAATTCCTCCTCCTCCTCCTCCTCCTCCTCCTCCTCCTCATCCTCCTCTTTCTCCTCCTCCTCCTCCTCCTCATCCTCCTCTTTCTCCTCTTTCTCCTCATCCTCATCCTCATCCTCATCCCTCTCCTCCTCCTCCTCCTCCTCCTTCCTCCCTAACTCCCTTACTCCCTTCCCCTTCCCTCCCTCCTCCCTCACTCCCTCCTCCTTCCTCCTCACTACTCCTCCTCCTCCTCCTCCTCATCCTCTTCCTGAGTCCCTCTTCCTCCTCCTCCTCCTTCCTCCTCCTCCTCCTCCTCCTCCTCCTTCTCCTCCTCCTGGGAAGCACCCCGAGGCTGGAAAACTTCGGGGAACCGGCGAAAACGCGAGCAAGCGCCGAAGTTCCCACCCACCCCCTGGGCGCGCCGCCGACATCGTACAGCCGCCGACTTCGTCTTGACGTTTTCGCTCTCGGGCCTCCCCCAGCGCGCGAGGGCACCTTCGCAGCGCCGCCTCGGTGACTTCCACAGGCTTGCGGGCGGCACCTGCGCGCCTCTTGGCATGCTGCCTGAGCGTTGTCGTCGTCGTGGTCGCCGCCGTGGCTTTTGCGCGGTCGTTGTGGTCGTGACGAGTCGTGATCGTCGTCGTCGTCGTCGCTGTCGTCGTCGTCGTCGTCGTCGTCGTGGTCGGCGTGGTCGCCGTCGTCGTGGTCGTCGCCGTGGTCGTCACCACGTCGTCATCGTCCGCCGCCGCCGCCAGGGAGGCAAGGGCGCGAGGACAGAGTGGATGATGAGGAGGGGAGGCAAGGAGGGAGACGGGCGGGCAGGAGGACGGAGCGAGTTGGAGGTTGGAGGTCCGCGCGGAGCGCGCCAGGGCTAAGTCGGGCCTGTCCCCTACAGGGGGATTTTTGACGAAGTGTTAAACATATCCTAAAAATAGTCCAACAATAGTCTGGAGGCTATTTTTTAGTAGTTGTTTACCTTTTTGGCGCGTTTTTGAAGTATTTTTTATTTGTCGTCGAAAAATCCCCCTGTAGGGGTACACGCCCGACACAATACTAATAAATGTTGGAGGTCCGCGCGGAGCGCGCCAGGGCTAAGTCGGGCCTGTCCCCCCACAGGGGGGATTATTGACGATTTTTTTTGTATTTAAAAAAAAATACTCCGACGGAAGAACCCCACATAAGAATCCTCTGGGCGAATCTGGAAAAAGCCATCACCGTCGTCCTCGTGGTTGGTGAGGCGTCCTGGCTGTCTCTTCTGCGTATATTTCCTCTCGCCTTGGCGCGGGCCCCCCTTCCACTCCTTACGTTGTCCCCATCCTCGCCCCCTGTTTGTTCCGCGCCCCGCCACCTCCTCCCCTTCCTGTTGCATGAGCGCGCATGTCGATGTTCCTCGGCGCCGTCGCCGCCACTGCCAGCACAGGCGCGTTCTCTACTGGTCACGTCGCGCAGCCGTTGGGACAACCCCGCGGGCCAGGCTGTCGGGACAACCCCGCGAGCCGTTGGCGCGAAAGACCAAGCCGTTGGGACAACCCCGCGGGCTTCGAGCGAGGCGCAGCCGCGCTCAGGCGGAAGGCAGCACGAAGCCCAGCTCTGCCGCGAGCTGCTTCGCCTCCGCCCTGGACAAACCCGTTCTCTTGTCGAACTCCAGGAGCGCCTTCCGCAGGGACGCCGGCGGCCCGCACTCCAGGAACACTCGCGGCGGCGGCCGCAGGATCAGCATGTTCCGCATGCACGTGGCGCGGGAGAACATGACGTAGAGGTGCAGCCACCACTGCTCGTCCGACATGCCCGTGCGGCCAGCGTCCTCGTCTCTCGCGCAGTCGATGGTGACGCCCTTGCGCAGCGTCTGGCCCTGCGACAGCGTGGAGGTCAGGTAGGACGCGTGCGTCAGGTTGAACCCCGAGCGGCGCACGCTGTGCGCCCCCGAGCTCTGCCATGTGAACTCCCTTTCGCTGGGCCTGAACATCAGCAAGCTCCGCGCCCGCGCCTCGGCCTGGCCGTCGTCGTCGGCGCCTTCGGCGCCCTGTCGCAGCACCTCGGCGACCTGAGGAGCCCAAAAACTTCCTTGTTGCATCCAAAGTGTGGCCTGGGAACTGCGTTCTGGCAGCGCGAGAACCAAACATTGACGACAGTTACAGGTTTTGGATGACCTGCTCGGATTACCAACATGATCTGCGGGCCCCATAGGGAGGGGGCTCCCGCCTGAGACTTCTTCACAATTCACTCAAAGACGAGGCTCCCGCCAGAGACTTCCTCCAAATTCAGGCTTGACGAGCCAAAAAGTGACGACAGTTACAGGGTTCCGATGACCCGCTCGGATTACCAACATGATCTGCGGGCCCCATAGGGAGGGGGCTCCCGCCTGAGACTTCTTCACAATTCACTCAAAGACAAGGCTCCCGCCAGAGACTTCCTCCAAATTCAGGCTTGACGAGCCCAAAAGTGACGACAGTTACAGGGTTCCGATGACCCGCTCGGATTACCAACATGATCTGCGGGCCCCATAGGGAGGGAGCTCCCGCCTGAGACTTCCTCCCAATTCACTCACAGACGAGGCTCCCGCCTGAGACTTCCTCCATTTTCAAGCCTGGGGAGCTCAAAAGTGACGACAGTTACAGTGTTCCGATGACCCGCTCGGATTACCACATGATCTGCGGGCCACCATAATAGGGCTTCCCTGCCTGAGACGTCGCGCACAATTCCACTCAAAAGACGAGGCTCTCGCCAGAGAACTTCCTCCAAATTCAGGCTTGACGAGCCCAAGTGTGGACAGTTACAGGGTTCCGATGACCCGCTCGGATTACCACCATGAATTGCCGGACCCATAGGGCTGGGGGCTCCCGCTTGAAGCCTTCTCAGAAATTCCTCACAGACGAGGCCTCCCGCCTGAGACTTCCTCCATATTCAGGCTTGAGGAGCCAAAAAGTGACGACTGTTACAGGGTTCCGATGACCCGCTCGGATTACCAACATAATCTGCGGGCCCCATAGGGAGGGAGCTCCCGCCTGAGACTTCCTCCCAATTCACTCACAGACGAGGCTCCCGCCTGAGACTTCCTCCATTTTCAGGCCTGGGGAGCTCAAAAGTGACGACAGTTACAGGATTCCGATGACCAGCTCGGATTACCAACATGATCTGCGGGCCCCATAGGGAGGGGGCTCCCGCCTGAGACTTCCTCACAATTTACTCAACGATGATGAGGATGAGGATGATGAGTGGTGGTGAAGATGAGTGGTGAAGAGGATGATGATTGATTGTGGGTGGTGGTGGCGATGATGATGTTTGAATGAGGATGATGCCGATACCGATGATGACGATGATGTTCGTGAGCGGGTGAGAGAGTGCGAGTGATGATGATGTGTGTGTGAATGAGTGCGAGGAGAAGAGGGGGTGGTGGAGATCTCTCTCCGCGCGGGTGTGTGCAAGAAAACCAGGAGGGATGAGCAGGGGCGGAGAGGGAAGAAAGAGACTGAGGAAGGGAACCCCACTTTGGATTGGGGGGTGAAAAAAAAAAAAAAAAAAAAAAAAAAAAAAAAAAAAAAAAAAAAAAAAAAAAAAAAAAAAAAAAAAAAAAAAAAAAATGGAGACTATGTGTTGAATAGTTGCTTACCTTTTTGGCGTGTTTTTGGAGTATTTTTTATTTGTCGTCGAAAATCCCCCTGTAGGGGTACACGCCCGACATGGTACTAATATATGTTGGAGGTCCGCGCGGAGCGCGCCAGGGCTAAGTCGGGCCTGTCCCCCTACAGGGGGATTTTGGATGAAAAATTCAAAATACCTTAAGAATAGTGCAACAATAATCTGGAGACTATTTTTGAGTAGTTGTTTACCTTTTTGGCGTGTTTTTGATGTATTTCTTATTTGTCGTCGAAAATCCCCCTGTAGGGGTGCACGCCCGACATGATATTAATAAATGTTGGAGGTCCGCGCGGAGCGCGCCAGGGCTAAGTCGGGCCTGTCCCCCTGCAGGGGGATTTTTGACGAAAAATTCAAAATACCTTAAAAATAGTGCAACAATACTCTGGAGACTATTTTTGAGTAGTTGTTTATCCGTAAGGGCTTCGCCCCCTGCCGCCGGCCCCCTCTCTCGGAGAATGGGCCATGGAAGAGCTAAGTCATGAGGCTTTGGCGCTGTCTGCAAGCATATCGGAACTTCATGCACGAGGCCGATTCGGGGGGCGAATCGGCAACAACCAACTGATTCACCAAGGGTTACCACACAGGGCGATTGTAGAAACGTGTAGGGGTTACGAGCTTGGTTAACCACACCTTTGGGATTAAAGGCCGAGGGAGTACTCGCGTTTGGTTACCACGCCTGCGATGGAATGTGCGTGAGGGGTGCAACCGATTATATTAAATGATGCAAATCCCCTGTGTTTTTGGACCCTGACCCCGGCGGATGTGCGTGTGGGTGGCACCGAATTTCAGAAATGTAGCAATCCCATGTGTTTTTGGACCCTGACCCCGCGGATCTGCTGGGGTGGCACCGAATTTCAGAAATGTGGCAAGTCCCATGTGTTTTTGGACCCTGACCCCGCGGATCTGCGTGAGGGGTGGCACCGAATTTCAGAAATGTGGCAAATCCCATGTGTTTTTGGACCCTACCCCGCGGATCTGCGTGAGGGGTGGCACCGAATTTCAGAAATGTGGCAAATCCCGTTTTTAGACCCTGACCCCGCGGATCTGCGTGAGGGGTGGCACCGAATTTCAAAATGTGGCAAATCCCTGTGTTTTTGGACCCTGACCCCGCGGATCTGCGTGAGGGGTGTCGATTTCGAGCCCCCCCAGCAATTCAGACAACGCGCCCAGGAGGTGCTAAAAATCCCGTTTGGGCCTCCCCCCCCCTCGCGCGGTCAATCAACTAGTTACAGTAACCAGCAAGAAGTCAACTAGTTACAGCAACCAGCAAGAAGCAGAACTGCAACACTGGAAACTAAAACTACAACTGGTACAGGAAACTGCGAATCACGCGCCTCGCAGCCTGGTGGCCCCACAAGGGGGCCGGCTGACCTTTTTGGCGCGTTTTTGGCGTATTTTTAATTTGTCGTCGAAAATCCCCCTGCAGGGGTACACGCCCGACATGATACCAGTCAATGTTGGAGGTCCGCGCGGAGCGCGCCAGGGCCAAGTCGGGCCTGTTCCCCTACAGGGGGATTTTTGGCGAAAAAATGAAAATACCGTAAAAGTGCAACCATAATCTGGAGACTGTTTTTGAGTAGTTGATTACCTTTTTGGCGCGTTTTTGAAGTATGTTTTATTCCCAACCATCCTGTGGTGTTGGGTCCTCGTTTTGAAGTGACGGTGCCCCGCGTTCTCCTTCCTTCCTTCCTTCCCGCTGCCCCCCCCTCCCTCCTCTTCTCATCATCATCAACATCATCCCCATCATCGTCATCGTCATCATCATCTGTCGTCATCATCATTATCACCACCCATGTCGGCACACCCCTCACACGTTTCGTGACCCCATAGGGAGCTCCACCGAAGGTCCCAGTGCGTGTGCCCGCATGCGTCCCGCACACCCATTTCGGCACACCCCTCATACGTTTCGTGGCCCCATAGGGAGCTCCACCGAAGGTCCCAGTGGGTGTGACCGCATGCGTCCCGCACACCCATTTCGGCACATCCCTCACACGTTTCGTGGCCCCATAGGAGCCCAGCTCCACCAAGGGTCCCATGGGGTGTGCCCGCATGCGTCTCCGTCCCGCCACACCATTTCAGGCACAAGCCCGCACACGCTTCCGTGCCCCATAGGGAGCTCCACCGAAGGTCCCAGTGGGTGTGCCTGACATGCGTCCCGCACACCCTGTCGGCACACCCCTCCAGGATTTCGTGGCCCATAGGGAGCTCCACCGAGGTCCAGTGCGACTGCCCGCATGCGTCCCGACACACCTTTCGGCAACAGGTCCCCCCTCACACGTTTCGTGACCCCATAGGGAGCTCCACCGAAGGTCCCAGTGCGTGTGCCCGCATGCGTCCCGCACACCCATTTCGGCACACCCCTCACACGTTTCGTGGCCCCATCGGGCGCTCCACCGAAGGTCCCAGTGGGTGTGCCCGCATGCGTCCCGCACACCCATTTCGGCACACCCCTCACACGTTTCGTGGCCCCATAGGGAGCTCCACCGAAGGCCCCAGTGGCTGCGTTCGCATGCCTCCCCACCACCCATTTCGGCACACCCCTCACACGTTTCGTGGCCCCATAAGGGAGCTCCACCAATGTCCCCTGGGTGTGCCGCATCTTCCCCACACCAATTCGGCTACACCCTCACACGTTTGTTCTTGGCCCCATAGCGAGCTTCCCGAGGTCCTCAAGTGGGTGTGCCCGCATGCGCCTGGCAAAGAACCCATTTCGGCACATACGTTTCGTGGCCCCACAGGGAGCTCCACCGAAGGCCCCAGTGCTGCCGTCCGCATGCGTCCCGCACACCCATTTCGGCACACCCCTCACACGTTTCGTGGCCCCATAGGGAGCTCCACAGAAGGTCCCAGTGGGTGTGCCCGCATGCGTCCCGCACACCCATTTCGGCACACCCTTCACAGGTTTCGTGGCCCCATAGGGAGCTCCACCGAAGGTCCCAGTGGGTGTGCCCGCATGCGTCCCGCACACTCATTTCGGCACACCCTTCACACGTTTCGTGGCCCCATAGGGAGCTCCACCGAAGGTCCCAGTGGGTGTGCCCGCATGCGTCCCGCACACCCATTTCGGCACAACCCTCACACGTTTCGTGGCCCCATAGGGAGCTCCACCGAAGGTCCCAGTGGGTGTGCCCGCATGCGTCCCGCCTCCCCCCCCCACAACACTCAATTTCTGCACACCCCTCACACCAGTTCGTGGCCCCATACAGGGATATGTGAGCATTAGAGGCAGGGCAGAGAGGAACGCGGGGGAGACGGGAGGGGAGGTCTGGGGGGGCGGCCGG
The DNA here is from genome assembly GCA_963575745.1 of Prorocentrum cordatum. NCBI lineage: Eukaryota > Dinophyceae > Prorocentrales > Prorocentraceae > Prorocentrum > Prorocentrum cordatum. Next base: position 7,438 of record CAUYUJ010013324.1, read on the forward strand.
AACGGGGGGGAGGGAGCTCCACAGAAGGTCCCAGTGGGTGTGCCCGCATGCGTCCCGCACACCCATTTCGGCACACCCTCACAGGTTTCGTGGCCCCATAGGGAGCTCCACCGAAGGTCCCATGGGTGTGCCCGCATGCGTCCCGCACACCATTTCGGCACACCCTCACACGTTTCGTGGCCCCATAGGGAGCTCCACCGAAGGTCCCAGTGGGTGTGCCCGCATGCGTCCCGCACACCCATTTCGGCACAACCCTCACACGTTTCGTGGCCCCATAGGGAGCTCCACCGAAGGTCCCAGTGGGTGTGCCCGCATGCGTCCCGCACACCCATTTCGGCACACCCCTCACACGTTTCGTGGCCCCATAGGGAGCTCCACCGAAGGTCCCCTCGGTCCGGTGGACTCTCGCTGCCCTGGGCCGTCGGCTGCCTGGCGCACCGCTCCCTCGGCCGACATCGCCCAGGCGTGATCCTGGACTGCGGTCGCCACGAGGTCGGGAACGGCAAGTGAGGACGACGACTGGTGGCTGGAGCTCTACGTGCTGCTCTCGCGCGCCACGCGCCACGAGGACCTCCTGCTCATGCGGGCGCCGCGCATCGAGTTCTTCCTGGCCGGGCCGCCGGAGGGCTTGCGTAAGCAGCTGGAGCAGTTTGCCGCGCGCACGAAGCGGTGCAGGAGGGAAGCCACGGCCCTCGCCAGGGAGCTTGGCTTCACCGAGTTTATCCGCGACGCCTGATCTGAGGAGCGGCCCGCCACAGCCGCGCCTTCTCTCGGCTGTCCAACTGTTTGGCCTCGCGCCGCGGACGCCCCGCGCACGTCGCTGGGACCCTCTCGGGGCGATCAGCGCACGTCGCCCGAACTCCGCGCTGCGCTCTGCCCAGCGCCTCGCTCGCCCCTCGTCGCTCCGCCCAGCGGCCAGAGCCATGCGCGCTATGAGTTAGCCAGCAAGCGCTATCTGATCCGCTCAGCGGACGAAGCGCGCGCGTCACTGCGACCACTTCGGGGCGCCCTGCGCGCGTCGCGGGGGTTGACTGACGCCCGCCGCTGGCGCGTCGGGCGAGAAAGAAAGGTCGTCGTCGTCGTCGTCGTCGTCCTCCTCCTCCTCCTCCTCCGTCGTCGTCGTCGTCGCCGCCGCCGTCGCCGCAGCCGCAGCCGCCGCTGCCGTCGCCGCCGCCGCCGTCGCCCGTCGCCGTCGCCGTCGTCGCCGTCGCCGCCGCCGCCGCCGCCGTCGTCCTCCTCCTCCCTCCTCCTTCCTTCCTTTCTCCACGCGCTCCCTCCAGACCTCCTCCGGACCTTTTCTGGACCTCGCACGCTCCGTGGCCCCATGGGTGGGGGGGGAGGGGGGGTCGCCCCACGCACGTTCCTTGGCCCCATAGGGGGCTTCACCGCATACCCCAGTGACAGCGCACGCACTGCGTCACTTCCTTATTTCGGCACGCCCTCCACACGCTTCGTGACCCCATAGAGAGATCCACCGAAGGCGATATTAACAACGACGGCATTAACAACTGCATATGGTTGGGTCCTTCGTCGGCTAATTTGTCGTCGAAAATCCCCCTGTAGGGGTACACGCCCGACATGATACCAATCAATGTTGGAGGTCCGCGCGGAGCGCGCCAGGGCTAAGTCGGGCCTGTCCCCCTACAGGGGGATGTTTGATGAAAAAATGCAAATACCCTAACAATAGTGCAACAGTAGTCTGCAGACTATTTTTGAGTAGTTGTTTACCTTTTTGGCGTGTTTTTCCCAACCATCCTGTGGTGTTGGGTCCTCGTTTTGAAGAGACGTCGCCCCGCGTTCTCCTTCCTTCCTTCCTTCCCGCTGCCCCCTCCCTCCTCCTCCCTCCCTCCTCTTCTCATCATCATCATCAACATCATCCCCATCATCGTCATCGTCATCTTCATCTGTCGTCATCATCATTATCACCACCCATGTCGGCACACCCTCACACTTTTCCCGACTCCCAAAGGGAGCCTCCACCAGGTCCCAGTGGTGTGCCCGCATGCGTCCCGCACCATCATTTCGCACACCCTTCCACGTTCCGTGGCCCCATAGGGAGCTCCACCGAAGGTCCCAGTGGGTGTGCCCGCATGCGTCCCGCACACCCATTTCGGCACACCCCTCACACGTTTCGTGGCCCCATAGGGAGCTCCACCAAAGGTCCCAGTGGGTGTGCCCGCATGCGTCCGCACACCCTTTCGGCACACCCCTCACACGGTTCGTGGCCCCATAAGGAGCTCCACCGAAGGTCCCATGGGTGTGCCCGCATGCGTCCCGCACACCCATGTCGGCACACCCCTCACACGTTTCGTGGCCCCATAGGGAGCTCCACCGAAGGTCCCAGTGGGTGTGCCCGCATGCGTCCCGCACACCCATTTCGGCACACCGCTCACACGTTTCGTGGCCCCATAGGGAGCTCCACCGAAAGTCCCAGTGGGTTGCCGCATGAGTCCCCACACCCATTTCGGCACACCCTCACACGCTTCGTGGAGGGCGCTCCACCGAAGGCCCCAGTGGGTGGCCGCATGCGTCACCCACATCCATTCGTCCCGCACACCCCTTTCACACGTTTCGTGCCCCTAGGGAGCTCCACCGAACGTGGGTGTGCCCGCATGCGTCCGCACACCCATTTCGGAACACGCGTTTCGTGGCCCCATAGGGAGCTCCACCGAAGGTCCCAGTGGGTGTGCCCGCATGCGTCCCGCACACCATTTCGGCACACCCCTCACACGTTTCGTGGCCCCATAGGGAGCTCCACCGAAGGTCCCAGTGGGTGTGCCCGCATGCGTCCCGCACACCCATTTCGGCACACCCCTCACACGTTTCGTGGCCCCATGGGGGGCTTCCACCGAAGGTCCCAGTGGGTGTGCCCGCATGCGTCCCGCACACCATTTCGGCACACCCCTCACACGTTTCGTGCCCCATAGGGAGCTCCACCGAAGGTCCCAGTGGGTGTGCCCGCATGCGTCCCGCACACCCATTTCGGCACACCCCTCACACGTTTCGTGGCCCCATACGGAGCTCCACCGAAGGTCCGAGTGGGTGTGCCCGCATGCGTCCCGCACACCCATTTCGGCACACCCCTCACCCGTTTCGTGGCCCCACAGGGTGCTCCACCGAAGGTCCCCAGTGCTGCCGTCCGCATGCGTCCCGCACACCCATTTCGGCACACCCCACACCCCTCACACGTTTGCGTGGCCCCATAGGGAGCTCCACCGAAAGCCCCAGCCGCTGCCGTCCGCATGCCTCCCCACCACCCATTTCGGCACACCCCTCACACGTTTCGTGGCCCCATAGGGAGCTCCACCGAAGGCCCCATGGCTGCCGTCCGCATGCGTCCCGCACACCCATTTCGGCACACCCCTCACACGTTTCGTGGCCCCACAGGGACAGAAGGAGCATCCACCGAAGGCCCCATGGCTGCCGTCCGCATGCGTCCCGCACACCCATTTCGGCACACCCCTCACACGTTTCGTGGCCCCAAGGGAGCTCCACCGAAGGCCCCATGGCTGCCGTCCGCATGCGTCCCGCACACCCTTTCGGCACACCCCTCACACGTTTCGTGGCCCCACAGGGAGCTCCACGCCGAAGGCTCCACCAGTGCTGCCGTCCGCATGCGTCCCGCACACCCATTTCGGCACACCCCTCACACGTTTCGTGGCCCCATAGGGAGCGCCACCGAAGAAGATATTCACAAGTGCGGTACTCTCAACTGCATATGGTTGGGTCCTTCGCCAGGCTAATTGGAGTATGTTTTATTTGTCGTCGAAAATCCCCCTGTAGGGGTACACGCCCGACATGATACCAATCAATGTTGGAGGTCCGCGCGGAGCGCGCCAGGGCTAAGTCGACCCTGTCTCCCTACAGGGGGATGTTTGACGAAAAAATCAAAATACCCTAAAACTAGTCCAAAAATAGTCTGGTGATTAAGTAGTTTACCTTTTTTGGCGCGTTTTTGAAGTATTTCCCAACCATCCTGTGGTGTTGGGTCCTCGCTTTGAAGAGACGGTGGCCCGCGTCTCCTCTCCTCCTCCTCTCCTCTCATCTCCTCTCCTCTATTCTCCTCCTCTCCTCCTCCTCCTCCTCCTCCTCCTCCTCCTCCTCCTCCTCCTCCTCCTCCTCCTCTCCTCCTCCTCCTCCTCCTCCTCCTCCTCCTCCTCCTCCTCCTCCTCCTCCTCCTCCTCCTCCTCCCCCCACCATCATCACCGTCCACCCATGTCGGCACACCCCTCACACGTTTCGTGGCCCCATAGGGGGCTCCACCGAAGTCCCAGTGGTGTGCCCGCATGCCTCCCGCACCACATTTCGGCACACCCCTCACACGTTTCGTGGTGGCCCCACAGGGGGCTCCACCGAAGGTCCCAGTGGGTGTGCCCGCATGCGCCCCGCACACACACACACACACACCACACACACACACACACACACACACAACAACACACACACACACACACACACACACACACACACACACACACACCACACCACACACACACACCACACACCACACACACACACACACACACACACACACCACACCACACACACACACCACACACACACACACACACACACACACACACACACACACACACACACACACACACACACACACACACACACACACACATTTCGGCACACCCCTCACACGCTTCGTGGCCCCATAGGGAGCTCCACCGAAGGTCCCAGTGGGTGTGCCCGCATGCGTCCCGCACACACACACACATTTCGGCACATCCCTCACACGCTTCCTGGCCCCATAGTGAGCTCCACCGAAGGTCCCAGTGGGTGTGCCCGCATGCGTCCCGCACACTCATTTCGGCACACCCCTCACACGTTTCGTGGCCCCATAGGGAGCTCCACCGAAGGTCCCAGTGGGTGTGCCCGCATGCGCCCCGCACACCCATTTCGGCCCACCCCTCACACGCTTCGTGGCCCCATAGGGAGCTCCACCGAAGGTCCCAGTGGGTGTGCCCGCATGCGTCCCGCACACCCGTTTCGGTACACCCTTCACACGTTTCGTGGCCCCATAGGGAGCTCCACCGAAGGTCCCAGTGGGTGTGCCCGCATGCGTCCCGCACACCCATTTCGGCACACCCCTCACACGTTTCGTGGCCCCATAGGGGGCTCCACCGAAGGTCCCAGTGGGTGTGCCCGCATGCGTCCCGCACACACATTTCGGCCCACCCTCACACGCTTCGTGGCCCCATAGGGAGCTCCACCGAAGGTCCCAGAGGGTGTGCCCGCATGCGTCCCGCACACCCATTTTGGCACACCCTGCACACGTTTCGTGGCCCCATAGGGAGCTCCACCGAAGGTCCCAGTGGGTGTGCCCGCATGCGTCCCGCACACCCATTTCGGCACACCCCTCACACGCTTCGTGGCCCCATAGGGAGCTCCACCGAAGGTCCCAGTGGGTGTGCCCGCATGCGTCCCGCACACCACCCATTCGGCACACCCCTTTACACGTTTCGTGGCCCCATAGGGAGCTCCACCGAAGGTCCCAGTGGGTGTGCCCGCATGCGTCCCGCACACCCATTTCGGCACACCCTCACACGTTTCGTGGCCCCATAGGGAGCTCCACCGAAGGTCCCAGTGGGTGTGCCCGCATGCGTCCCGCACACCCATTTCGGCACATCCCTCACACGTTCCGCGGCCCCATAGGGAGCCCAACCGAAGGTCCCAGTGGGCGTGCCCGCATGCGTCCCGCACACCCATTTCGGCACATCCCTCACACGCTTCGTGGCCCCATAGGGAGCTCCACCGAAGGTCCCAGTGGGTGTGCCCGCATGTGTCCCGCACACCCATTTCGGCACACCCCTCACACGTTTCGTGGCCCCGTAGGGAGCTCCACCGAAGGTCCCAGTGGGTGTACCCGCATGTGTCCCGCACACCCATTTCGGCACACCTTTCATACGCTTCGTGGCCCCATAGGGAGCTCCACCGAAGGTCCCAGTGGGTGTGCCCGCATGCGTCCCGCACGCTCATTTTGGCACACCCTCACGCGTTTCGTGGCCCCATAGGGAGCTCCACCGAAGGTCTCAGTGGGTGTGCCCAGTTCTGCCGAAGGTCCCAGTGGCACAGTCCGCATGCGCCCCCGCCATTAATTTCGGCCCACCCCTCACACGCTTCGTGGCCCCATAGGGGCTCCGCCGAAGGTTCCAATGGAACAGTCCGCATGCGTCCCCGCCACTCATGTCGGCACACCCCTCACACGCTTCGTGGCCCCATAGGAGCTCCGCCGAAGGTCTCATTGGCACAGTCCGCATGCGCCCCCGCCATTCATGTCGGCACACCCCTCACACGCTTCGTGGCCCCATAGGAGCTCCGCCGAAGGTCCCGGTGGCACAGTCCGCATGCGTCTCCGCCAGTCATGTCGGCCCACCCCTCACACGTTTCGTGGCCCCATAGGGAGCTCCACCGAAGGTCCCGGTGGCACAGTCCGCATGCGCCCCCGCCTTTCATTTCAGCACATCCCTCACACGCTTCGTGGCCCCATAGGAGCTCCGCCGAAGGCCCCCGTGGCACAGTCCGCATGCGTTCCCGCCATTCATGTCGGCACACCCCTCACACGCTTCGTGGCCCCACAGGAGCTCCGCCGAAGGTCCCAGTGGCACAGTCCGCATGCGTTCCCGCCATTCATTTCGGCACACCCCTCACACGTTTCGTGGCCCCACAGGAACTCCACCGACGGCCCCCGTTGCGCAGTCCGCATGCGCCCCCGCCATTCATTTCGGCACGCCCCTCACACGCTTCGTGGCCGCATAGGAGCTCCACCGACGGCCCCAGTGGCACAGTCCGCATGCGTCCCCGCCATTCATGTCGGCACACCCCTCACACGTTTCGTGGCCCCATAGGGAACTCCACCGAAGGTCCCCGTGGCGCAGTCCGCATGCGTCTCCTTTGCCCAGTACAGCGTTACGTGGCCCCATATGGAGCCCCACCGCAGGTCCCAGCCAGCCAGCTAGCTCTTTTTGCTCCGCGCAGCGGGCGACCCGCGCGCGTCGCTGGGACCCCTCCGGGGCGACTTGCGCGCGTCGCGGGGGCTCCAGTGCTGCGTTCTGCCCAGCGCCTCGCTCGCCCGTCGTCGCTCTGCCCAGCGGCGAGAGCCTTGCCCGCTATCAGCCAGCCAGCTAGCTCTCTTTGCTCCGCGCAGTGGACGACCCGCGCGCGTCGCTGGGACCCCTCTGGGACGACCTGCGCGCGTCGCGGGGACTCCGCGCTGCGCTGCGCCCGCAGCCTTGGACTTTTGAGTGCGCGGGCAAAGAGGGAGTAAAGGAAGGGGAGGAAGCGGGCGCGATCCTCGCGGGGGGGCGCGCCGACATTGGCGTCGCTTCGCGCGGGCGATGCCGTCGGGGAGCCCCAGGGAAGCTCCTTGCGGCGGCCGCGCCCAGCGTCACGAGTACTCAGAGGCAGTCATTGTCAAAATATCGACATTCCTACACAATTGCACCACGCTTTGTCATATTCGCATTCATGCACGTAGACTCGCTCGCACGCAGATTCATTCATAGTCAGACGCACGCGCGCAGATTCACCCGCGCTCAGTCTCCCTACGTACTCAGATCAATCGTTTTCGTTCGCGTGGTGTACCACGCCATTCATGTCGGCACACCCCTAGCACGGTTCGTTGCCTCATAGGGATCGCCACCGAAAAAGCGAATCACGATTGCGGTATTCACACCTGCATATGGTTGGGTCCCTCGTCAGGCTAATTGAAGTTGTTTTATTTGTCGTCGAAAATCCCCTTGTAGGGGTACACGCCCAATATAAGATTAATACATGTTGGAGGTCCGCGCGAAGCGCGCCAGGGCTAAGTCGGGCCTGTCCTCCGACAGGGGGATTTTTGACGAAACAAATTTTAAAAAGTCCAAAATTAGGCTGGAGACTATTTTGAGTAGTCGATTACCTGTTTAGCGCGTTTTTGAAATATGTTTCATTTGTCGTCGAAAATCCCCCTGTAGGGGTACACGCCCGACATAATACGAATAAATGTTAGAGGTCCGCGCGGAGCGCGCCAGGGCTAAGTCGGGCCTGTCCCCCTACAGGGGGATTGTTGACGAAAAAATTAATTTAAAACAGTCAAAAAACAGTCTGGTGACAATTTTTTGAGTAGTTGCTTACCTTTTTGTCGCGTTTTTTGAAGTATTGTTTATTTGTCGTCGAAAATCCCCTTGTAGGGGTACACGCCCGACACGATACGAATAAATGTTGGAGGTCCGCGCGGAGCGCGCCAGGGCTAAGTCGGGCCTGTCCCCCTACAGGGGGATTTTTGACGAAAATAATAATATACCCTAAAAATAATCCAAACCACGCGCGAAGCCGAAAAAAAAACACAGGGAATGGACGTCCGAGCGATGGCCAGTGTTGGAGGTCCGCGCGGAGCGCGCCAGGGCGGGGGTCAGCGCCGATTCGAGACCTCCGCGCGGATCTCCGAATGTTTAGGGTTGTGCAGATGTGTCCCCCCTCCACGTGCCGCCAGCTTTCTGTTACCATTTGTCTCCCCCCCCTCTCCGCTTACTGCAAGTTCGGTTGTTGCATCGACTCCGGAATGCGAAGAGCAATCAAGATCACACGAGTCTGCTGACTGGAGGGGGAAAAAATATCAAAAAAAATCAAAAAAATGTTTGTGTCCTTCTGGGGCGGGCGTGAGGGGCGAGACCTGGGAGCATCCTGCCTCAGACGTCGCACTCGTGGCGACGCCCTCAGCGGAGGACCAACTTTCAGCTGAAACATCGACCGCTCTCTGCGTAAGTGCTCTCTGCCCGACGCCGAAGGCAAGCATGCGGCCGCCGTGGAGCCGGCCCCGGCAGGCAGCTGCTGTTGGAGGACACGAGCTCAGGCTGCACTTAGCAGCGACTGTACTGTAAGTGGCCCGCCCTCTGGAGCCGGGGCCGCCACTGCTCAGAGCGTGAATTACCTACCCCGCTTTCGCTTCCAGGCAAAACCAAGTCATACCACGCGCCTCCTCGTCAAGCGGCCTGACCAGTACATGCTGCAATTTGGCATCGTTTGGTATCTCTTGGAAGCGAGGGTGGTCAAAAGCGAGGTAGGTTTGTTTTCCCCTTAACTGCAGAGGGAGATGCCCTCAGTTGAGCCACCCGCTCCTCTGACCACCCCATCCAGCTCATCTCTCCTGCGCCGGTTGTTTCACGGTCCTGGGGCTCCTCCTCCTCCTCCTCCTCCTCCTCCTCCTCCTCCTCCTCCTCCTCCATCTGGCCTGCCCCGCGCTCTCGCCTCTCTCCTCTTCCAGTCTCGAGCTGCCCTGGCCCAGGGTCGGAAAGGCGTCGATGCACGCTGCGCGACGCCACGCGCAGCCCTCCGTGCCCTGTGGCTCACGGCCTGCTTGGACAGGCAAGAGGAGGGGCAGCAGCTGGTTGAACCAGGAGCGCCGAGTCCAGACTTCGTGCCGCTTCGCGTTTCGTTTTGTGCTGCACGTCGACCGGTGACTCCGCTACGTCCACCGCTGAGCCGCAGCGTAGCTCGCTCCTGTGCGCTCTCGTGTGGAATTTAGTCCGCTGCTCGTTAGCCGCGTTTCTGGACGGCGCCTGTTTTTCCTGCGCGCTCGCGAAAAATTATCCTGGCGAAGGTCCCAACCATATGCAGTTGTGGGTACCGTAATTGTGAATATCTGCTTCGGTGAAGCTCCCTATGGGGCCACGAAGCGCTGCACTGGGCGGGGGGGAACGCTGTACTGTGTGGGTGGTGTGCCGAGCTTCCGGGACGCATGCAGACGGTCCCACTGAGGACTTCGGGGCCACGAAGCGCTCTTTTGAGCGAGTGAAAATGCCAGTGAGCGAACATGCCAAATTGATTTACCGGGGCGCATGCGGACGGTCCCACTGGCGGCCTCGGTGGAGCCCCCTATGGGGCCACGAAACGCTGCAGTGCGCGGGTGATAATGCCAAATTACACTTCCCAGACGCATACGGACGGTGGCACTGGGGCCTTGGGTGGAGCCCCTTTTATGGGGCCACGAAACGCTGCACTGGGTGGGTGAAAATGCCAAATTGGGCTTCTGGGGCGCATGCGGACGGGGGCACTGGGGCCTTCGGTGGAGCTCCCTATGGGGCCACGAAACGTTGTACTGGGTGGGCGACACGCAGGGACGAGGGGGAGGAGGGCCACGAAACGTTGTACTGGGTGTGCCGGACGCATGCGGACGGTAGCGCTGGGACCGTCGGTGGGGCTCCCTATGGGGCCACGAAACGCTGTACTGGGTGTGCGGGACGCATGCGGGCGGTAGCACTGGGATCTTCGGTGCAGCTCCCTATGGGGCCACGAAACGCTGTACTGGATGGGTGAAACGCAGGGAGGAGGGGGCGGAGGGCCACGAAACGCTGGACTGCGTGTGCGGGACGCATGCGGACATAACACTGGGACCTTCGGTGGAGTTCCGTATGGGGCCACGAAATGTTGCACTGGGCGTGCGGGACGCATGCGGACGGTAGCACTGGGACCTTCGGTGGGGCTCCTTATGGGGCCACGAAGCGCTGTACTGGGTGTGCGGGACGCATGCGGACGGTAGCACTGGGATCCTCGATGGGGCTCCCTATGGGGCCACGAAACGCTGCACTGGGTGGGTGAAACACAGGGCGGAGGGGGAGGAGGGCCGCGAAACGCCGTATTGGGTGTGCGGGACGCATGCGGACGGTAGCACTGGGACCTTCGGTGCAGCTCCCTATGGGGCCACGAAGCGCTGTACTGGGTGTGCAGGACGCATGCGGACGGTAGCACTGGGATCCTCGATGGGGCTCCCTATGGGGCCACGAAACGCTGTACTGGGTGGGTGAAACGGGGCGGAGGGCCACGAAACCCTGTATTGGGTGCGCGGGGCGCATGCGGACGATAGCACTGGGACCTTCGGTGGAGCTCCCTATGGGGCCACGAAACGCTGTACCGGGTGTGCGGGACGCATGCGGACGGTAGCACTGGGACCTTCGGTGGGGCTCCCTATGGGGCCACGAACCGCTGTATTGGGTGTGCGGGACGCATGCGAACGGTAGGGAGGAGGGGGGGGCACGAGAGGAGGAGAACGCGGGGACCGTCTCTTCAAAACGAGGACCCACCACCACAGGATGGTTGGGACAAATCCCTACCAGCACGTCCAGAAACGATGCCTAGACGAGCGCTGCCTTGCTCAGGAAGTTCAGGCGCATGCGCTGCAGCAGGCAGGTGGGCCAGCCTGCAAGCCTAAGCTCGCAATCAACTTGGGCATGCCTAGGAGTGGGACAGCTTGAGCACGCCTAGGAGTAGAATTACTGAGCCTGCCGTCGAGGGAGGAGGAGAAGCACCAGGAGGATAAGGTGGATACGGAGGAAGGGGAGGCGGGAGAAGGAGGAGGAAGAGAAATTTAGGAGGAGAAAGAGGAGCAGCAGCAGCAGCAGGAGCAAGGGCAAAAGGAGGAGGAAGAAGGAGGAGGATAAGAAATGAGGCGACGACGACGACGACAGCGGCGGTCCTGGAGCGGTACACGTTGGGGTTTTTTGAAGGCACGCTGGATGCCATCTTGGGCTAGTTGGGGCCATCTTGGAGGTCATCTTAGGAGATCTAGAACCATCGGGGAGTCATCCCTGGCCATCTCGGACGCTCGAACTACCCGCGGGGCGGCCCGTCCAAACGCAGGAGCACAAGTAGTATCCACCCGACTCTCAGCATTGGCAAGCGTCGCCGTTGGATGGACACTGTGCTTATAGCACTGGAGTCGTTGAACCCCACGCGGGTAACGAGCCCACAGCAGCTTCAAAGAGCCACGGGAGCCAGCAAGACGGAGTCCACTGTAACTGAGCGATCCGACAGAGACGCTCCCGGGCATGCACGATAGGCAGGATCGGGATAAGTCGCCCCAAAGCGTTCCAGAACGCGCTGAAACAGCCGCGGCGCCCGACGCTCGGAGATCCCCGATTTGTCGATGATGTTATGATCTTTGCCTTGTCATGACGCACGAGAGGGGGCGCAAGAGAGCGTGCTCGCACCAATCCCATTGCCCCCCTCCTCATCCTCCTCCTTCTCCTCCTCCTCCTCCTCCTCCTCCTCCTCCTCCTCCTCCTCCTCCCCTTCCTCCTCCTCCTCCTCCTCCTCCTCCTCCTCCCCCTCCTCCTCCTCCTCCTCCTCCGCCTCCTCCTCCGTAGCCGTTTTTGCGCAGGGTTTTTCCGTCCGTAGGCCCCCCGCTGCTGGACTCTTCCTCGGCGTACCCTGCGACCCCAGATTCACGGGGCAACGCGGCGGGCGTCAGGGAGGGGGGAGCGGGGCTTTGGGTTCAACGGGAATGGCGACGGGGGGCGGCCCGAGAGCGTGGCGGCCTTCGGAGTCCAGGTGGCGCGACATCGCCGCGCTCGGTGCCACCGCCGCCGGTCGCGCGGCGAGACAGCGGCACCGAGCCGCTTGCGAGGCTGCCATCCAAGCCCTCGCGCAGGCTCGCGGCGAGCCTGGCTTCTGGAAGGACCGCGAGCTGGCGGCGAGGCTGGCGCTGGTGCTGCTTGCCCAGGGACGCGTTGTCCCTAGCTCCCGCCGTCACCGCCGGAACGCCGCGCGGCACGCTCAGCGAGGCCCGCCAGGCGGATTCGCCCACGCGTCCGCGACTGACATCGCGTGGGCCTCCGCAGGCCCCAGGCTCGACAGAGGCGGCACTGAGCCCATTTCGCGCGGAACCACGCCGACCTTCGGCGCGCAGCTGGACGCAGAGGCCCAGCGCATGGACGCCTCGCCCTTCCCCGCTGGCGCACCCCAGGAGGCTGCCGCTGCCCCCCCCCCGACAAGTACGTGGGTAGATAAGCATGCATAACACTGCTGATGATGCCGTCATGCCTGCTCTCTCCCGCTCCCCGTGCAGAGCGGGGCGACATTTTTACATCCAGCTGCGAACGTTCAGGCCCGCACTCGCGATTTGAGCACCTGCTGCTATGGCCATGGTGCGGCCCCGGTTTACAATATGTCTTGGGGAACGTTGCACTGCGATGGCGCAGAAAACAGCTGCGGAAGAAGCATACACAAGCACAGCAATAGCATACAGACGTCATGCAACACGAGGCACAGGGCGGGGGCAGGGGCAGAAGGAAGGGGAAACAAGGAAGGGGAAGAGACACAAACGCAGGAAAGTCACGACTGATCTCTGCAAGATGCGGGCGCATGCCGGACCCTAGCACGCAACCGCTTCAGTGCAAGACCTCCCTCCGGAGACGCACCGCGCAACTGTGCCCGAACCACCCGCATAAAATGGGGGCAATCACGCTATGCACACATGCTTCAAGTCAGAGGGCCGCGTGTCATCGATGTGCTGGTTCCGCCAATCATTCCTCGCATGAGTCATCCGCGCGCGGTGCACCAAGCAATCTCTGTGCACCCCCCCCCCATCCTGGCGAGGACCTTCCTCGTCCTGGTAGTGCTCCTCGCGCTGGCGACCACGCCGATGTTCGTCCAGATGCTGGTGTACTTCCTCGTGGCGCCGCTGGTGCTGGCCGACGACCCGCGCTCCCACGCGCCCGACGCGCCCGAGGACCGGGGCGGGAAGGTGGCGGAGCAGTCGCACCACCTGGGAGGCCACGCGCTGCGCGAAGAGCACGGGCACGCCGAGCCAGCCAACCCTATCGCGCCGTTCGCGCGGGCGCTCCTCCGCTTCAAGAACAGCACGCTTGCCCTCGGCGACGAAGACGAGATCGCCCTGACGGTCGCGATGGCGACCGCTCAATCGGCTTTCGGCGGGGACGACGGGCCCCGCGCCGAGACGGGCGAGAGTTTCGCAGGTGCCAGCGCGTCGGAAGCGCCTCCTCGGGGCGCATCTGTTCCTCGGGCTGTTACTCACCACCCCGATGATCCCGATGTTTGCCTGGGCTCCACTGCGGACGGCGCTCGCGCCGTGGAGGTGGGCGACGCCTCCTTGCCCAAGCGCGCGCCCCTCCGTTTCGACGCCTCCCCCTTCGCCCCCAGCCTCGGCGTCGCCACCGCGAACGACGCCCCCGACGGGGAGGCGGAGGAGAGCAGCCCTCGGGCGCGCGCGGGAGATTCTCGTCGCCCTTGCAGGGCGCGGCAGGCGCCCGAGCGGCAGCGCAAGGGGCGAGGTTGGAGTTCCTCCTCGGTAAGTCCTTTGCGCAGCAGTTCTGAGGGGGCAGCCGACAAGCACGGGACGGCTCCGTTTCTTGCTCGTCGGATTGACTTTCGTTGGCGGCGCAGGGAGGAGGCCGTGCCGGGACTGCCCCGAGCCAGCCTTCTCCTGCGGCCTGAGCACCCGCGCAAGCCGATTTTTCAGCAGGTGCGGTCGGCGTCCGTGGATCCTCGTGGAGCCCCCTGCCCCGCGGCACCTCATTGGCGTCGGTTCGCAGATGCGTGCATGGCCAGACCTTTCGCCAAGTCCTCTCGCGATGAGCAGCCGCCGTCACAGGACGGTTTCGATTCAGACTCATCCGATTGACTCGGCCTACATGTCCTTTGGTTCGGCGGCAGTCGCCACTGTAGCGTCTGTTGCCGCAACGCGCCCCCGCGAGTGCTTATAATTTTACCTCGCCGCGGTGAGCGCTTGCATCTCCCGAGGCGGTGGCCGCGCCTTGGTGCGTTTGTTGATATCTCATGGTATATCCGCTCCCTCCTCCGTTCTTTCTCCGAATAAATAAGTCCTCCCTGTCGCACCCCGAAGCATTTTTTTAGGGCGGGCCCGGCGTTTCGCTTGAGACTCCTTACCACTTGCGACTCTGAAGCGTAAAAAAGTGACAACCGCTTCACAGTTGGAGGGCGGGTCGCTTTCAAACTGTAGCTCTCGCCTGAGCGCCGCGCACATTCGTTTTAAACATTTGCAAGAGCTTCACGCATTGAGGGCGGGTGGTTTTCAAAATGTAGTTTTCGCCTTAGCGCCGCGCACATTCGTTTTTAACAGTTGCAAGAGCTTCACGGATTGAGCGCGGGTGGCTTTCAATAGAAGGCTCTCGCCTTAGCGCCGCGCGCATTCGTGAAACAAATTTGCACGATTTTTACGGATTGAGGGCGGGTCGTTTTCAATTTGCGGTTCAGGCTTTAGCGCCGCGCACATTCGTTTTAAACATGTGCAAGGGCTTCACGGATTGAGGGCGGGTCGTTTTCAAACAAAATGTGGCTCTCGCCCTAGCGCCGCGCACATTCGTCGAAACAAATTGCGAGGGCTTCACGGATGGAGGGCGGTTTTTTTTTTCAAAATGTGGTTGTCGCCTTAGCGCCGCACACGCTTGTTCAAGTAATGCAGGAGCTTCACGGACGCATCAGTCAGGTTGACACGTGGCGTTGAAATCCCGGGAACAATGTTTTGGCACCCTTCAGGATCTTCAAACGGTTGTTTTCCAACGAGGCAGTTTCCCCAATGAAAATGAACCGTTGTAGGGGCCTATAAAGAGGGAGCTTGGAGGGAGGGTGAATTCCAACATCGTTGATGATTCTTGGGTTTCCATTGGTCCTCCTCCTCCTCCTCCGCCTCCTCCTCATCCTGTTCCTCCTCCTTTTCCTCCACTTCCTCCGTTTTCCTGACCGCCTCCTCTTCCTCCTCCTCCTCCTCCTCCACCTCCTCCTCTTCCTCCTCCTCGTCCTCCTTTTCCTCCTCCTCCTCCTCCTCCTCCTCCTCCTCCTCCTCCCCTTCCTCCTCCTCCATTCTTCTTCTCTGGCCTTATGAATTCCTCTCCCTTATACATAACTTCACCCTGTCACACCCCGAAGCCAGTTTTTAGGGCGGATTCGGCGTTTCGCTTGAGACTTCCTCACCATTCATGATTCTGGAGCTTCGCAACTGACACATGCAGGGCGGGTCGTTTCAAAATGTGGCTCTCGCCTTAGCGCGGCGCACATTCGTTTTTAACAGTTGGAAGAGCTTCACGGATTGAGGGCGGGTCGTTTTCAAAATGTGGCTCTCGCCTTAGCGCCGCGCACATTCGCTTTCAACAATTGCGAGGGCTTCACGGATGGAGGGCGGCTCTTTTTCAAAATGTGGTTCTCGCCTTAGCGCGGCGCACAGTCTTCATTTTAAAAAGTTGCAAGAGTTCCACGGGATTCCAGCCTTAACGTGCCAGACATGGTGTTTCGAAATGATTCATGACTATGATGGCGCAATAGTTATGTTGATTCGTTGTGCTGACGTCCCAAGGACGACGTTTTGCCACGATTCTGGATTGCCAAGACGCAACAGTCAGGTTGATCCGTGGCGTTGAAATCCCGAGAACAATGTTTTGACATGTTGCAGGGTCTTCAAACGGTTGTCTTCCAAAGAGGTAGTTCCTTCAATGAAAATGAACCGTTATAGGGGCCTATGAAGAGGGAGCTTGGAGGGAGGGTTTATTCCAATATCGTCGATGCCTCTTGGGTTTACACTGGTCCTCCTCCTCCTCCTCACCCTCCTCCTCCGTTTCCCCCCCCATCCATACCCTCTTCCCCACCCCCCTCCGACCCCCCTCCTCCTCCTCCTCCTCCTCCTTCTCCTCCTCCTCCTCCTCCTCCTCCTCCTCCTCCTCCTCCTCCTCCTCCTCCTCCTCCTCCTCCTCCTCCTCCTCTTCTTTCCCCTATCCCCTCGCCCTCTCGGTGCGCGGGGTTTCTCGAACCCTCTCCCGCCCGAAATCTCCGATGCTCGATCCTCGGACCTCGATGCTCGGACGCCAGGGAAGGGCTACGACTGCCTCTCGGAGAAGGACCCGTGGCCCCGAGAGCAGGACGGCGGGGTGCGGCGGATGAGGGGGCCGGGGCGCGGGGAGGATCGCGGACGAGGAGCAATGATCGGAGAAGCAGAATTGCCATAGACATTAGGTTCGGGCAGACAGACAGACAGACAGAGGCCCGGTCAAACCACATGGGTTTGCCCGTAGACGGGCGAGGTTCCAGCACAGTGGCCTGAGCGCACACGTGCGTAAACGGAGAGCAAACGTTGTGCCTCCGAGGGGGGAGGGGGGAGGAAAGAAAAGAACGGAGAGAATTTTCACCCAGACAAGTCGAAACAGGAAATATGCACTAGCTCATTCGACATTGACGCTCAAGTGCGCCATTGCAGCCCGCAGTCGGTTTCGCTAGTCGGCGTGCGTTTCGCTGGATACATTCGGCTGTTTGTGGACGTCGGTTAGCGACCTCGCTGGGGTCCGCTCGGAAGGCGGTGCCATGCGCACGTTGACTGCCCCTGGCAGTTTTCGCAAAATGGCGTTATTTTGAGAGGGAGTTCTGTCCACCCCCGTTAAGAGTTCGCAGGTCCGCGCAGATCTCTTGGATCGGCGCTGGACACCCCCGGCGGCGTCTTCGATACCGCCCCTTGCCTGGCGCGCCAGGGATGAGGATGGGAGGAGGACGAAAGGAGGAGGGGAGCAGTACGGGAGGAGGACGGGAGGAGCAAGACCAAGCAAGCGCAAGCATCAAGCAAGCGGAAGCAAGCAAGCGCAAGCGAGCAACAACAAGTAAGCAAGAGCCAGCGATCAAGTGCAAGCAAGCAAGGGCAAGCAAGAGCAAGCAAGAGCAAGCAAGGGCAAGCGAGCAAGTGCAAGCAAGCAAGGGCAAGCAAGGGGTGCCATTGGAAATAAGGGGGGGGCCATTGGAAAAAGGGTGGGGGGGGGCTAAAGACCAATTACTGGTGATGAGCTGGGACTCCTATAGGGCAAGTCTACTTGGAGAAACAAGGTGGAGCAGGAGGAGCAGAGGGTGGACGACGACGACGACGACGACGACGACGACGGCGGCGGCGGTGGTCGACGCTCTGCCGCTGGCGGTTCCGCGGCACGCCGCGTCCATCCGAGGAGCTTTTGCCCCGCGCGCGGTTGTGCAAACGGTGGTGACGCTACACCCAGCCAAGCTCACGACTGACGCCGCCACTCGCCGAAGAAGAGCAGCGTGCACCGAAGCTTTCGGAGCTCCTCGCAGATTTGTTCCATCGCCGCTGGGCCCCCATCGCCATCACCGTCGCTACTGCCATCATCGTTGCCGCCATAGTCGATCGACGTCTTCACGAGACCGCGTCCGCCCGAGCCATCGACCCGCGCTGAAGTGCCCGCGCGCCAGCGCGGCCTCTGAGACGCGCTGTGAAGGTCCCATCGACAAGCGCCGTCGCGGCCTCATCGGTTGTTCCAGACCAGCTGGCCGCTCTGCGCGCGAGTTTGCGCGCGACGGCGCGGCCGCAGAGCTGCGCCAGTCAGTGCCAAGCACATCCTCCATCATGGACGCATGGGTTTTGCAAAACAAGTTGCGGGTGGGAGGGTAGAATGTTTGCGCGAGCAGTGGAGTTTGACAGCTCACGGTTTACGAAGATCAATTCTCCGAATAGCGTGCACCACCTAGTTTGCACCACATAGCTTGCATCACATAGCTTACACCACATAGCTCGCACTGCATAGCTCGTACGACATAGAATGCACCACATAGTTTGCACAAGAAGACTTGCGCCACATACCTTGCATCACATAGGTTGCACCATATCCCCTGCCTGCACCGCACTTTTGAAGTCTGCGGGCGCCAAGTGGTGCAAGACGGTCAAGCGCCAGTCAAAGCAAGCGGTGGGGCGCACTGGAGGCGAATTGAGGAACGAACGCGAAAGCCTGCACCACACAGCACGCGCCACATAGCTCACACCGCCCTGCTTCTCCCGCCCAGTTTGCATTGCACCGCTTCCGATACATATCTTGCACACGCACAGTGCACAAACTCATTATGCTGGGCCCTCGCCCGCAAGCACAGTTCTATATCCATTTATAGACAACGGACTTTCGAAAAAGGCCAATGCCGACGCCGATGGCATCTGTAAGCCAGCCCTTGACCTCTGCTGCGGCAGTCCGCGCCCCGGGAAAGCGAGAAAGAGTGGCCGCTTTCAGCCGGAAGGCTCTTGCTGCCCGTGCCCCGGAGCGACGCTGCTCTGCCCTCCTCTCGGGGGTTCGTTGAGGGGGGGTTCTCCCAAGGTGGGGTCAGGGCACAGACCAGCTGGATGCTCACATGTTCTTATTCCAAGAGCCGTTTGGAGCGATTTTCCTGTAGCCCCCACCTCTGTCCCTACCCCACCTTTACGTCCCCCCGAGCCTTCGCCTCGGATGCTGGCCCATCTCGAGGCTGTCGGGCGTTCTCCTCGGTTCTCTGCGAGTTGCCAGCCTCGGGATGTGTTCCAGCGGCTGCGCCCTTGTCCGGGGGGGGGGGGCCGGCTCGCCCCGAGCGGCGCAGGAGACCCAAGATGTGACCCGAAAACCAGAGGGCGATGACATATCGGGGGGGGGCAGGCTTTGTCAGAAGGCGGTGGGCCTTCTCGGAAGCCCTCCGGCCTTCTGAGAAGCCCTCCGCGGCTTCGGAGAGGGCTCTGAGAAGGTTTCAAAAGGGGGCGGAGGCCTCCTGAGCCAGTATCGTTTAACCGATCCCCATCCCCATCCCCATCCCCCTCGAGACCCCCCCAAAATCACCACCCCAGTTGAGGATACACCCCTCGAAACACGAAGAGAACCACCCACCATCCCCATCTAGGGGGGCAAATCGGCCACCGGGGCCCAGGCCACGCCGCTGGGGATGGGCATCGGTCAAGCGATACTCCCAGACCCCCGACGTAATGATTTTTTCATTACGTCGACCTCAGAGTTCTCGACCCCTTCTCCAGGACCGGTTTGTCGTCCTGAGTCGTTTTTTGACGCTCCCGAGGCCCGGGGAGGGCCCCCAGAGGCCGAAAATAGCGAAAAAACTCCCGTCGTGATTTTTTCACGACGCCAGGAGGTCTGGGCTCACTGAGCCTCCCGAGGAGGACCCGCCCCCTCTGCCTTCCCGACCGGGCGCGCCGCCGGTCCGGGCCCCGCCCGACGCGCTGCACCCCGGGCGCCCCCCTTGGCAGGGATACGCTCGGGGCTCCCGGGGATGCTCGAAGGATTCCGAAGGATTCCAAGGACTCCTCGCGCTGCGAAAAAATCACGACGGGAGGTTTTTCGCTATTTGCGGCCTCCGGGGGCCCTTATGGGGCCTCGGGAGCGTCCAAAAACGACTCAGGACGAAGAACCGGTCCCAGGGAAGGGGTCCAGACCTCTGGGGGTGGACGTTGTGAAAAAATCACGACGTCTCGGGTCTGGGGGCTCCTGGGGATGCTCGAAGGATTCCGAGGATCCCCCACCCTGACTCCAGATCCGCCCTGCTTTGGTTTCCCATTGAAAATTGCGTCGGAAATCCACCTATAAGGAGCCGAAAAAGTAGGGCGGAAGCTTCTGCACCCAACATAAAGTAGCGCGGAAATCCACAGAAGCAGGGCGGAAACAGCAACAGAAAAGTAGGGCGGAAATTGGCATCAGCGGGGCTTGAAAAGTAAGGCGGAAATTCCAAGCCCTACTTACGAATTTCCCCAAAGTAAGGCGGATCCGGAGTCAGGGCAGGGGGGTCCTGAGGACTCTCTGAAGATTCCTGGGGACTCCCTCGGAGGGTTCCTGACCCAGACCCCCGACGTTGTGATTTTTTCACAGCGTTGACCCCCAGCGGTCTAGACCCTTTCCCAGGGACCGGTTTTTCATCCTGAGTCGTTTTTTGACGGTCCCGAGGCCCGGGAAGGGCCCCCGGAGGCCGAACATGGGGAAAGACCTCCCGTCGTGATTTTTTCGCAGCGCGAGGGGGTCTGGGGAGGATCTCTCAGGGATTCCCTAGGGGTTCCCTCCTTGAGGAGTCCTGAGGGCTGCCTGCGCCGCGGCGCCGGCGGTGCCGCGCCCGCCGCCGCGGTGCCGGCGGCGGGCGGCCGGATCCGTGGCCAGTGACCCGGGGGGCCGCCTAAAACGACGCGAAGATCGGGACAAAATCGGATCCTCCTCCTCCTCCTCCTCCTCCTCGACCCTCCTCGACCCTCCTCCTCGAGCCTCCTCCTCGACCCTCCTCCTCGATCCTCCTCCTCCTCGTTCTTCCTCCTCCTCCTCCTCCTCGAGCCAGGGCGCGAGAACGAAGTCTCACGCTCGAATTGACGCGCGAGAACGAGGGCGGAGCAAACTCAAAAGACGCGAAGGTCGGGACAAAATCGGAATGGGATAACTCGAAATCTCTGAGACTCGGCGGGTTTGGAGGATGTATTGGGCGCCGCGGCCGCTCCAGAGCGTTCCGAACGCTCTGAGAGCGCTCCGGAACGCTCTGGAGCGATTTATCCCGATCCTAGCCCTGTTTTACCGCTCCTCGGGGGCCTCGGCAGGCAGCGGGCACGGTCGGGGGCGGCACGCGCGCTGCACTGAGGCGTTCCACGAGCTCAGGGCCTTGCCTGGGAAGATCGGGCAGTCCAGACCCCCTCGCGTCGTGAAGAAAACACGACGGGAGGTTTTTCGCTACTTTCGCCCCCTGGAGGTCCTCACCGGGCCTCGGGACCGTCAAAAAAACGACTCGGGATGAAAAACCGGTCCCGGGGAAAGGGTCCAGACCTCTGGGGGTCGACGTTGCGAAAAAAACACGACGTCGGGGGTCTGGGGAGGGGGGGCCTGGAAAGGTTGGGTAATCTTTTTAGATCGCATCGTGGCGGGGATAGATGATTGCAGTTATGAATCTTCAGCGAGAAATTCCTAGTAAGCGCAAGTCATCAGCTCGTGCTGATTACGTCCCTGCCCTTCGTACACACCGGGGGGTGATGGCTAGGGTTAAGTCGGGCTTGTCCCCCTACAGAAATAAAAATACCCCAAACATAGTCCAAAAATTATCCAAACATAGTCCGGGGACCATTTCTTGAGTATTTGTTTGGCCTTTTTGGGGCACTTCTGGGGTATTTCCCCAAACAGCTTGCTGAACGGGGTGCTGTTGTGATAGAAGCTCACTCCGGCCGAGGGAAGCCGAAGCAGAGACATCCTCACAAAAATTGATGGTCCGGGCCGTTTCGCTTGAGACATCCTCACAACTCTCGTTTCTGAGTTGGCCGGGATTGGCCGTTTCGCCTGGGACATCCTCAAAAGTTGCGCTCCGGGACGCCGCGCAAGAGGTGGTCCGAGCCGTTCCGTTTGAGACATCCTCAAAACTCTGAGCCCCGAGGTGCCGTGCGAGAGGTGGTCCGGGCCGTTTCGCTTCAGACATCCTCGAAATTCTGAGCTCTGAGATGCCTTGCGCGAGGTGGTCCGGCCCGTTTCGCCTGAGACATCCTCGAAACTCTGACCTCGGAGATGCTGCGTGAGAGGTGGTCCAGCCCGTTACGCCTGGGACATCCTCGAATTTCTGAGCTCTGAGATGCCCTGCGCGAGGTGGTCCGGCCCGTCTCGCCTGAAACACCCTCGCAACTCTGAGCTCTGAGATGCCGTGCGCAAGGTGGTCCGGCTTGTTTCGCACAAGACATTCTCGCAACTCTGAGCTCCCAGATGCCGCGCAAGAGGTGGTCCAGCCTGGGGGCCCAGAAGACCACATGTTACATATCCCCCCTGGGACCCTGGGAGCCCCAGGAGGCCCCAGAGAGCTCCAGGAGGCCGCAGGATGCCCAGGACAGGCCCCAGGGGTCCGCAGGAGATTCCCAGGAGGCTCCCAGGAGGCCCCTGGAGGCCCCCTATCAGAACGTGCCAAGTTAATACACATCCGGTGCCGATTCGTTGATTTGTCCTGCTTTTGTGCCCCCCCCTTTCCATTTTTTGGAGCCCAATCGGCCGCAGGTTGGATATCCCCCCTGGGAGCCCCAAGAGGCTTCAGGAAACCCAAGGTGGAGTTCAGTGAGCCAAGGCCCAGGAGGAAGCCCCAGGAGGTCACCAGGAGGCCCTAGGAGGCCCCAGGAGGCCCCCGCAACTCGGAGCTCTGAGACGCCGCGCTCGAGGTGGTCCGGCCCGTTTCGCCTGAGACTTCCTCGCAGCACGTTTCGCCCGCGACACCGGCCCGTCTCGCCTGGGACATCCTTGCAACTCTGAGTTCTGAGATGCCGTGCGCAAGTTGGTCAGGCCCGTTTCGCACAAGACATTCTCGCAACTCTGAGCTCCCAGATGCCGCGCAAGAGGTGGTCCAGCCTGGGGGCCCAGAAGACCACATGTTACATATCCCCCCTGGGACCCTGGGAGCCCCAGGAGGCCCCAGAGAGCTTCAGGAGGCCGCAGGATGCCCAGGACAGGCCCCAGGGGTCCGCAGGAGATTCCCAGGAGGCTCCCAGGAGGCCCCTGGAGGCCCCCTATCAGAACGTGTCAAGTTAATACGCAACCGGTGCCGATTCGTTGATTTTTCCTGCTCTTCTGTCCCCCCCATTTTGGGGGGCCCCGACGGCCACATGTTAGATATCCCCCTGGGAGCACCAAGGGGCTTCAGGAAGCTCCAGGTGGGGTCCAGGAGGCCACAGGAGGCCCAGGAGGAAGCCCCAGGAGGTCACCAGGAGGCCCCAGGAGGCCCCAGGAGGCCCCCGCAACTCGGAGCTCTGAGACGCCGCGCTCGAGGTGGTCCGGCCCGTTTCGCCTGAGACTTCCTCGCAGCACGTTTCGCCCGAGACATCGTCGCAACTCTGGGGTCCGAAATGCCGCGCGCGAGGTGGTCCAGCCCGTTACGCTGGAGGCATCCTCGCAACTCTGGGCTCCGAGATGCCCTGCGCGAGGTGGTCCGGCCCATCTCGCCTGAGACATCCTCGCAACTCTGAGCTCTGAGATGCCGTGCGCAAGGTGGTCCGGCCCGTTTCGCACAAGACATTCTCGCAACTCTGAGCTCTCAGATGCTGCGCAAGAGGTGGTCCAGCCTGGGGGCCCAGAAGACCACATGTTACATATCCCCCCCGGGAGCCCCAGGAGGCCCCAGAGAGCTTCAGGAGGCCGCAGGATGCCCAGGACAGGCCCCAGGGGTCCGCAGGAGATTCCCAGGAGGCTCCCAGGAGGCCCCAGGAGGCCCCCTATCAGAACGCGTCAAGTTAATACACAACCGGTGCCGATTCGTTGATTTGTCCTGCCCTTGTGGTCCCAGGAGGCCCCAGGAGGCCCCAGGAGCCCCCCCCAACTCGGAGCTCTGAGACGCCGTGCTCGAGGAGGTCCGGCCCGTTTCGCCTGAGACTTCCTCGCAGCACGTTTCGCCCGAGACATCGTCGCAACTCTGGGGTCCGAAATGCCGCGCGCGAGGTGGTCCAGCCCGTTACGCTGGAGGCATCCTCGCAACTCTGGGCTCCGAGATGCCCTGCGCGAGGTGGTCCGGCCCATCTTGCCTGACATCCTCGCAATTCTGAGCTCTGAGATGCCGTGCGCAAGGATGGTCAGGCCCGTTTCGCACAAGACATTCTCGCCACTCTGAGCTCTCAGATGCTGCGCAAGAGGTGGTCCAGCCTGGGGGCCCAGAAGACCACATGTTACATATCCCCCCTAGGAGCCCCAGGAGGCCCCAGAGAGCTTCAGGAGGCCGCAGGACGCCCAGGACAGGCCCCAGGGGTCCGCAGGAGATTCCCAGGAGGCTCCCAGGAGGCCCCTGGAGGCCCCCTATCAGAACGTGTCAAGTTAATACACAACCGGTGCCGATTCGTTGATTTTTCCTGCTCTTGTGCCCCCCCCCATTTTGGGGGGCCCCGACGGCCACATGTTAGATATCCCCCCCTGGGAGCCCCAAGAGGCTTCAGGAAGCCCCAGGTGGGGTCCAGGAGGCCACAGGAGGCCCAGGAGGAAGCCCCAGGAGGTCACCAGGAGGTCCCAGGAGGCCCCAGGAGGACCCCGCAACTCGGAGCTCTGAGACGCCGCGCTCGAGGTGGTCCGGCCCGTTTCGCCTGAGACTTCCTCGCAGCATGTTTCGCCCGAGACATCGTCGCAACTCTGGGGTCCGAAATGCCGCGCGCGAGGTGGTCCAGCCCGTTACGCTGGAGACATCCTCGCAACTCTGGGCTCCGAGATGCCGTTCGGGACGAAAAGGAGGTGGAGGAGGAGGAGGAGGAGGAGGAGGAGGCATGTTTTAACATGCCACGCCAGCCCGCACTGGACGGGCACGCAATCGACCTTGGAAACTGCAGTGGGTCTGAAAACCATGTTTGGGGATACTGCACTCCGGCTATAATTTTATTTTCATTTTTCGTCGAAAATCCCCTTGTAGGGGGACACGCCCGACATAAGGCTAGGGGGGGGTGGGATATCATGGCGGGGGCCATGAGATTGTAGTGGCCTCCTGCCAGTGCCGCCGATCCGGGGCGCTCCTGATGCTATTGTTGTTGAAATGGACGATGACGACAACAACGGACCACCAACGGTCGACGAGCGGGATAATTACGACGACGACCGACGAAGGAGTGAATGACGACGAACCGACGACGACGACGACGACGACGACGACGACGACGACGACGACGACGACGACGATATTTCCTCAGATCTCATGGCGCCTCTTCTTGCTCCATTGCGTCCCTGGCCCCCCCGCTGGGCCGAGCACCTGCCGCCGGTCATGGTCTGCACCCCCCCGGGGATCGGGGGGGAAACGGAGGCGGCAGAGGACAAATGCAGGGAGGAGGAGAAGGAGAAGGAGGAGAAGGAGGAGGAGGAGGAGGAGGAGGGAGGAGGAGGATAGGAGGAGGAGGAGGAGAGACGAGAGAAGGAGGAGAGGAGGAGGAGGAGGAGGAGGGAGGAGGAGGAGGGAGGAGGGAGAAGGAGGAGGAGGAGGAGGGAGGAGGGGGACGCCGTGGTCGGCGGTTTGGGGGAACGCGCCGACTTCGGCCAGACCTCGGGCCCTGGAGGGGCGCTCGACAAGGGTGAGGAGGGCGCAGAGGAATCTGTGGAGGCGGCAGGGGGGGAGCATGGGGGAGGAGGAGGAGGAGGAGGAGGAGGAGGAGGAGGAGGAGGAGGAGGAGGAGGAGGAGGAGGAGGAGGAGGAGGAGGAGGAGGAGGAGGA
>CAUYUJ010013324.1:33235-43235 GCA_963575745.1 Prorocentrum cordatum
TGTTGTCAGACAATAGCGCCTGCAACGCTCCCAGCTGCCTTGCGGCTTGGGCACCCCTGACCGCATGCCCGAGCCCACGGTGCCAGATAGGCGCGCCAGCGTGGGAGTACATGTGGCTGGCGAGGCGGTCATGCTGCCATCGCTGCACGCCTTGCATCAAGAAAGGTCGCAGGTCAGCAGGGCGCGCGCGGTGCAGGCCATGCTGGTTGCCCAAGTCGCCCTGCAAAATGTGCGGCGCTTTCATGTCCCAAGCTAGTAGCCTGGGCGTCAACCACGTCGTGGCCGGGAGACCTTTGGCACTGGCCCAACTGATTGGGACAGCCCGCTCACGGGGCGCTGTTCAAGCCCTCTGAAGGCGGCTAGGTGACGCGCGCCCATCCGAATCCAGGCGGCGTAGTTCAAGACCAGGTCCAGCGTGGCACGATAGATGGGATCGTACTCCTCCGAAGGGTGAGTAAGGAGGTCTGCCGTGACGCCCACGTGGTGTTTGTCACTGCGCCCGTTGAGTACCGCGGCCAAGTTGCGCATCTCGCGCACGGGCGCGCCCGACAACCCCAAGGTTCCAGCCCTGTGCCCTGACCGGGCGGCATGAGCCCAGTCCGCCACAGAGTGGGGGCCTTGCGCCCCCCCGCGCGACGCAGCATGAGGAGTCGGTGCTTGCGCCCCCGCACGGCCTTCAGGCGGTTCTTTTCAACCTCCCTTAGCACCCGGGGGCCATGCAGCTCATGGCCAAGGTTGCGCACGTGTCGGGCTTGGGGCACCGCCCGAGGCATCCGACGCCGGACTCTACGCGCCGCAAGGCGGACCTGCGCTGACCCAGTCACCGCCGCGGACTTAGCAGGTTAGAGAATAAGCCCAAGGCCCCTGGCCTCTGCAATGAGCACCATCGTAATGCGCAGCAGCAGCTTCACATCACCGAGGTCGGGGGAGACCATCTGCAGGCCGATATCGTCAACCAGCGGACGTGGCTCGATGGTCGGCGCCACCCTTTTGGCCCGCTGAAGGACACGGTACGTCAGCAAATGAGGTAGGTGGCATGTGTGCACCCCGCCAGCGCCCCTTGAAAGGCGACGAAGGAGCACGAACGGCTACCGTACGCCTTGATGCGCCGTGGCTGCTGGTAGAGCTGCAGCAACATCCATAGCAGGCGTATCGGGCAACCCCGCTCCCGCGCATCCCGCATGAGCGCATGGGGGCTCGCCATGTCCAAACATTTCACCATGTGAAGGAGAATGGAGCATGTGTGGTCGCCTATGAGGCTTCCCACCTCGTGCTCCAGGTTGCGAGCGAAAGCCGAGGCCGTGGATGCGCGGCTGCCTCGAGTGCCCCACATCTCGTCGCAGTTGCGCAGCCGTTGCCACTCGGCCGGCAGCCATCGGCGTGCTTGCGCCCAGACTCGTATGAGAGCATGGCTAAGCACAACCAACCTGTGGCCACCATCTGGCGTAGGGGGACGGACCATCTCACTATACTGGCGGTCATAGGGAAACCACAAGTGCTGCTCAAAAGCCTCGAACACCTTGGCCAACCTCCTGAGGGCCTCTTCTGATAAGTGCTCAAGCGTATTCGGTGGAATGCGGGTGGGCCCCGAGGCGGTGGCGAGAGAGAGCGATCGGATGGCCTGCCGTAGGTCATGGGCTGTCAGGCTAGACAGCCCCCCCCCCCAAGTTGGTGCATCCGCGGTTAGAGACAGCTCTTCTGACCCATGGGTCGCCCAGGTCCGCTTCCACTCGCGCGCGGCGCGGTCCGCGAGGACGCATGGATGGGCATCGGCCTCAGGGGCAACGGGTTCTCGCTGCGCCCTGACCTTTGATGCGGCGTGGCAGCCTTCGCCCCCGCATTGAAGGCAGCCTGGGACAGCTGCGCCAGGCTCTCTCAGACGCGCCGCGAGCCGCGGCAGTGAGGGCCTCCGCGCGGCCCACGATGGCATCTACCATGTCCTCAAAGTCCTCCGCAATCAGCCCGTCCAGCCCGCGAAGGAAGAACTGGCGGTAGCAGGGGTCGATATTGGCGAGGACTTTGTCCTGCCCGACAATGGAGATCAGGAAGCAGAGGATGTCGTGGAAGACGCTGGCAGTCTTCTACAACTGCCTGGGAACTGGAGACGCATGCGCCGCCGCCGCATTCAACCGGTGACAACGCCGCTGGACCCGATCACGCCCGGCACGAAGGTGAGTCGCCCAGCGTGCCGCGGCGGCCCAAGCCCAGACTGCGGTGTCGTGGCAGAGGCGCTTGCGAGGTG
This sequence comes from Prorocentrum cordatum, assembly GCA_963575745.1. Classification (NCBI taxonomy): domain Eukaryota; class Dinophyceae; order Prorocentrales; family Prorocentraceae; genus Prorocentrum; species Prorocentrum cordatum. The sequence goes on from CAUYUJ010013324.1 coordinate 35,478, forward strand.
GCCCCCACCGCAACTGCCGCCACTTCACCTTGGGGGGGGCCGTGGTGCCCGACGAAGCGGTTGGCTCCGAGGCCAAATCTGTCGTGCCTGCCTGCGATCTCGTAGTCAATACCCTGCAGAGCGGAGTCCCAGAGCTGCTGCAAGACATCATCGGATGTACCGACCTCGCTGGCGGCCTGACCATGGGCCCAGGTCCGACTGCGGCAACGATGGCCCTCGCGTCCCGATCGATCGCGCTTAGATTTGCCTAGTGGGCCGAGTTGATCGACGGACCTGCATCGGTCCCGATCGGGCCTGGACAGGACATGGCCCGTGCCAGTGGCCCTTTCCGGCGCAGAGGCTGCCCGCGCAAACGGGCCATCCAATGCGTGCCAAGAGAAAGGAAACGAACACAGCCTACAGGGGGTGCCGCAGGCAGTGGTCGAGGCTCATCAGGGACGCGGCACCGCGTCGGCGCGTCCTTCCCGTGCAGCTCTAGCCCCACTGGGTAGCGAGGTCAGGGAGCGCCCCCGCATCCATGTATCGCCTCGGGCTGGCAAGAGACACGGGACGCGAGATTGCTGGCCACCAAAAAGAAGTCGATGGTGGAAACCCCGTTGGAAGCGACGCACGTAGGGGCCGACAGCTGGAGGAAAGTGCCTGCCAAAGACCCAAACCCAGTCGCCAATGTTGATGCTCTGGCCGTCGGCGTTCCAGTCGCCCCCGATGATCCAGTCAAGGCCGCGTGCGTTCCAGGCCGCCACGCGCTTCGCAAACGTCCTTCGGAGAGGTTGGCCCCACTGACTCCGATGCCCTGATCCATGTGCACGCTGACAATAACCAGACCACCAGGGACACTCCAATGGACGCGAGCTGCCACAGCATGATGGGGAAAACGACATGATCCCCATCAGGGGGCATCGTGACCATCACGCTGGTAAGCGCGAGCACGCAGACCCCACTGGAACACGACGCCGCGGGCGCTCCCCCCGTCTCCTCGGCAGGGGCCCAGAGGCCGTGCCAACCTGCATCGCGCACAGCAAATTGAACAGCCCCGAGCCGCTGGTCGACCACCCGCGTCTCCTGGACCATCACTACCTTGCCGAAAAGACCACGGCAGGAAGTTGAGCAGTGGCCCGTGCGATCCAGGGCTGACCGTGACCAGCTTGGCCGCCACCTGACGGCGCGCGTCGCCAGCATCAGACATGGCCGTGCTGGGACCCAGCACAAAAGGGATCATGACCCTCAGGCGTGCCTGTGTCGCTGCCACCAGCTCGGTGCCGAGGTGGCCCTTTCCGCCAGTTGCGAAGTAAACCCGCGGACTGGTCAGCCACCGACGTGGTCTTCCCACCAGTGTCGGGGGCCCCTACAGAACCCACCTGGAGCTGGGTCATGAACAGGCACCGGAGCAACGCAAAAGGTCCATCCTCGCGGGTGCGCCACGCGCGGCGAGGACGGCTGAGCTGACATGCAGGTCGGCGGCGAAAAGCTGGAGCTGTAGTGGCTTCTGGTGGCGTCGACCCCGGAAGAACGTGCCCGTGCCAGGGTATGTTGTTCCAGGGTCGGCCCCCTGCCCCGTCAAAGCTGTCGAAGGTCCGAAGGGGTTGTGTATGACGGTTCCGACGCCGCCTCCTCCTTGCCATTACCTCTCGCGGCATCAAATCTGGTGGGGGGCGCAGTCTGCCCTTCGCCAAGTGGAGGCGGGCCCATGAAGCCAGGGCCCACCCTAGCAGCAGCGCGCACATAGTACGTGCTGTCCTGTGGGCGCCCCACGCAAGCGCTGGCATTCCGCGCATGGTACTTCCTGCCAGGGAAACCCCAGCCAACAGGAGGAGGAGGAGGAGGAGGAGGAGGAAGGGAGGAGAGAGGCGGAGGAGGAGGGAGGAGGAGGGAGAGGAGGGAGGACAAGCTATGTGCGCTCGCGTCATATCTGACATCCCACCCGTCCCTCCCATCCCTTACCATGGCGTAGATCCCCCCTTTACTCGCGCAGTCGGATGTCGAGCAGGGCAATGATCCCGACAAGGTACGCGGTGCATTGTAGAGCACGGCGTGCCATGGCGTAGGAGAGCACCGCGAAGTGTAGTTACCACAGCATGGCGTGGCGTGGCGCAGTGAAGAAGTACATCACAAAACTTTGCAACGCAAAGCATGGCATCGCACAGCGGCCCGAACATAACATTGCAGAGCATGGCGTTGACATCAAAACGTAGCATGGCATAGCACGACGTGGCACTTAAGCACTGCACATCACAGCTTCAGCTGAAAGCATGGCATCGCGCAGCAGAGCGCACCCCAGCATTGCATCGCATGCCGTGGCATGGCACGGGAAATGACGCCAGCGCTGCAGCGGGAGCACGATTCGGAACGAGCGGAAGCACGGAAATGAGGCCAGCGCTGCAGCGGGAGCACGATTCGGAACGACCGGGGCCCGAACAAAAAAAAAAACGGCGCCTCAGCGAGAGCAGCATGTTGGAACAAATGCCGGCGAAAACTCAACTCCGGGGAATCCTGCGTGTAAAAAACGATACGCGGGGGGGGGGGGGGGGGGGGGGGGGCGAACGCTCCCAACCCGCCATCAGGGGAAGGAGGAGTGCAGTATTCATATTGAGTAATTGTGGAGGGAGAAAAAGGGGGAAGGAAAAAGTAGGGAGGCGGGAGGAGGGATCAGTGAGGAGTGGAATGGTATGGGGTTGGGCGGACAGGCGTCCGCCTGCCGTCGCCGCGGCTGGAACGGGGCTAGGCGCCCTCGAGTGGCCAGGCCTCTGCGGCCTTGGCCTCGCGCTTAGCCCGCCTGCACTACTGCGCCCACTCAACCGCTCGCGCTAGGTCCAGCACGGGGACCGAGACCCCGCACTGGTGGAAGCTGGCGGGGGCCTGAGAACGGCCGGCCACGGGGCCCCCACTGGGCCCGCCAACGGGCCCCAGCGAATGCCCAAACGCCTCCGAGGACCCAACGCCCCCCGCAGGCCCCCCCAGCTCCCGCTGGAGCCACGCGATCTCCTCATCCCTCTCCTCATCCTCCGGGCCAAAAAAAAAGAAATGGGCCGCGGAGGGGGATGGGGGGCCGCGGGTTGGAGGAACCGACGGAGACGGGACCTCTGGGTCCGAGGCCCAGGGTGACTTCGGACCCATGCAGGACCTCGCGACGCCCCTTCCAGGCACCGCTCGCTGGGCCAATGAGGCCCCGCAGGACTTGCAACCGAACGAGCGCGGGTGGTCGGGGCCCTCCACGTCGCATTTAAACCACCGAGTGCCCTTGAAACAGCCACGGCCTCCCAGACAGCACCCACCCGCATCGACGCCCCCACGTCGATCGGCTCGGGCTCGGGCTCGGGCGGCGGCGGGGCGGGGGCGGCGAGCCTCCAGTCCAGCCTCTCGCGGGCCCGGAGGGCCTCGCCGAGGACTGCAGCATCGCGATCGTCGTTGGTATTATCTAAGTCTAGGACAACGTCCGAGGTGCCCACCACCCCCTCCGTGTCCAAGGCCTCGTGGTCTCCAAGCCACGCGCGCGCATGCCAAATCCACCTAACATGCTTGACAGCAGCATCTTCGCAAGCTTCCGTGAAGAGGACCCTCTGGGGGGGGGGCCTTCCAGAGCAGGGCCCCCTGTTTCGCCCATCGGCCGGCGAGACTGTTGACAAGCCTGCGCCGCGTGTCATAGAACGAGGCATCTTGCGACGCCGACAAATGTGCCTTGACTTCTCTCGCGCTCGCACTTTCACCGCGCTTCAGCCACCAGCTTTCCCAAACGTGCCCGTTGGGAGTCATGGGGCCCAGCGCTTTCGAGGCGTTCCTAGCGCGGCCTATGGGCCCAGCGCAATCCGGGAACACCGCCCGGGTTCCTCCACTAGCGCGGTCGACCGAGAAGCGCGACAACATGTGGAACGCATAATCTCCCGCGTCCCTTGAGGACTGCGTCAAAGACTAGGCCAAGGGGGCAGCGCCGTGCATTCCACGCCTGAACGAGCCAGCGCCGTTGATGCTGATGACGGCCCATGCAGCGCGACGAAGGCCGCCGTGCTGTGTAAAAAGCGGGGGCCCGCCCACAGGCGCCCCCCCTCGAAGAGCCATCCAGGCATGCGCCCCACGAAGCGGATATGATCCTCCTCGGGGACATCGCAATTCTGAAAGACATGCGACGGTGAGGGCAGAAAGCCCATAGCAAAACATGCACCGCAATCCTCGCCCTCGCTTTTGGCAATGCGAGCCGCCTCGCGCAGCTCGGGCGGGCAAAAACCTCCTCGGGGAACTCCGCGCTGGGGCGCATCGGTGCCAGAGGGTCCCATGGGCCCCGCATTTCACGCAGAACAGGTGCGTGGCTCTCCCTTTCGCGCGAAGCCTGCTGTGGCTCCAATTGGCCCCGCAGTTGACGGACCTGAAGGCGTTGACGCGCCTCTTGGCCCACAGCTCTAAGGTTCTAGCCAGCGCCGAAACCATGGGCCCCCAGTGGGCCTCCGAAACCCCAGGGCTCCAAAACCTTCTGGGAGCTGTGGCATCAGAGGCGGCGCAGGCAGAGGCGCGGACCGCCTGGCAGACAGCGCCAGGCAAGAAAAATCCGAGGTCGATCTCGGGCTGGCGATGATCGAGCAGCAAATTGTGCCGAGCTAGTTGGCAGCCAGCTCTGGCGAGGCTAAGCGCATCGACCTGGCCTGGGTCAGTGCACCTGCCCCGCGGCTTGTCGACGTCCAGCTGCTGCGCGGCGTCAGCGTGAACCACTCTGACAACTTCCTGCTGAAGGAGCCCGCCACGAACTCTGATGGACCACGCCTTGGCCACTTCCACAGCATTGACCACGAACGGGCCCCTGACCTCTGCCCGCGGCATGGTGCGCACCCTGAAGGCCAGGCAAGTGCCAGGGGCCAGCCTGCCCTCTGCTCTGAGCGCGTGCACCCTCGACCCGTTCAGCCTGCCGTCCGCGATGCCAGTGACCGCCGAGCCCCAGCGCGCCGCGGCGCGCGGTGCGCCGCGGAAGATGTGGCACGTCTTGGCCCCCGCAGCTTGCAGCGGCTCGATCCTGCCTGCTGACCCCTTGTCTCGGGCGAGCCTCTTGTCCTGCTCTGGCAATCGCCTTCTGCCGCCGTCGTTGCCGTCGCCACCAAGGCTCAGACCAGTGGCGGTCCAGCTCCTGAGCCAGCTCCGCATCTGCGGCCATCCGCCCCTTCTTGCCCCAGTTGATCTCGAGGCGCCTCTGCTGGAGCCCCTCGAGGAGGTCGCGGGCTGCTCGGGGCAGCTGGCGCCCGACCCGGCGAGCCGCGCCAACCGCCTGGAGGAGGCAGTCGTCCACCAGGCTCTGGGCCCGCGCCAGCGGGCACCTGCTGACGATGCTGCGCGGCAGGGTGTAGGTCAGCAGCTTGGCGACTCCAACCGCACATGAGCAGCCAGCAGCCGTGGCGCCGTTGGCCTCGATGGCGGGCCCGACCCCCTTGCGCGGCATCGCCATGCGCGGGGGGGCGGTAGCTCGAGCAGAGGGCCCGCAGCAGCACCATGGGGAACTCCGTCGCGACCGCCTGGTCGTGGAGCCCGTCGTGGCTGATCATCTCGTCGTACTTCGTGGGGTCGATCGCCGGGGTGCTGGGCACCATGCCAGTCTCCCTCGCGAAGGCGGCCGTCATGTTGCGCACGAAACCGGCCTTGTCGCAGGAGCGGTTGGGGGTGCCCCAGTGGAAGAACTGGTCTATCCTGCGCTCCCAAGCTGCAAATATAGGCTGGCGCAATTTCGACCAGACACGAGTCCAGAGGCTGGCCAGGATGATGGGGCGCACCCCTCCAGGCGGGGGTTTCGGTTGGAAGACCACCAGCAGCATCCGCAGCGAGCAGCGCGTCGGCTGCCTCTCCCAGACTATGTCCAGGAAGGCCTGACGGTAGTGGCGCGGCAGCCACCGATGCTGCTGCGGGCGCAGGCGGCCCCCTTGGGCCTGCGCCCCCCCCCCCCCCCCCCCCTCAGAGGCCAGCGCGTAGCCCAGGGCGTCCATGGTGATGGGCGTGAGGTCCTGCCAGGCGCCATCTTCACCGCGATCCCAGAGCCGTGGGTCTGAGTCCCCTTCCCTGTCAGGGTAAACCCGTAGATCCCCCCACTCCTTCACCAGCGCCTGCATGGCGGCATCGCCTGCCACTGGGAGGCCAGGGTCGCTCTCGTCATCCTCATGCGCCATCGTCGTCGACGGGATCAGGCTGCCGCCCTTGACGAAGCGATGCGCCTTCTGGCCTCCTGATTTGGTGGCAGCCTCCTGCGCCCACTCTCTCCATTCCTTACTGCGCTTGGCCTTGTCCCTCCTCTGGATGCAGGCTACGTGGTCGTGGTCGTGGGGGTCGACCAGGAGGGCGCGGTTCTCGTGCAAGTCCAGCTTCTGGAACGCGCGCGCAAGGGCATGCTGGCCCCAGGCAGCAAGCGGCCCAGAGGTCGGCCACTCCGCCTCTCCGAACTCGAACGCGCGCACCAAGCGGACCTGGCGCTCGAAGCGAGGGTACCTGCCCCAACCGCTTTCCGGCTGGTGTCCTCGAAGAGCGGCCGCCTTTCTGCAAGACGCTAGCAGGCCTGCCCACTTGCGGTGCTCTGCGCCGGTCGCCTCCTTCAGCGTGTCCTCCCACTCCTGGGCCAGAGGACCTGTCTCCTCCTGCAGGCCTCTGCCTCTGGCCACTCTGTTACGCTTGTGCCCTTCCAGCTGGCGGGGCCTGTTAAGGTAGTCCTCTACCAGGGCGTGCCGGAACTTGGGGGCTTCCTCCACGTCAGTAGGTCCAGCCCCCAAGCACCGCGGCCTTTTGTCATCGGCGAGCTCAGGCGGCGCTGCCTGCGCAGGAGGTGGCAGGGCCGGCGAGTGCCGAATGGGGTAGACCGCCCAGGGTCATCGTGGCCCTCCAGCGCAGGCCCTTCAGCTCGATGGCGGCCGGCGAGCGCGGCGAGATCGGGGCGTCGCTCAGCGCCTTGACCTTGCCAACACGACTAGCAAGTGCCTCGGGCGCTATGGCGTAGTCGTACTCGCGCCTGCCGCAAACTGGACCCCAGGGGCGCGCGAGCACTCCGGAGGCCTGCTTTGCCCTGCTCGCCAAGTCGTCGGGCTCGATGCCCCAGTCCGCCAGGATGACCCAAGGCCACTCGTGGCCTCCAACCCAAGACTGCAGGGCCTCAAGCAGCGCCGCGCTGTCGCCTGCGACCCCGATGCTGTCCACTATGTAGGCCGAGACGAAGAAGAACGGACAGCCCGGGCGCGCGTTGAGCTTCGCGGCTCGCGCCCGATGGGGGCCCAACACATTGCGCTCCTTGGGCTTATCCACGCTGGCCGCCGCCATCGCCGCGAGGACTGCCGCGCCTCCGGAGCTGCCCAAGGCCCCTGGGCCCGTGTCCTGACCCAGACCTCCGAAGAACTCGACGCCAGCACGCCTGGCCCAGGTCGCCGCCGACCTCAGCCTGGCGCCATGCTTGACACGGTGCCCCTGCAAGCCGACGACGTCGAACGTCAGCTTCTTGTCCCTGCTCCACTCCAAGACGGCCTGACCACTGGCCCACGAGTTGGCACTCGCCGAAACTAACGTAAGCTTGTCGGGCTCCCTGTCAGCAGCGATGCACTGCTGACCGCCATCACTAAGGGCAGGGAAACCTCCTGCACCTCGAGCTGCGCTACCTGGGCCCAGCCGTCCTCGCGATCCTCTGCCCACTTCGACCGTGGCCATTTTGGCGATGGGTTCAGATCGCAACCGGTCGCGTGAGATCCCAACCGGGCGGTTCAGATCCCAACCGTCTGAAACACCAGGCACGGTCAGATCCCAACCGAGGAGGAA
>CAUYUJ010013324.1:48235-107995 GCA_963575745.1 Prorocentrum cordatum
GGACGAGGAGGACGAGGAGGACGAGGAGGACGAGGAGGAGGACGAGGAGGACGAGGAGGACGAGGACGAGGATGAGGAGGACGAGGATGAGGAGGACGAGGAGGAGGAGGGGGAGGAGGACGAGGAGGAGGCTGCTCACCGACCATGCGTGGGTGCTCGGCCCAAGTAGCGCAGTAGCGCCAGGAACTCCCTTGAATGCCCCAGCCGCCGCCGACGCCAAGCCACCCAACTCGATGACTCGATCGATGCTGTCCATCTCGGTCAAAGCTGCTCCTCTGAAGGATCTATGGCGATGAAGTGGCAAGCGCACGGTTGGCAAGCGACCCGAGGGGAACCCACGCAGCAGATGGCGAAGCGGAGCTAGAGTTGCCAAGAGAGAAGGTGACGGTCCATATATTTCCAGCCTTGAAACGGACACGCTTGGGATACCGCGCCATGCTTGTCCTGCGCAATGCCCAGGTTCCCTGGGAAGGCACATCTGGAATGTCGTTACTGCACGGCCAGGTGTCCACGAATCAGGGTCGGCGTGTGGACGACTGTGTTCTGTCTGTTTGGAGCAAGGGGGGGGTGAGGGAAGCAGCAGAGGAGAAGGAGGAGGAGGAGGAGGACCGCGTCGTCGTCGTCTTCGCCGTCGCGTTTGACCCACCTTTTCCTGGGCCCGCCGCCTTTGCCACCCTTCCGCTGGGCCCTCCTCCTCGAGCGAGTCAGCCGAGGCGGAACCGAAATGAAGTGCTCAGATCGGGCGGGACGGGGCCTGCGTGCACTGCTGGGCGGCACAATGCTGCTGTGAGCATCCGCATGTTGTTGACGCCGGCTTTCTGGCCCGCTACCACCGCTGTCGGTCGGAGATTGTGTCCTTCACACAGTTTCGTCCCGCGACTCGCCTCAGAGCTGGCCACGGCGAGAAGGTGCCACCGCTGACGCGCTGCCCTGGCCGACGCGAAGGCGCCGCCCCCCTGGGCGCTCGGTCCGCGAACTGCGCTTTGGCTGTGGGAGTACAGCACAGGGTTGAGGTGGAGGCCGAAATCGTCAATTGTACGAAGGTTTTCGATCCATTTTGGCCTTCCAGCCTTTTCGGCTGTCCGACGTTCCAAGACGCTCCTTGCCCGGGTGCGGGCTGCTAGACCATCCGCGAGAGCGGAGGGTGAGACTGATAAGGAAGAGGAGGGTATGACGCTGCAGGGAAAGCAATACGAATGATACCCCGCAGGACATCTCGCACATTAAACGACGTGGTGCGCAGGACATCGCGCCACGAAGCGCGAGGCGCACACCTCGTGATAGGAAGGGCCCTCGGGCCCCATCGCCCACCGCCCGAGACTACGCACACGCCCGCCAAAGCGGAGCACTGCACGGAGCCGGGGGCGGGAGCCAACCGTGATGGCAAAGGAGGAGGAGGAGGAGGAGGAGGAGGAGGAGGAGGTGGCTTTTGATGATGATGAGGAGGAGGACGAGGAGGAGGACGAGGAGGAGGAGCAGGAAAAGGAGGAGGAGGAGGAGCAGGCACAGGAGGCTGGGAGAAGCCTGTAAAGCGGCAGATGCCGACGGCGACGAGGCGATACGGATAGGAGGAGCAGGAGGTGGAGCACTAGCAGCAGCAGCAGGGGAGGAGGCACGTAGATCCATCACTCAGGAGGGAGCAACAGCAGAAGCCGCAGCGCGGTCAAGAAGAAGATGCATAGCTCCGTGACGGCCTGCGGGCTGGCGCGGAGGACGAGGAGGAGGAGGACGACGACGGCGAGGAGGACGAGGAGGATGAGGACGACGAGGAGGACGAGGAGGAGGACGACGACGAGGAGGACGAGGAGGAGGAGGAGGAGGAAGAGGAGGAGGCGCGGAGGACGAGGAGGAGGAGGAGGAACTAGAAGGGGCGGAGGGGTCCGCAGCAGCAGCCGTGCCCACGCGTGCTCGCGCCTTTCGCACCTCGACGTCATCGCCGCCAGCTCGAGCCGCAATCGCACCACCTCTCGGGCTGCCCTCCACCCTCTCTCTCTCTCTCTTGTTCTCTCTCTCTCTCTCTTTCTCCACCGTCCTTATCATCAGCCCCCTTTTCCTCCTCTTCCTACCCCTCTTCCCCTTCTTTTTCCTCCTCCTCCTCCTCCTCCTCCTCCTCCTCCCTCCTCCCTCCTCCCTCCCCCCTCTCCCCTCCTCCCTCCTCCCTCCTCCTCCTCCTCCTCCTCCTTCCTCCTCCTCCTCCTCCCCTCCTCCTCCTCCTCCGCCCCTTCCTCCTCCTCCTCCTCCTCCTCCTCCTCCTCCTCCTCCTCCTCCTTCTCCTTCTCATTGTCACCACCCTCGTGCCCTGCACTATTCCTCCTTCGTCTTCCACTCTCGGCCTCCATCGTCCTCGCCCAACCTTCCCCCCAATACCTCCTGCTCCTTTTTCCCGTCTCTCGACCCCTCCTCCCCAATCGTCATCCCCCTCTCCGACTGTTGTTGCTGCTGCTCGCCCTCCTGCCTCCAAGCCCCCATCCTCCTTGTTGCTCCCCACCAGTCCTCCTCCACGTCTTCTTACGTTCGTTCTTTCATCCTGTTTCCTCCGCCGCCGCCTCTTCCTCCTCCTGCCGCCTGCCCCCCCTCCTCCACCTCCTGGTCCTACTGCTTCTCCTCCTGCCGCCCCGTTTCCTCGGTCTCCCGCGCCCCCTGCCATCACCCCCCCCCGCTCCCACGCACACCCCGAACCCTGTTTCATGAGTATCGTTCTCCTCCCTTCCCTCCTTTCCTTGCCCTCGTCCCCTCAACTCTGGTATTCCGAAGGCCCGTATCCTGCACGGATTTGTGTCCCGGACCTCCGCTCTCTTGCGCGGCTGTGTGCTCGGAGCTCGGGGCTGTGTTCTGTTCGCGCGCCGTCGATCGTGCCGAATCGGTGCCCCGTCTGACTACCTACCAAACCACCCCAACCCAACCCGAAGACCCGAATTTGACCCGAATTTCGGGTTGGGGGGGGTACGGGTTCCACGTGTTTTTTTCGATGTTCCCCGACCCCCCCCCCACTGGAAATGGAGGGCAAATTGAGGCCTTCGGGTTGGGTTGGGGTGGTTTGGTGGGTGGTGACCGTCGCCCCCCCGCCCTTGCTGCTGGCCAGCCTTGGCATCCCTGCTGCACGAGCCTTCCAGAACGGCCTACCCATCATTCGGAACGCTAAAAAAAAACTCGGTGATAACCCATACTAGGGAGCCCACAAAGGACGTACGCGCCCAGCTATATACATGAACGCGGCCCCTCGATCTGCGAGACCGGCCGCGTGATACGAACTTTCGGGCGATGCCTACTCTCGAAACCAGCGTGGATTCATGTACGTGTACGTCCTTCTTTCGCTCCTGACATACGGCTTCCACGCAACGCCTGCTTCATGACACGCGTTGCAAACACCAGTGGTCGTTCAATGAATTCGGTCCTTGGGCCACGTTGGGGTTTTCCCGTTGGCGTCCCCAGAGAGGTGTCGTACAGCAGCAGGTGGAACATCTCATGCTTCAGAATGTCCCAAGCGAAAGCGCCATGTCCGATGACCCCAACGTTTCGCAAGCGAGCTTGGCCTTCTTTAGTGCAGGTGGGTATTTCCACCGAGGGCTTCGCTTTTAACCTGACGATGTGGAAACACCTGTTCGAAATCCCAATCATTCGGGGATGCCTCAGGCGAGAGCCCCTTTTTTTTCTCGGGAATCCGACGGTTACGCCAACGATTCAATATCCCCATGGCATGAGGATGTCTCACGCGAAAAGATCAGTGTTAACATACGGCGCCTTATACGATAACCTCGAACATCTCGATGTTGCGAAGATGCCTCAGGCGAGTCGTTTACTTATCAAACCTTTCCCGGCATGAACAGGAAGCGCGTGAAAGCGACCAGCTGTGCGATAAAGTGCAGCAACATCACGATGAACTGTAAGGTGGGCGAGCCCCTTCGACTGTCCACAGGGGATACCTCTGGGCCCGCGCCCCCCACACGTGCACATGCATGTGCAATATTATCATCGTCACTCTGCTGTGTCACGTCTGTTTCCCCCGTCTCGCCCCCGCGTTCATCATCGCGTCGACCATCGTCCACGCCATCGGCAACATCGGCATCGTCATCTGCATGATCATATTCCACGTCATCATCAGCATCATCATCACCACCATCGCCACCACCATCCTCCACGCATCCATGAGATCATCGTCGTCGCGATCACCGCTGGTCCTATCATCTAGAACCTCATCGCCATTACCACCATCAGCGCCAAAATCCTCGGCGCAAACATCACCGCCATCAGCGTCAACGGCATCAGCGCCAGCATCGGCTCACATCGAGCCGCGCGCGCAGGGCCTCGACCCCGCCTGCTGACGCCGTCGGCGGGCGCGGCGCGGCGCGGTGCTGCCCCCCCCGGGCGGCCGCGACGGGCCCAGGCCCGACGCGCCGCCACTCGGGCGGCCTCGCGCCGCGCCTGCACTCAACAAGGCGGGGGGGGAAACGCGCGCCCGAGAGGCGCCCGCCGCGCGCGAGCGCGCGCGGCGCCTCCTCCAAATTGCAAATTACTTGCGAAGCGCACGCGCCGCGGGGGGTCAGCGCCCCCCCCCCGCGGCGACCCATCCCATGCGCGCGACGGCGCGATGACTCACGCCTGCGCAGCGAGGCCGCGGTCGCGTCGCACAGTCGCGCGCGCGTGACCTGCGCGCAACCGTGGTCGATCTGTGCCCGCACAATACGATTGCAACTGCGTCTTCGAGCGCCCTTGCCGCCGTGGGCCCGCCGCAAGTCGAGCCGCGCGCGCAGGGCGGCCGCGACGGGCATTGGCCCGGCGCGCCGCCGCGCGGGCGGCAGCGCGGCGCGCGGGCGGCGCGGGCCAGCAACGCGCGCGCGCGCTTGCTTCCAGGGGCGGGGGCAAAGCACGGGCGCCAGCGCGCGCGCGCACCCGCGCCCAGGAGCGAGACGCGGCGGCGCTGGCCACCAGCGCCTAATTGGCACCCTCGTCTGAATCAGACTCGAGCGCGCGCGCCTGGCGCGCGCAGCGCGCCGCGGCGCGGGCGGAAGGCGCGCGGCCCCGCCTCCGCGACCGCGCCCAAGGAGGGAGGAGGAGGAGGAGGAGGAGGAGGAGGGAGGAGGAGGAGGAGGAGGAGGAGGAGGAGGGGAGGAGGAGGGGAGGAGGAGGAGGAGGAGGAGGAGGAGGAGGAGGAGGAGGAGGAGGAGGAGGAGGAGGAGCGCCCAATTCCAGATCGCCGCGGCCGAGATGCGCCGCGAAGGTGCAAGGCCGCCGCTCGCCGACCGCGAGCATCTCGGCGAGCGTCGCGCCTGCCTCCTGCAGGTCCATGGCGCGGCCCCTGCGGAGGTCGCGCAACCGGAACGGGCCCGCCCGCTGGACGCCGAGGGCTGCGGGCATCTCGCGCAGGGCCCACAGCGCAGCGGCCGCCGAGATGCCCGCGAGAAGCCCGGGGCCCAACCGGAATCCGGAAGGCAGTTATTCGCCCACGAGACCCCCAAGAGGCCAACATCTGGTCAAAACCTGGGGAACATTAATGTTTTTGGCTTTCTCGTTTGTTTCGGTTCCGATGGTCATCCGAAGCCTCACGACAGCTCCGAGATGGCCCAACAGAGCCCCAAGAGAGGCCCACGAGAGCCCCAAGACGGCCCAAAGAGCGCCCAAGTGTCATCCTCGTGCTGGAGATGGCGCTCTGGGCTCGACATCTCGTCGCGGGCGCAAGGTCTTGGTTGCCAGCGGAAAGGTCGGACTCTTCGTATCACCGAATAAACTCATTAGCGGATCTCAGGTGCCCCTATCTCGAGCTTACCATCAAAGGCTCTGAGTGCCGGCCCAGCCTTTTGCAAAGAAGCCCTGCACGACACGAAACCGAAACATACCAGCATGTGCCAAGACGTTCAAACAATCAACGAACACTGCGCCGAACACCAACCACTCGGGAATTCAGAAGTACCAATCCCACCAGCCCTCTGGGCGTCGATGGTCTAGAGAGATTCCTCTTCCAACCTCCTTGTTCCCCTCCCTACCCCCTCCCCTGGACCTGGACGAAAGGTTTCGCGGGTCGTTGGGGCGTCCAAGATGGCCCAAGACGGTTCCAAGAAGGCCTCAGAAAGCCCAAGATAGCCTCCAAGATGGCTCAATATAGCGCAAGATGCCTCAAGATGGATTCCAAGATGCTCCAAGAGGACCCAACACCGTACCAAGACGGTCCCAAGTGACCAAAGAGCTCCCCACGGAGCCGCCGCCGCCGACCCAAGATCCCAACTGCGCCGCCGCCGCCGTCTCCCCTCGCTCGAACGTCCCCGACTGTCCCCGGCCACGAGGCCGCGCTTTCGCGGTCGGCGTCGTCGTCCGTCGTCCGTCGTCCGTCGTCCGTCGTCCATCGCCCGTCGTCCGTCGTCCGTCGTCCGTCGGTGGCCGTCGTCGTCGTCGTCGTCGTCGTCGTCGTCGTCGTCGTCGTCGTCGTCCGTCGTCCGTCGTCCGTCGTCCGTCGTCGTCGTCGTCCGTCGACGTCCGTCGTGGGGTTGTCCCGTGGGGCCGTCTCCTCTCTCGCCGAGCGGGGTCCACGCGCCAGCGTCGTCGGCCTCCGATGGGCCTCGGAGCCCCGAGGACGGCCCCAAATGTTGCCCAGGAGGACCTCAAGAGGGGCCCAGAAGGGTCCCAAGAGGGCGTCGACGCCGTCGTCCTCGTCGTCGTCGTCGTCGTCGTCCTGGTCGTCGTCGTCGTCGTCGCCGCCTGGCTCCTCGCGAGTACGGCCTCTGGTGCCCCCTCGAACGAGAGCCGCCGAGCATGCTGGACTGGAACGGCGGCGGGACCTGCCGCAGGCAGCCGGATATTGCCCAGGTGGACCTCACGAGGGGCCCAGAAGGGTCCTGAGGGCACCAAGCGCTCTCCAAGGGCTCCCAGCTTCGCGCTTCGCGCTCCGCGAAGCGCGAATAACTTCGCGCTCTCGCGCCGCCCTCCCAAAGGGGGAGAAGAGGAGGACGAGGAGGAGGGGGAGGAGGAAGGAGGACGGCGAAGCGCGAAGCGCGAATAACTTCGCGCCCTCCTGGGAGCCCTTGCTGAGGGCACCAAGCGCTCTCAGAATGGCCCAAGAAGGCCCAGACATGGCCTCACGGAAGCTCCCAGAGAGACCCAAACTGGCCGTTTTGGAGGTTATCTGCTGCACGAATGCCCCCCTCTGCTGCAGGAATGCCCCCCCCACTTCCCTTATCACGACACCTCGCCCAGGCATCAGTTCTGGATGGGCCGGTGAAACTCCCGGGACGAAGTTTTAACGTCATCGTCGTCGTCCGCGGATGTCAAGATGTGGCCTCTCGAAAAGGTGTTGTTTGGGCAGCGATGCAGTCAGAAAGCGAAGTGCACAAAGTAAGCCGCTTGTTTGCTTTGTCACCCGCGCTTGCGCCGTCGGGCCTTCGCGCCGACGTCGCTACGTCTACCCCACGTTGCTTCGCGGGAAGACGGATGCATTCATGCAGCCGCCGCGGTGTATTTGGGATATGGGCACGTGCACTCCGCATGAGAGAAACAGTGGCACTCGAGCAGACCACAGCAAGCCTGCGATCTCAAGGTGCGCACAAGACGCGAGCGGAGAGAGGCGCAAGGGGGGATGGGGAGGGGCGAGACAGAAGGGGAGGGGGGCGCTAGGTCACCTAACTTCGCGCATCGCGCCCCGCGATGCGCGGTTACCTTCGGGCCCTCGCGAGGTTGGAGAAGGGCATCTCTCCTGCCCAGGCCGCGACGCGCGAAGCGCGATCATCTTCGCGCCCCTGGCGGTGATCTAGGGAGAGAGGCAGGAGACGAGAGGGGCTGGGTCGGGGGCCGGGGCCAGGGGGACGGCCCAGGAAGCCCACCCAGGCCACCAAGATAGCCCAGAATCGAAGATGATCCCAAGACGGCCCGAGAGGCCTCCAAGAGGCCTCCCAAGAGGGCCCCAAGAAGCAACCATCAACTATTTTCCTGACGTTTTTGAAAGTTGTTGGTCTTTTCGGCTTTCCGACGTTCCGAGATGGAGCAAGATGTTCCCAAGATCGCCCCACGACGGCCCTAGAAGCCCCCATGACGGCACAGAAGGCCCCCCAAGACGGCTCTAAGACGGCCAAAGAAAAGAGGGCCCCAAGACGGTCCAAGAGGCGCTCCAGACGGCCCCAAAGGGCCATAAGACGGCCCCAAGAGAAGCCCGAGAAAAAGTCCACGAACCGAAAACTCTACCTTTCCGCCCCGAGAGGGCCTCAGGAGGCTCCAAGAAGGTCCCAAGAGGCCCCCAAGAGGCCCCAAGGAGACCCCCAAGAGATCCAAAATATTGTTTCCAAGAGGCCCCAAGGAGACCCCAAAGAGTCCCCAAGGAGACCCCCAAGACACCCCCACGAGGCCCCAAGGAGACCACCAAGAGGCCCCAAGGAGACCCCCGCGCAGCCGCCCGCACTAGTAATAGGGGGGCCGGCGGCAGAGGGCGAAGCCATTAAAATCCGGCCGCTCCCGCCCGGCGGGTTGGGCCGTGCTAGACCTCTCTGACACAGTGTCTGGCACAGTCTTTGGCCCCCTTCTCCAGTGCCTGGTCAAAAACCTCCTGAAAGTCCCTCCGAGGGGGCCCCACTCTGCCGCCGGCCCCACTCTGCCGCCGGCCCCCTTCAAAGTCTCAAACGGCCCGGGGACGACCCAAGGGCGCCCCAAGCCGGTCCAAGAGAGTCCCGAGCAGTCCAAGAGAGCCTCCAGACGGTTCCAGATCGCTCCAAGACGCCCAAGATGGCCTCCAGACGGCCCAAGACGCCTTCAAGACGGCCCAAGAGGGCTCCAAGAGCACCCCCAAGACAGCCCCGAGAAGCAAAAATCATTGATTTTTCAATGGTTTTTGAAGGATTTTCACGTTCACGCCATTTCGGCTTACCCACGCTCCACGACGGCCCAACGGGCCCCAAGATTGCCTCAGGACGGCCCAACAGGCCCCCAAGACGGCCCCAAGACGGCCCAAGAGGGCCCCCAGACCGCCCAAGAGGCCCCCGGGACGGCCCAAGAGGGGCCCCAGGATGGCCCCAAGAGGAGGCCCAGAAGGGGGACCCGAATGAACATTTCGAGCTTTCGGCTCAAGAGGCCCCCTGGAGGCCCCCAACAAACCCCAAGAGAGCCCCAAGAGGCCCCAAGAGGGCCCCAATAGGTCTCCAAGAAGCCCCTGGGACGCCCCCCAGAGGCCCCTGGAGCGTCACGACGTTCGATGCTGCGCACCACTTCGACAAACTCCCAGGGAGCGGCCGGTGATGCGCCGCCGGCGTCCTCGATAAGATGACTGAAACATAATACTGGAACGTACTGAAACACGGCACGGAACGACGTGCTGCCTAGACCCTGTGCGATAAAGCTGCGCCCACCCGCCTCGACTCGAGGGTAGGACGGTTCCTCTGGCATGCTCAGAGAGCCCTGACCCGATGCACCCGTCCAGGGCTGAGTAAAGCACGCCCAATCATGTGAAACACCACGTGCGCCCTCTCGACTGTGCGCCGACAGGCCGGTCAGAGTGAGCTGAGATCAAGGCGAACCATATATACATCATATGACCGTCGTGAGCAAGGTATCATCATCCCGCTGCCGGCGATCAGAGGCGCGCGGAGCTCGCGCTGCCCCCAAAGCCAGCGTACAGGCACCACCTCAGCAGGTTGGCCCATCTGTTGGATTGAAACTCAGCAGTGAGATTCTCAGTCATGTTGCGTTAGACTCCTGTGTTTCCTCCCTGACAGGGTCGCGAGACCGAACGCCGAGCGCCCTGCCACGGATCCGGCAGGAGCAACTCACGGCGGCACCCGAATGGAGCCAAGCTCCTCCCATGATCCCTCCCTTCCCTGCCTCCCCTACCCCCCCCCACCCCTCCCCCTTCTCAGCCTTCGAAAACTGGCCCCAGGACCTCTCTGGCAGTGAGCTTGGGCCGGAGGATCGAGTCAGATCCAACCGTTGTCCCCTCCCCGCCCAACTTGCTGCCCCGACACGCAGCGCCCCGTCCCCTCCCTTCCCGACATCCACACTTGTCGAAAACAAGAAGATAGCCCGTCGACTATGCACGCTCTCGGGCGATCCCGAACGGCACCCAGCTGAAAACCAACCTGACGAAATCATACTGGGACGTACAGCGGCACGGTACGCATCACAAAGATTACGATATGCCAAGGCCTCTACGCGATGCTCAGCCGGTCACAAACATTAAACGTCGTCCAGTGGCGGGCGCCGTGGCGCGACAGCGCTCGATAGGATGAAGGGCATGCTGCCCAGACCCTGTGCGATAAAGCTGCGCCCGCCCGTCTGGACTCGAAGGTAGGGCGGTCTCTCTGGCATGCTCAAAGAGCCCTGGCCCGATGCACCCGTCCAGGGCCGAGTGAGGCACGCCCCGTGCACCCTTTCGACTGCGCGCTGGCAGGCTGGTAAAATTGATCTGAAATCAAGGCGAACCATTTGTACAAATGTACGTCAAATGACCGTCGTGAACAATGTCTCATCATCCCGCTGCCGGCGATCCGAGTTTGAAGGGGTCTGGGAGGCCCCGCCAACAGCTTCGCCTCAGACGAAGCCAAGCTCCAGCTCGGCTGTATCGTAGTAGCGATGGTCCCAATGCAAGAGGGGATGCCATGTCAAGTAAAAGGGGATGCCTTTTAGTATCGATAGCGATAGTGTGCCTCGCGGTGAGGCACAGTCAAGTATTGACGGCCGGCCGCTTTGAGCCATGACGGCCGCGGGGGCACGCTCGCTTACGCTCCTTACGTCCCCCAGCTCGCTTTAGAGCCGGGGGGGGACGGAGACGAAGCGTACGTCCGCCACCCATATAGCGAGAACAGTTCAGCAGCTAACCTATACAAAAACAGGAAAGGAGACGGACCAATAGGAGTTGGACCCGTCAGCGAGTTGCCTCGCGAATGTAGGACATACGCATCAGGCGGCGTCAGAACTTGATGTCTGGCCGGCCCGATATGGCGTATGTTTATTCAGGTCATGTTTGAAAGTCTGTATACCTCCCATGACTTGTAGGAGCATTTATCTGTCAATGTTCCCTCTTGTGTGTCCATCCGCAGTCATATCGCGGGTATCACACCATTGAATGCTATGCACGATTCCACGCTCCATCATCTGTCGTATCCAACTTATGTGTCCTAAAAGAGTACACTCAGCCGGCTTCTTCAACTCTTTGCTTGACAAGGACTTAAAGACAGACTCAGCATCGATGGTCAAGGTGACCTTGATGCTCACGCCACACAACTCAAGTATGTATTTCAACTGAGTGGGTGTGCGTGGAAGAGACATCATACACAAGGAATGTCATGAACACGGACGATCATATACAATAACTTAATATAAAGGAGATTTCATATACAAAGACCGCTTCATATACAAAGAACGTCATAGACAAGTACGGACATATACAATGACTTCGTATTTGGGAAGTATCATACACAAGGACCATCATTTAGGAGGAAGACTACATACAATGAAGGCCATATTGAAACACTATCATATACAACGAATGTCATTTGCAGGAAACATCATATAAAAGGAATGTCATAGACAAGGACGACCATATGCAAGAACTTAATATAGAGGAGATATCATATACAAGGACCATCGTACACGAGAAATCTCATAAACAACGACGGCCATATTCAAACAATATCATATACAACGAAGGGGCGGCCCACCCGCCGTCTCGAACATAGGCGACTGCACCGCCCCTACTCCAGGGGGTCCGTGGGCGGCCATAGCGTATCCCTGGGATTGTCCAGGGCTTCAATGACGGCCCAGGAAACCCACCCAGGCCACCAAGATAGCCCAGAATCGCTCCAAGGCGGCCTAAGATGGCAACCGGACGGCCCAAAAGGCCTCCAACACGCCCAAAAAGGCTTCCAAGAGCACTGCCAGGAGGCATCATATACAAGGGATGTCATAGACAAGGACGATCATATACAAGAACTTCACATAGAGGAAGTATCATATACGAGGACCAGTTCATATACACATAATGTCACAGGCAAGGACGATCATATACAACAACTTCGCATAGAGGAAGTATCATATACAAGGACCATCGCACACGAGGAATATTACATACACGGAGTGCCATATTCAGACAATAGCATATACAAATAATGTCATTTGCAGGAGACATCATGTACAAAGAATGTCAGAGTCAAGGGCGATCATATACAAGACCGTAATATACAAAAGGTCTCATATACAAAGACCGTCATACACGATGATGATCATATACAACAAAGGCCATATTCAAACACAATTATATACAACGAAGGGGCGGCCCACCCGCCGTCTCGCATATACGCGACCGCGCCGCCCCTACTCCAGGGGGTCCCTGGGCGGCCATAGCACATCCCTGGGATTGTCCAGGGCTTCACTGACGGCCAAGGAAGCCCACCCAGGCCACCAAGATAGCCCAGAATCGCTCAAAGGCGGCCCAAAATGGCTTCCAGACGGCCCAAGAGGCCTCCAACACGCCCCAAGAGGCCTCCAGCATCCCTGCCAAACGACATCATATACAAGGAACGTCATAAACAAGGGCAATCATATACAAGAACTTAACATAGAGGAAGTATCATATACAAGGACCAGTTCATACACAAAGAATGTCATAGACAAGGACGATCATATACAAGAACTTCGCATAGAGGAAATCTCATATACAAGGGCCATCGTGTACGAGGAAGATCACATACAATGATAGCGATACTCAAGCAATATCACATACAAGGAATGTCCTTTGCAGGATACATCATTTACAAGGAAGGTCATAGACAAAGACGATCATATACAATTACTTAGTATAGAGCAAGCATCATATACAAGGACTTCTCTCCGGGCACCAAAATCGCCATAAAATGTTGATGCGTTCGAAGGCCCGTTCGAAGGCACACACGCACAGGAGGAAGAGGTTCTGGTACGTTTTAGAAAATCTCCTCAAAAGCATTTGTAGGGGGAAGTCTCGAGCAAAACGTTTACTTATCTGATGTGTTCGAGTAGGAGGGGGCAAAAGAGATGGCAGAACGTGAAGAGCAAACGGCCCTCACGACTGCCCAACAGAGCCTCAGCCCGGATGTTGAAGCAGAGATTCTGTAGTCTCTGAAACTGGAGACGAAAGAACGCGAAGACAGCGAAAGAGCGCTAACGATTACATCACCGACGACAGCCTCGGATCAATCTGAATAATCAACAACACTTCCGAGAGCTTCATCGTCTGATGACGTGTCACCGTGCGCGGTGGGCACTGTCATATCGTACAAATGCGCAGACGCCAAATGCCGGCGTTGATTCACTGCTACTGCCACATTCTTCACTGCTCGATCGATAACTCGCAACAACACCGAGTCGGCGCGTACCAGAAAGATACCTTCAGGAAAATACGTTGCATGTACTCCGGGTAGCAACTCCTCCCGCATGTTCGTCGCGTGGTAAATGGCACACAGCGAGCGCAGACGGGAGGCATCATTGTTCTGGGCAACCAAGAACAAGTCCGCTCGATCATTGGCTCCAGGCTGCGCCCTGCAATCGTCCTCAGTAATCTCAATTTTATGAGCCGTCGAAACCGCGCCGGATGTCGCATCACATGTGGACTGCCCACGCGCACTCTGCAAGAAGTCGGTCCCCTCCTGGTAAGAGTGGAGCACGCGGCACACTTCAGAAAGTACTTCGACGCACAGCCATTTTCTGCACGTGCCATGCCCCATTCGCACCAATGCGATTTGCCGAGCCCAGCAATAAGGAAACTGCGCAATCGCGCGCCGTCAACAACCTGCATGGGCACAGGGGGCACATGATCGAGATGACCATCAGCGAACCGCCAGAGCATTGTAGATGCAAAGCTGGATATCGCCCAATCGACAAATCCTACCAGCCCGTTGGGCGCGAGTGCTATAGATCGCCCGCTCTGCGCAAACCCACTGGCACCCTCTTCAGACGCGCCCCTACCCGGGCTGCAGAATGCGGTTCGAAATTTCCCGGGGCGCAGAAATGAGCGCGAAGTGGCCGCCGGCGGGGGCCCCGGGAAGGCGCGGGGGGAAAAAACGATTATGCACCTGAAGCCCATCCAAGATAACCTTCCAGAAAGCCCCCAGACGGCCCCCAAAAAAAACCTCAGCAAATCGCAAAAAACAAAAAACCTGAAAGCGCTTACAGAGACCAGCGGAATTCGCGAAGCGTGAACAATTCAGACCACCATTCAGAACTTCAACTAGTCTGGGCGATAATAGATTTGCCAGACATGGCGGTGACTTGGACCTCTTTCAAAACATCGCGCACGTCAGCAGCACCTTGCGATTTCAGCTTCAGTAACGACCGAACGCTCCGACCCCTGAGAGTCGCCCGCGGGTGGCACGTCGGCGGAGTCCAGCTCTCGTACTCACGCGTCTGGCGAATTACCTCGAGTTCCAGAGACAAGGCCACCGATTGCCCATGCATTTTCTTGTAGCTCTCGACGACCCAGGCCTTGCAGATCTCTTTCTCGGAGCACGCCGACCCGAGTGCGTCGCTGACGCCCCCCCAATCGACCGACTCCGTTGCGGAACCACTCAAGTCAGATCGTGCTTTCACGAATGGTTCCATTCGAACATCGCGGGAAGATGGCGCAGTCGGGCGGGACATCTGCGGCGCCGCCAACGTGCGCCGCGGTCTAGACGCCATGGTCAGGAAGCGCGCCGGACCCGTGGATAATCTGCCCCACTCTGCGCTCTGCGGAGCCGCGAACGCGACGATGTGCTTCGCGTCTCCTCGGCAGGCGTCGACGGGGGAGGCAGTCGCGCGGGCGCCCTCGAACGGGCGCGAGTCCACGCCGCGCGCTCGAACCCCCAGCTTCATAAGAAAGCCGACTGCCATGTTCACTACGTTCACCATTGCTTCGTAAGGACATTAAACATGAACTTCGACAGCGTCTCGTTTCCACTCGGCCACGTCCTCTTGAAACCCACAGGCCCCTGCGAATGTCTCGAGATGATGCGACCCCTTAATGTATAACTCCATTCTGGCTAAATACAACGACGTCGCAGCTGCCATGAACGCCACGTTCAAATCGTACATGCTGCGTCCAATCCCCCCCGCCACATCGCCCTCATCTCCCCGGCGGAAATTCAACAACTTGTCAGATATCACGGCCGGGCAACGATTGTCCAAATATGCGTTCGAAGATTCCCGAGGACGCAAAGGGGCTCCATAGCGGTTTGCCCGCCACTTGCTGGGGCCACCACGCTGCGGGCGCGGGGAGACAGCTCATGGCGAGGTCAGTGACAGCTCGAGCTTGAGGATCTCGACAGCGTTTGCTCGATCGATACCGATTGATTAAGTCCACCTTCTCGACCGCGGCGTCGCCGGTCATGCGGGGCTTCGCCAGTGTCCGCGTCATCCACAGCATGGCGCTCGCAGAAGAGTCCCAATTTGCTGCTTTAGCAGAGACCTTCGGTGAGAGGTCTAGCTTCGCGCGTAATTGTGTCGGATCACCAATGGGCGCCATGCGTGTCTCCGCGCCGAAAAA
This sequence comes from Prorocentrum cordatum, assembly GCA_963575745.1. Lineage (NCBI taxonomy): Eukaryota > Dinophyceae > Prorocentrales > Prorocentraceae > Prorocentrum > Prorocentrum cordatum. The sequence goes on from CAUYUJ010013324.1 coordinate 63,696, forward strand.
AGACGAGAGAAGCCCTCAACAATCTACAAATGCAAAGTGAGTATTCCGAGTAGCCTCGTCCAACAGAAGAGCATGCACCAACGTGTCCGGCAAAGCCCTGCGCAATAGATTCAAGTGGCTGGATTTTGCAGCGGCGCCCATCGCCCCTATCACTACCTTTGTCCTGGCTACCACGCGAACTGACACCAACCACACCGACGTCTGCAGTTCGCAACCTCTCTGAGCAATCTTCCGGTGGAGAAGAGCAAGGTCTGCGCTGAAGCTCCCGCGCGCGTCGATGGCGACGCATACCTCTGCTGCAAGTAGATTGCGATCGGGGCATTGGGCGACGTATACACGCGACATTGCGCCCGGGAGGCTCCCCACCTCACCCAACCAAGACAATGCCAAAGGTCGCAGCTCCTCGCGAACGAGGTGAGGCAACATGCGACTCTGTACGAGGGCATCCTTGCGCACGTTGTTGAGACCTTGCACGCGCGCGGTCTCCTCGAACAACACCTTTGACATCAAGTTCCGGAGAATGCGCGCGCAGTCGTCGCGAGCGCGCGTCAATCCCGACATTGGAATGACAAGGCCACCTGCAGCAGCAGCGCGCGCGACGGCGGGCGCAGCACTCTCGGTTGTCTCCCCGACGCCTGGCCCGCCCAGAGCAAGATAGATACCCCGACAGATTGGAGAGACGAGGCGCCAAGTTGAGAGAACACAGCCGGTGCGACAAAGACGTTCTCGAGAGACGAGAAGCGCAGCGTCTGTCGCAATGCCGGGTGGTCCAACGCGATGGCGCCCCCACCGAGGTCCACATTGCACGCGCGAATCCCAGACTGTTCGCCATCCTGAAAAGGTCGGGATGCCTCAGGCCATCGCCTGGATCCAACAGTAATTTCTTAAACCAAGATGGATCGCGACCAACGCACAGACGAAATGGCAGACCATTATGTGGACAGCCGGAATGGCATTGCATGATCTGCCGAACAGCACTCGGGGCATTCGCAACCATGCAGTCCCGCTGCCATTGCGCAATCGTCTCGGGGGAGTTAACTTTGGATAACGAACATGTGGCACCCGTGCACGGGATATCTTCGACCTTCCGAACCCCGCGCTCGCAATCGAAAAGATCTCGACATAGAGACTCGAGCGAGGTCGGCTTCGCAGCGCATAGCGACAACATCTTGACAAGGCCCTTTAGGAAATGCTGCATCGAGTCTGATCCTAAGCTGAGCTGGCAGAAAATCACCACGTCCTACGACGCGCCGTCGCCCAGGTCGGCACGATGCCGGACACGGAAACAGCGCTCTCACGTTCCACGGACGGCCGCGGCACATGTTAGACTGAGATTTGAACGTAGTCTGCTGCTCTTCAGAAGGGTCACTTGCGCTGGCAGACATCTGAATCCACTGTCCGAGGTTGCCCCAAGATGCGTTCTCGACATGCCATTCGAATGCGTTCTCTGGCTTGACGATATCAGCAGACAGCGCCGTCACGGCGAAGGTATCGTAGGCGCGCTCTGCACTCGGATCTTCCACCACGACTGTGAAGGATTCCACGGTTGCGGCGGCGTCGGCCGAAGTCAAATCCATCGCCCACAACTCGAGAACCAGCATGCCAGGCCGCCTGGCAGCTGCATCTTTTTCTCTCGCACCCAGGCATATTTGAACACAGTAGGCCCAACATTGTCGAGAATATGGAACGCCACCCGCTCTCGGCGAACCTTTCGACAAAGCGCGCTGCGAACAAGACCGACTAAGGCATCTCGCCATTGAAGCATGGCGGCCGCGGGTAGCGTTGCAACTCGCCGGCCCAACGGGCCAGAGGCGTGCTAAGATCTCCGGTAACTGCTCAACAATATTTCTAGCTCGCGCGCGCGGGGCGGGCCCTGGGGGTCCCCGGACGAAAGTGCCCCGGCAAGGTCCCGGCAGACTCCCGGCAAGGTCCTTTTGGAGCCCCGAGAAGAACTCCAGACGGTCCAAGAGAGCCGGGAGACGCCGAAATATCACTCCCAAGCGCCTGCGATGGCCTCAAAACGGCCCAACAGGCCTTCAAGACGCCCCAAGAGGTCCCTAAGCGGCGCCCCAAGAGGGCTTCCAGAAGCAAAAATCGTCCCATTCCCTTATGAAAAACGTGCATTTGTAACATATCCGCCTCTTCGTCTTTCACACCTTTCAAGGCGGTCCAAAAGGCCCCCAAGATCACCCCAAGACGGCCCGAGAAACCCTCAAGACCGCTCAAAGATGGCCCAAGAGCGCTCCAAGAAGGCCCCAAAAACCCTCAAGAACTCTTTTTCGGAGCCCAGGAGGGCTCCAAATCGGTCCAAGAGGGGCCCGAGAAGCCCTCCAGACGGTCCAAGAGAGCCGGAAGACGCCGACATATCATTCCCAAGCGCCCACGATGGCCCCAAGACGGCCCAACAAGCCTTCAAGACGCCCCAAGAGGTCCCTAAGAGGTCCCTAAGCGGCGTCCCAAGAGGGCTGCCGCTAGCAAAAATCGTCCCATTACCATAAGAAAACGTGCATGTTTTACATATCCGCCTCTTCGTCTTTCACACCTTTCAAGGCGGTCCAAAAGGCCCCCAAGATCACCCCAAAACGGCCCGAGAGACCCTCTAGACCGCTCAAAGACGGCCCAAGAGCGCGTTCCCAAGAAGCTCCCACGAAGCTTCCAAGGGTTCCCAATACCCCACGAGGCCTCCAAGAGCTCCCAAGAAGCTTCAAAGAACCCTCCAAGGGCTCCCAAGAGGGTCACAAGTGCTCCTCCTGAGAAGCTCCTTAATGCTCCCAGAAGAGACTCCCAGAAGCATCCATGAGCTCTCCGAGATGCCCCCTCCCCAGACCCCCAACACTCAGTTTTTCTCGCGTCCCTCACCCTTGGGTCCTTCACTGCGTTTTCCTCCAATTACGATTGGATGAGGATGAGCTTGGGATGGTCCTGGAAATGTGTGGGGGGCTCTGGAGGTCAGCGTGAATTCTGAAAGGTTGTCGGTTGCGCGTCTTCTATAAACATAACCAAGAATATGAATTCGCCGGCCCAACGGGCCAGAGGCGTGCTAAGATCTCCGGTAACTGGTAAACAGTATTTCTGGTTCGCGCGCGCGGGGCGGCCCCTGGGGGTCCCTGGATCAAAAGTACCCCGAGAGGAGCCCGGGACACTCCCCCAGATCCTCGAGGATCGCCCCAAGAGGGCCCCAAGAGGCCCCCAACACAATCCAAGAGAGGTCCGAAACGCCCGAAGATCGTTCCACGGCGCCCAAGATGGCCTCCAGACGGCCCAAGAGGTCTCCAAGATGACCCAACAAGCCTCCAAGATGCCCCAAGAGGCCTTCAGGAGCACTCCCAAGAGGGCCCCAAGAGGCAAACAATCCATGCTTTTTCTTAGGTTTTGGACAAATTTGGGCGTGTCAACCTTTTCGGTTCCCCGACGCCCCTAAACGGCTCAAGAGGCCTCCAAGATCGCCCCAAGAGGGCCCAAGAGGCCCTCAAAAGGGCCCCAAGGACGGCCCAAGACGGCTCCAAGACGGCCCCAGAGGCCTCCAAGACGGCCCAAGAGGGCCCCAAGAACGCCCCCAACACGGTCCAAGAGAGGTCCGAGACGCCCGAAGATCGCTCCACGACGCCCAAGATGGCCTCCAGACGGCCCAAGACGTCTCCAAGATGGCCCAAGAAGCCTCCAAGATGCCCCAATAGGCCTCCAAGAGAACTCCCAAGAGGGCCCCAAGAGGCAAAACACTGTGCTTTTCCTCTGGTTTTAGACAAATTTATCGACAACTACACAGCTCCCGACGCCGCAGATCCACACTGCAAACGACCACTCGGACAGGCGACCACGGTGCGACATTATGGGCCGGCGGAATGAGCGAAGCGATTAATTAAACTCGCATGGCGGCCGCGGGTAGTGTAGCATAGCAATGTTATAGGGAAAGAGAGTCCGCAACGGCGCTCTCAGAAAATGGGTACAGAGGTAAAGGATACGCAGAAAGTCCGTAACGGCGCTCTCGCAAATCCTCCTGAGCCAGACAACGAACGCAAGGGGATCAAAATTCCAACAAAGGAGGTTGGATAGCACATTTCCTGAACCTCCTGAGGCTTCCCGAACTGTGCAAGACGTCTCGAGCGAAACGCTTACTTCTCTGGTGTGTTCGAATAGGAGGGGGCGAACGGGATGGAGGAGCGTGAGGAGCAAACGGCCCTCACGACTGCCCAACAGAACCTCAGAGGTGCAAGATGATCGCAACACCGCAGCAGCAATCGTCATATAACTTCTCCCCGGGCACCGAAATCGCCATATAACTTTGATGTGTTCGCAGGCCCGTCCGAAGGCACACACACACAGGAGGAAGAGGCTCTGGTACGTTTTAGAAGACCTCCTCAACAGCATTTGTAAGGGGATATCTCGAGCGAAACGCTTACTTATCTGATGTGTTCGAGTAGGAGGGGGCGAAGGAGATGGAGGAATGTGAGGAGCAAGCGGCCCTCACGACTACCCAACACAACATGATAGTCAACGTGCTCGCAAGGCTCTGACAATGACCGCCATATCAGACACGCTGTGCAGATTAGTGTGCTTGGGATTGATGCGGCCTGACGCGATCTGCTTCCGAATTCCGTCATGTTTGTTTAGCCAAGCCGTGCGGGCGGGATTGCGGTCTGAGCGGGCGCTGCGCCCCCCCCCGAGGCGGGCGGATTGCGGTCTGAGCGGGCGCTGCGCTCGACTCCGCTCGACGAGGCCTCCAAAAACCCTGCCAAGAGACATCATTTACAAACAACGTCACAGACAAGGACGATCATATACAATAACTTCGCGTAGAGGAAGTATCATATACAATGGCCATCGTATACGAGGAATATTACATACAATGAAGGCCACATTCAAACAATATCATATAGAAGGAATGTCATTTGAAGGAAACATCATATACAAGGAATGTCATAGACAAGGACGACCATCTACAAGAACTGACAATACAGGAAGTATCGTACACAAGGACCATCGTACACGAGGGATATCATATACAACGAAGGCCATATTCAAGAAAGATCATCTACAACTAAGGGGCCGCCCGCCCGCCGTCTCGCATATAGGCGACTGCACCGCCCCTACTCCCCGGGGCCCCTGGGCGGCCATAGCGTATCCCTGGGATTGTCCAGGGCTTCAATGACGGCCCAGGAAGCCCACCCAGGCCACCAAGATAGCCCAGAATCGCTCCAAGGCGGCCCAGAATGGCCTCCAGACAGCCCAAAAGGCCTCCAACACGCCCCAAGAGGCTTCCAAGAGCCCTGCAAAGAGACATCATATACAAGGAATGGCATAAACAAGGACGATCATATACAATAACTTAATAGAGAGGAAGTATCATATACAAGGACCACTTCCTATACACAGAACGTCATAGACAATGACGATAATTTACAATAGCTACGTATAGAGGAAGTACCATATACAAGGACCTTCGTATACGAGGAAGACTACATACAATGAAGGCCGATTCAAACAACATCATATACAAGGAATGTCACTTGCGGGAGACATCATATACAAGCAATGTCATAGACAAGGGCGATCATATACAAGAACTTTGCTATACAGGAAGTACCATATACAAGGACCATCGTACACGAGGAAGATCATATTCAACGAAGGCCATATCCAATCAATAGCATATACAACTAAGGGGCTGCCCACCCGCCGTCTCGCATATAGGCGACTGCGCCGCCCCTACTCCCAGGGGTCCCTGGGCGGCCATAGCGTGTCCCTGGGATTGTCCTGGGCTTCAACGATGGCCTAGGAAGCCCACCCAGGCCACAACGATAGCCCATAATCGTTCCAAGGCGGCCCAAGATGGCCTCCAGACGGCCCCAAAGGCCTCCAACACGCCCCAAGAGGCTTCCAAGAGCCCTGCCAAGAGACATCATTTACAAGAAATGTCATGGACAAGGACGATCATATACAAGAGCTTAACATAAAGGAAGTATCATATACAAGGACCCCTGTCATATACAAAGAACGTCACAGAGAAGGACGATAATACACAAAAACGTCGTATAGAGGAAGTCTCGTATACAAGGACCATCGTACACGAGGAAGATTACATACAATGAAGGCCGTAGTCAAACAATATCATCATCAAGGAATGTCATTTGCAGGAGACATCATATACAAGCAATGTCATAGACACGGGCGATCATATACAACAACTTAACATACATGAAGTATCGTATACAAGGACCATCGTACACGAGGGATATCATATACAACGAAGGTCCGATTCAAACACTACCATATACAATTATAGGGGCCACCCGCCCGCCGCCTCGCATATAAGCGGCTGCACCGCCCCTACTCCCGGGGGGTCCCTGGGCGGCCATAGCGTATCCTGGGATTGAACAGGGCTTCAATGATGGCCCAGGAAGCACACCCAGGCCACCAAGATAGCCGAGACTCGCTCCAAGGTGGCCCAAGGTGGCCTCCAGACGGCCCAAAAGTCTTCCAAGAGGCCCCAAGAGGCTTCCAAGAGCCCTGCCAAGAGACATCATATAAAAAGAATGTCATAGACAAGGGCGATCATATACAATAACTTACTATATAGGAAGTATCATATACAAGGACCACTTCATATACAAAGAACGTCATAGACAATATCGATAATTTACAATAGCTACGTATAGGGGAAGTACCATATACAAGGACCTTCGTATACGAGGAAGACTACATACAATGAATGCCTATTCAAACAACATCATATACAAGGAATGTCATTTGCAGGAGACATCATAGACAAGGAATGTCAAAGACACGGACGATCATAGACAAGAGCTTAGTATTGAGGAAGTATCAGATACAAGGACCATCGTACACGAGGTAGATCATATACAACGAAGGCCATATTCAAACAAGATCATATACAACTAAGGGGCCGCCCACCCGCCGTCTCGCATATAGGCGACTGCACCGCCCCTACTCCAGGGGGTCCCTGGGCGGCCATAGCGCATCTCTGGGATTGTCCAGGGCTTCAATGACGGCCCAGGAAGCCCACCCAGGCCACCAAGATAGCCCAGAATCGCTCCAAGGCGGCCCAAGATGGCCTCCAGACGGCCCAAAAGGCCTCAAACACGCCCCAAGAGGCCTCCAAGAGCCCTACCAAGAGACATCATACACAAGGAATGTCATCGACAAGGGCGATCATATACAATAACTTAATACAGAGGAAGTATCATATACAAGGACCGCCAGTATCATATACAAGGACCAAGTATCATATACAAGGCTATCCAAGACCACCCCGAAAATATGTCTCATAGCAGCTCTTTCGACATCACATGTTCCGAGGATGTCTCAGGCGAAACGCTGATTGTTCAACGAAAGTGTGTAAAATACATAGGTTTTTCAATAATTTCGCTTCTTGGGCCATCTTGGGGGTCATCCAAGATCGCTCCAAAAAGATGCCTTGCAAGAGCTCTGTCGGCATCTCATTGGTTCGAGGATGTCTGGGGCGAAACGCCCATGATCGAGGATCTGGAAATTAGGCGAGCGATTCCGAGATCCCGATTTTTGGAGGATGTCCCGAGCGAAACGCCCATGTTTAGCAAACTACGTCTTGAGATACGACCCCCAACTTCTCGATGTTGTGAGGATGTCTCGAGCGAACCGCTCACTTTGGGAACCTTTCCTGGCATGAACGGGAAGCGCGTGAAAGGACAGAGCTGCGCAAGAACGTGCAGCATCATCACGATAAAATGTAATGTAGGCGAGCTCTCCGAACGTCCACAGGGGATACCTACGGACACGCGCTCCCCGAACGTCCACAAGGAGAGTCCTGATTATCCTCCTCACTTCTCTGTACGCCTCCAATGTCGTCCGTCTATCCCTCACTTACCTGATGTGTTCGAAGGCCCGTCCGAAGGCACACACACGCACACACACAGGAGGAAGAGGCTCTGGTATGTTTTAGAAGACCTCCTCAAAACCATTTGCAAGGGGGATGTCTCGAGCGAAACGCTTACTTATCTGATGTGTTCGAGTAGGAGGGGGCGAAGGAGATGGAGGAACGTGAGGAGCAGACGGCCCTCACGACTGATCAACAGAGCCTCACAATACGATCGTATACGTGAACTTATTAATATAGAGGAAGTATCAGATACAAGGACCATCGTACACGAGGTAGATCACATACAACGAAGGCCATATTCAAACAAGATCATATACAACTAAGGGGCCGCCCACCCGCCGTCTCGCATATAGGCGACTGCACCGCCCCTACTCCAGGGGGTCCCTGGGCGGCCATAGCGCATCTCTGGGATTGTCCAGGGCTTCGATGACGGCCCAGGAAACCCACCCAGGCCACCAAGATAGCCGAGACTCGCTCCAAGGCGGCCCAAGATGGCCTCCAGACGGCCCAAAAGGCCTCCAACATGCCCCAAGAGGCCTCCAAGAGCCCTGCCGAGAGACATCATATACAAGGAGTGTCATCGACAAGGGCGATCCTATACAAGAACTTAATATAGAGGAAGTATCATATACAAGGACCACCAGTATCATATACAAGGGCCAAGTATCATATACAAGGTTATCCAATAACACCCCGAACATATGTCTCATAACAGCTCTTTCGACATCCCATGTTTCCGAGGATGTCTCAGGCGAAACGGCCGTTTTTGAAGTTCCGAAAATTAGGCCAGCGATTTCAATATCCCAATGTTTTGAGGATGTCTCAGGCGAAGCGCTCATGTTTAACGTAAGACGTCTTACGACACGACCCCCAACTTCACGATTTGGCGAGGACGTCTCAGGCGAAACGCTCGTTTTGGCCCGGTCGAAGGCATTTTGTAAGCGATGTCTCGAGTGAAACGCTGATTTTCCAACGAAAATATTAAAAACAAGTGGGTTGTTTTTTTTAATATGTTCGCGTCTTGGGCCATCTTGGGGGTCATCCGAGATCGCTCCGAAAAGATGCCTTACAAGAGCTGAGTCGGCATCCCATTGTATCGAGGATGTCTCGGGCGAGACGCCCATTTTCGAGGAACCGAGAATTAGGACGTCGATTTCGACATCCCGATGGTTTGAGGATGTCCCGAGCAAAACCCCCATTTATAGCAAACGACGTCTTAAGATACGACCCCCAACTTCACGATGGTGTGAGGATGTCTCGAGCGAAACGCGCATTTTGGGAACCTTTCTTGACATGAACGGGAAGCGCGTGAAATCAAAGAGCTTGGCAAGAACGTGCAACAACATCAAATTCGCATGTCGCGTAGGCGCTCTTCCCGAACGTCCACAAAGGGTACCAGGTGGACTTCGCTATCCGCGCCAGTTCAGACGTGGCGCTCACCCCGAAAGTCCGCAAAAAGAATCATATTGAGTTCACGATCCGCGCAAATTCCGACGTGCCGCTCACTCCGAACGTCCACAAAAGATACCAATCACCGCTCACCGCGAACGTCCACAAAAGATACCAGGCAGAGTTCACTACCCGCGCGAGTCTGGACGTCGCTCTTACCCCGAACGCCCACAAACGATATCAGGTGGAGTTCACTTTCCGCGCGAGTTCAGAACTTGTTGGAGGATGTCTCGAGCGAAATGCCCTGCTTCTAACAAAACAGTTGAAAACCAATCGGTTTTTCAATGATTTCGCCTTCGAGGACCCGCCCGAAGGCAATTGTTGGAGGATGTCTCGAGCGGAACGCTGATTGTTCAACGCAAGTGTTAAAAACACGTGGGTTTTTCAATAGTTTCACTTCTTGGGCCATCTTGGAGGTCATCCGAGATCGCTCCGAAAAGATGCCTTATAAGAGCTCTGTCGGCATCCCATTTGTTCGAGGATGTCTCTGGCGAAACGCCCATTTTCGAGGATCCGAAAATTAGGCGACCGATTTCAAGATCTCCATTTTGTGAGGATGTCTCGGGCGAAATCGTCATGTTTAATAGAAGAAGCCTTAAGCGATAGCCTCCATCATCTCCATGTTGTGAGGATGTCTCAAGCGAAATGGCCATTCTGGGGAACCTTTCTGGACATGAACGGGAAGCGCGTGAAATCGAAGAGCTTGGCAAGAACGTGCACCAACATTAAAGTCACATGTCACGTAAGCGCTCTTCCCAAACGACCACAAGGGGTACCAGGTTGAGTTTACTACCCGCGCAAGTTCAGACGCGGCGCTCACCCCGAACGTCCACAAAGGGTACCAGGTGGAGTTCACTACCCGCGCAAGTTCAGACGTGTCGCTCACCCACAACGTCCCCAAAGGGACCAGATAGAGCTCACTACCCGCGCAAGTTCAGATGTGGCGCTCACCCCGAACGTCCACAAAAGGTACCAAATGGAGTTCACGACCCGCGCGAGTTCAGACGTGCCGCTCACCCCGCACGTCCACCAAAGGTACCAGGTGGAAATCACTACCCGCGCGAGTTCAGACTTGGCGCTGACACCCACGGCGAGATCATGGTCATCATCACCGTCATTGTCATCATCATCGTCACCATCATCATCATCATCATCATCATCATCATCATCATCACCATCACCACCATCACCATCGTCATCATCATTATCGTCATCAACCTCATCGCTATCATCAGGGAGGGCTGAACTCGTGCGGGGAGTGAACTCCACCTGCTGTGGGCGAGTATTTGTTGAGGATGTCTCGAGCGAAACGTTTACGTTTGAACAAGAGTATTGAAAAAACCAGAATGGTTTCTCAATGATTTTGCCTTTGGGGGGCCAGCTTGGAGGTCCTCCAAGAACATCCCCCAACGATGCCGTACACCAGCTACTTCGGCATCTCATTTTTTGGAGGATGTCTCAGGCGAAATCTACATGTTCGAAAATCCGAAGGTTTCACCATTTCAGCATCTCCATTTTCTCAGGATGCCTCAGGCGAAACGCTCATGTTTGGCATAAGAGGTCTGAAAGCAGCTTGTTCGACATCCCACTTTTTCGAGGATGTCTCAGGCGAGAGCCCCATTTTCGAAGAGCCGACGATTTCGCGACCGATTTCAACATCCCGTTTTTGTTGAGGATGTCTCAAGCGACATCGTCATGTGTAACACAACACGTCTTAAACGAGAGCTTCCGACATCTCCATTGTGTGAGGATGTCTCAGGAAAAATGGCCATTCTGGGGAACCTTCTGGACATGAACGGGAAGCGCGTGAAATCGAAGAGCTTGGCAAGAACGTGCACCAACATTAAAGTCACATGTCACGTAAGCGCTCTTCCCAAACGACCACAAGGGGTACCAAGTGGAGTTCACTACCCGCGCAAGTTCAGACGTGGCGCTCACCCCGAACGTCCACAAAGGGTACCAGATGGAGTTCACTACCCGCGCAAGTTCAGACGTGTCGCTCACCCACAACGTCCCCAAAGGGACCAGATAGAGCTCACTACCCGCGCAAGTTCAGATGTGGCGCTCACCCCGAACGTCCACAAAAGGTACCAGATGGAGTTCACGACCCGCGCGAGTTCAGACGTGCCGCACACCCAACACGTCCAGCAAAGGTACCAGGTGGAGTTCACTACCCCCGCGAATTCAGACTTGGCGCTGACACCCACGGCGAGATCATGGTCATCATCACCGTCATTGTCATCATCATCGTCATCATCATCATCACCATCACCACCATCATCATCGTCATCATCATCATCATCGTCACCAACCTCATCGCTATCATCAGGGAGGGCTGAACTCGTGCGGGGAGTGAACTCCACCTGCTGTGGGCGAGTATTTGTTGAGGATGTCTCGAGCGAAACGTTTACGTTTGAACAAGAGTATTGAAAAAAACATAATGGTTTCTCAATGATTTTGCCTTTGGGGGGCCATCTTGGAGGTCCTCCAAGAGCATCCCCCAAAGATGCCGTACAACAGCTACTTCAGCATCTCATTTTTTGGAGGATGTCTCAGGCGAAATCTACATGTTCGAAAATCCGAAGGTTTCACCAGCGATTTCAGCATCTCCATTTCCTCAGGATGTCTCAGGCGAAACGCTCATGTTTGGCATAAGAGGTCTGAAAGCAGCTTGTTCGACATCCCACTTTTTCGAGGATGTCTCAGGCGAGAGCCCCATTTTCGAAGAGCCGACGATTTCGCGACCGATTTCAACATCCCGTTTTTGTTGAGGATGTCTCAAGCGAAATCGTCATGTTTAACATCCCTCTGCGCTCCCCGAGCCCTTCCCCCCTCTGCACTCCCCCAAGTTGATAAATATTTCCCTCCAGGTATACACCAACGTCCATCGCGCGACTCTTCGAGTCTAAGCGCGCTTCCCGTCATCCGCCAGGCTCCTGACAAGGAGGCGGCGCCGCACGTTCCCCCTCCAGACCTCCCCCTGATAAGTAAATCCCTCTGGGCAAACAGACGTCCACCGCGCGACTCTTCGAGTCTAAGCGCGCTTCCCGTCATCCGCCAGGCCCCCGACAACGAGGCGGCGCCGCACGTTCCCCCTCCAGACCTCCCCCACTTGATAAATAAATAAATCTCTCTGGGCAAACAGAAGTCCATCGCGCGACTCTTCGAGTCTTGGCGCGTTTCCCGTCATCCGCCAGCCGCCAAGCAGCCTGAGGCTAAGCAGACAAACCCACTCCGCCACGCCCCACCAGGGGTTGCCAGGCCATAAGACGCCAAGGAAGCCCCAACAATCACAACCCCCACTCGTTGTTCCAAATGGCCTCTCGAGGCCCCCCAGTCGCGGGCGCAGTGCGCCAAGGAGACCCCGGGCTTATAATCGAACAGAACCAGCCGTGTGTGAAATAATGACGATGTTGGTCGGGCGCTGCAACGCCACGCACTCCGGACCTACCGCGCGGAAAACAAAGGCCAATAATTATGTGATTTCTCCTGCTCTTAAGAACAACCGCGCGTGATCAAGGAATCAATCTCATAATAAAACGCGCGGTTGCGAAAAACGATGGGCCACGCACATACATTCGGACCGTCTCCCCACCAGAGGATTTTTTGTGTGGCGGTCATTTATTTCTTGCGGAATGAGCGCCTCGCTCGAAGCATCCTCCAACTCTGCTCCGAAAGCGAAGGATGTTGGGACAGAATAAAGGCAAACCGCTTGAGACATCCCCACAAAACGGCCGCGAACGGGACCGTGAGATAACCCCTGGCGGCTCCCCTAAGGGGGGTGAAAATGAGCGCCTCGCTCGAGACATCCTCCATATCTGCTCCGAAAGCGAAAGATGTTGGGACAGAAAACGAACAAACCGCTTGAGACATCCCCACAAAACCGCGAACGGGACCGTGAGATAATCCCTGGCGGCTCCCCTAAGGGGGGTGAAAATGAGCGCCTCGCTCGAGACATCCTCCACATCTGTTCCGAAAGCGAAGGATGTTGGGACAGAAAACAAGCAAACCGCTTAAAACATCCCCACCAAACGGCCGCGAATGGGACCGTGAGATAACCCCTGGCGGCTCTCCCTATGGGGGAGGTGAAACCAGCGCCCCGCCTGAGACATCCTCACAATCTGCTCTGGCAGCCAAGGATGTTGGGACAGACAACAAACAAACCTCTTGAGGCATCCGCGCAAAACGGCTGCGAGCAGGGCGTGCGTGAGTCTCACCATGAGTAGGTCCGAGCAAGAGTAGGTCTTAGTATGAGTAGGTATGGGTAAGAATAATTTTGGGCGTGGGTAAGTCTGGGTATGAGCAAGTCTGAGTGTGAGTCAGTTTGTGTATGAGTAAGTCTGGGCATGAGGAAGAGAGGGGAGGAGAAGGCAAAGAGGAAGGAGGAGGAGGAGGCGTCCAAGTAATAACAACAACCCCATCTTAGGATATGGGGAACAACGCACACATGACCAACGGCCAAAAGTGGTCTTACACGGGAAATCATCGCGACCTTATGCGGCGGCGTGCGCGGGCCGCCAGCGTGGCACGCCGCATGGCAACGAGGGCGCTCACGCGCGGCCTTGCGTGGAAAATTACACGCCGCGAGCGTCGGCGCAGTCGAACCCGTTGTCTTCCGTCGCCCACATGGCCGCCAGGGCCCGCCAACCAATCACCAACCATGGCCGCCGCGAGGAGCCAGACTGACCCCAAGAACCCCAGCACCTTCTACTGGGCTTGAGGTTCATAGAACGAGGACCTCTGGAAGGGCCAAGCGCTCTGATACCCGCCCTTCCTCTCTTCGTCCCCTCCCCCTCCTCATTTCCCCCCCCCGCCCCCTCCTCTTTGGAGCGACGCCATGTCCCGCAGCCAGCTGGCCGACTTACACTCGGACCTGGGACAACAAAACATATTTCAACAACATGGGACCCTCCGCCGGCCAAAACACACAGAACATCCAAGGGTGCCCTCCACAGGATACACAAGAGCACCCAACAAACACGAAGAGCGTTATGGGCACCCTTCCCGAACCGACCTCGATCTCATACCCCGGTCCGACTGTAGGTGGCTCTGATCGCTTCCTCCTCCAGCCCCCTTCCTAGCTGCCAGTTGCGGAGCAACACATGGACAGACAGAGGAAGAGCTGAGGGGAGAAAATCAGACAGATTGAGGCCTGGTCAAACCGCATGGGTTGGACCCTGAACTGGCGAGGCTACAGCGCAGCGGCCTGGACGAGCACGCGCGCAGCGGAGAACAACACTTTGTGCCTCCGAAGGGGGGGGGGGGAGAGAAACGCAGACCTAAAAACAACGCTCACATGATTGACGGCAACAAAATGGTCTTGCGCGAGAAATCATCGCGACCTTACACCGCGGCTCGCGCGGGCCGCCAGCGTGGCACGCCGCACGGCAACGAGGGCGCTCACGCGCGGCCTCGCGTGGAAAATTACACGCCGCGAGCGTCGGCGCAGTCGACCCCGCTGGTTTCCGTCGCCCGCACGGCCGCCAGGGCCCGCCAACCAATCACCCATCATGGCCGCCGCGAGGAGCCAGACTGACCCCAACACCCAGCAAATTCTACTGGGTTTGAATATCAGGACCTCTGGAAGGGCCAAGCGCTCTGATACCCGCCCCTCCCCTGCTCGCCCCGCGCCCCTCCTCATGTCCCCCCCTCCTCTTTGGAACGACGCCATATCCCGCGAGCCAGCTGGGCCGACTTACGTTCGGACATGGGACAGTAGAGCATCCTTCAAAAACATGGGACCCTCTGCCGGCCAAAACACACAGAACATCCAAGGGTGCCCTCCACAAGATACACAAGAGCACCCAGCAAACACGAAGAGCGTTAGGGCACCCTGCCCGAACCGACCTCGATCTCATACCTCGGTCCGACTGTAGGTGGCTCTGATCGCTTCCTCCTCCGGCCCCCTTCCTAACTGCCAGTTGCGGAGCAGCACGTGGACAGACAGAGGAAGAGCTGATGGGTAGAGAAGCAGACAGATAGAGGCCCGGTCAAACCACATGGGTTGGCCCATAAACTGGCGAGGCTACAGCGCAGCGGCCTGGGCGAGCACGCGCGCAGCGGAGCGCAAAACTTTGTGCCTCCGAAAGGGGAGGGGGAGGGGAGAGAAACGCAGAACTAAAAACAACGCTCACATGAACGACGGCAACAACATGGTCTTACGCGAGATATCATCGCGACCTTACACCGCGGCTTGCGCGGGCCGCCAGCGCGGCACGCCGCATGGCAAGGAGGGCGCTCACGCGCGGCCTCGCGTGGAAAATTACACGCCGCGAGCGTCGGCGCAGCCGACTCCGTTGGTTTCCGTCGCCCACGCGGCCGCCAGGGCCCGCCAACCAATCACCCATCATGGCCGCCGCGAGGAGCCAGACTGACCCCAACACCCAGCAAATTCTACTGGGTTTGAATATCAGGACCTCTGGAAGGGTCAAGCGCTCTGATACCCGCCCCTCCCCTCCTCGTCACCCCCCCTCCTCATGCCCCCCCTCCTCTTTGGAACGACGCCATATCCCGCGAGCCAGCTGGGCCGACTTACATTCGGAACTGGGACAGTAGAACATCCTTCAAAAACATGGGACCCTCCGCCGGCCAAAACACACAGAACATCCAAGGGTGCCCTCCACAAGATACACAAGAACACCCAGCAAACACGAAGAGCGTTAGGGCACCCTGCCCGAACCGGCCTCGATATCATACCTCGGTCCGACTGCACGTGGCTCTGATCGCTTCCTCCTCCAGCCCCCTTTCTTAATTAACTGCCAGTTGCGGAGCAGCACATGGACACACAGACGAAGAACTGATGGGAGAGAAGCAGACAGATAGAGGCCCGGTCAAACCGCATGGGTTGGCCCATAAACTGGCGACGCTACAGCGCAACGGCCTGGACGAGCACGCGCGCAGCGGAGAGCAAAACTTTGTGCCTCCGAAAGGGGAGGGGGAGGGGAGAGAAACGCAGAACTAAAAACAACGCTCACATGAACGACGGCAACAAAATGGTCTTACGCGAGATATCATCGCGACCTTACACCGCGGTTTGCGCGGGCCGCCAGCGTGGCACGCCGCATGGCAACGAGGGCGCTCACGCGCGGCCTTGCGTGGAAGATTGCGCGCCGCGAGCGTCGGCGCCCATCGACCCCGTTGTTTTCCGTCGCCCACATGGCCGCCAGGGCCCGCCAACCAATCACCAACCATGGCCGCCGCGAGGAATAAGACTGACCCCGTCACCCCAACACATTCTACTGGGCTTGAGCTTCATGGAACGAGAGCCTCCGGAAAAGGGTCAAGCGCTTTGATTGATACCCGCCCCTCTCCCCTCCTCGTCCCCTTCCCCTTCTCGTCTCCTCCCCCTGTCTCTTGGGAACGACGCCATATCCCACCAGCCAGCTGGGCCGACTTACGCTCGAGACAGCAGAACACATTTCAAGAACATGCGACCCTCCGCCGGCCAAAACATACAAAACATCCAAGGGCGCCCTCCACAGGATACACAAAAACACCCAACAAACACGAAGAGCGTTGGGGCACCCTTCCCGAACCGACCTCGATCTCATACCTCGGTCCGACTGTAGGTGGCCCTGATCGCTTCCTCCTCTAGTCCTCTTCTTGATTAACTGCCAGTTGCGGAGCAACGCGTGGACAGACACAGGAACAGCTGATGGGGAGAGAAGCAGACAGATAGAGGCCCGGTCAAACCACATGGGTTGGCCCATAAACTGGCGAGGCTACAGCGCAACGGCCTGGACGAGCACGCGCGCAGCGGAGAGCAAAACTTTGCGCCTCCGAAAGCGGAGGGGGAGGGGAGAGAAACGCAGAACTAAAAACAACGCTCACATGAACGACGGCAACAAAATGGTCTTACGCGAGATATCATCGCGACCTTACACCGCGGCTTGCGCGGGCCGCCAGCGTGGCACGCCGCATGGCAACGAGGGCGCTCGCGCGCGGCCTTGGGTGGAAGATTGCGCGCCGCGAGCGTCGGCGCCCGTCGACCCCGTTGTTTTCCGTCGCCCACATGGCCACCAGGGCCCGCCAACCAATCGCCAACCGTGGCCGCCGCGAGGAGCCAGACTGACCCCGAGAACCCTAGCACATTCTACTGGGCTTGAATTTCATGGAACGAGGACCTCTGGAAGGGTCAAGCGCTCTGATACCCGCCCCTCCCCTCCTCGCCCCCCCCCCCCCCGCCCCCTCCTCCTTCCCCCCCCTCTTTGGAACGACGCCATATCCCGCAGCCAGTTGGGCCGACTTGCATTCGGACCTGGGACAGCAAAACATCCTTCAAGAACATGGGGCCCCCCGCCGGCCAAAGCACACAGAACATCCAAGGGTGCCCTCCATAGGATACACAAGAGCACCCAACAAACACGAATAAGCGTTAGGGCACCCTGCCCGAACCGACCTCGATCTCATACCTCGGTCCGATTGTACGTGGCTCTGATCGCTTCCTCCTCCAGTCCCCTTTCTTAATTAACTGCCAGTTGCGGAGCAACGTGTGGACAGACACAGGAACAGCTGAGGGGAGAGAAGCAGACAGATAGAGGCCCGGTCAAACCACATGGGTTGCCCCATGAACTGGCGAGGCTACAGCGCAGCAGCCTGAACGAGCACGCGCGCAGCGGAGAGCAAAACTTTGTGCCTCCGAAGGGGGAGGGGGAGGGGTGAGAAACGCAGAACTCAAAACAACGCTCACATGAACGACGGCAACAAAATGGTCTTACGCGAGATATCATCGCGACCTTACACCGCGGCTTGCGCGGGCCGCCAGCGTGGCACGCCGCATGGCAACGAGGGCGCTCACGCGCGGCCTTGCGCGGAAAACTACATGGCCACACGTGGCCACATGGTCGCCCACATGGCCACAAGGGCCCGCCAACTAATCACCAACCATGGCCGCCGCGAGGAGTAAGACTGGCCACATAACCCCAACACATTATACTGGGCTTGAACTTCATGGAGCGAGGACCTCTGGAAGGGTCAAGCGTTCTGATACCCGCCCCTCTCCCCTCCCCGTCCCCCTCCCCTTCTCGTCTCCTCCCTCCGTCTCTTCGGAACGACACTACATCCCGCGAGCCAGCTGGGCCGACTTACGCTCAAGACAGCAGAACACTTTCCAAGAACATGGGACCCTCCGCCGGCCAAAACACACAGAACATCCAAGGGTGCCCTCCACAGGATACACAAGAGCACCCAACAAACACGAAGAGCGTTAGGGCACCCTGCCCGAACCGACCTTTATCTCTTACCTCAGTCCGACTGTAGGTGGTTCTGATCGCTTCCTCCTCCAATCCCCTTCCGAACTGCCAGTTGCGGAAGGGTCTTAATTACTCATCCCCCCTGTCCAACGTCGCAACACTCCCCCCCTGGCCCGTGGACGGGGTGCGGCTGGCATCTTGGCGCAACCGCCACTCCCCCGACCGACCGCGGAGACGAGGGCGAGGCACGGAGGAAGGCCTTTGCTGGGCGGAGGCTCGGGCTTGCGCACTGGGCTGGCGCATGGGAAATGCGCGTCAGCGCCATGCACGCGGCCCCCTGGTTCGAGTGGGCGCTCCCAGGCGCTCCTTAGCGCTTCCAGGCGCTCCCAGGGGCTCCTAGGCGCTCCCAGGCGCTACAGAAGGAGGGGGTGGACCTCTTAGGACTCAATTGAGCGACGATCAGCAACGGGTCTTAGGCGAGATGACGTGGCGACATTACGCGGCGGCTTACGCGGGCCGCCAGCGCGGCACGCTGCATTGGAGACGAGGGCGCTTACGCGCGACCCTACGCGGGCAATTTACGCGCCACCGTCGGCGCAGACGACCCTGATTCCTTGTGCCGCTCATCTGGACATCTTTTGGGGTGCTCTTGGGGCCCTGTGTGGGCCCCGCTTGGGACCTTCTGGGGCCCTTTTGGAGCCCGAGGGGCCCTCCTCGGGCCGTCCTGCGACCAGCGCGGCGTCAAGTACAGGCAGTTAGGCCATAAGGTCCATCAAATCGGGAAGCCCGTTCGAAACGGGAATCCAACCGACTCTTCTGGAATCGGGGCACCATCGCGTCATACATCGAAAATCATCGAATCGGACCAAGAATCGAATCGGACAAAATCCTGGGAGTCTAATCGACACTCGGGGGCGTCCAAAGGGGGGCGTCCAAGATGGGGGCTCGCAAATCAAAACCAGGAAACGCAATAAAAGAAGAAGAGGGGGCCTTGAGATCTGTGCGATGTTCCGGCCGCGCCATGATATAGCCAGACCAGGGACAGACGAGCATCCTTCAAGAACGTGACTCCTTTCGCCAGCCAAACTGAAGACCATTTGGTACCCTCCCACAGGATGCTCGGTAGCAGACAACAAGTCTGAAGCGACCTCGACCTTATACCTCGGTCCGACCGTACGCGCCCCTCCCCGTAGTCGTCACCCCCAACCTGGCCGCCCCACGGGATCAAAAAACACGGGGATCCCAGGTCAACATTTTCTTTCTTGGCGTTTTGTTTTTTGGGCCTAAGGGGGAAAGGTGGGGGGGTCTGGCTCCGGACCGTTGCTTAATGCGACTGTTTGCATCAGTGTGTCCAATGGGGGAGACTCCACCTGCTTGAAACAGGCGCCAAAAACAGGCAAGATCTGCTCCGTGAGGGGAGGGGGGGGGCGAGAGCCCGCGCCGATCGGCCAAACAGTGAATAAGAAAATGATCGAGGGTGCGCCGCTGGATCTCCCCAAGGAGGGGGGGGGTTAGGACCCCCCCCCTCTTCCCCGATCCGTCGTCGGGGACCCCCCCCCCTCCCACCCTTCCCCGATCCGTCGTCGGGGACCCCCCCCCTCCCCCCTGTCCCCGATCCGTCGTCAGGGACCCCTCCCCCCTCCCCCCTTTCAAAAGGGGGGGGGGGGGTCCGACCCCCCCCCCTTGTTCGCCACGCCGCCCCCTGAGTCCGGAACCCGACCCCCGCCACCCCTACTCCTAGACCTCACCCTAACCCAAACCCCTAATCCTAACCCCAACCACTAACCCCAGCCCCAAAGAGTACTCACTACTCATTACTCGCTACCCACTACTGACTACTCGCTATTCGCTACTCACTTCTCACTACCCCCTGCTCGCTACTCACGACTCACTACTCACTATCCACTACTCACTACCCACCAACCACTACTCGCTACTCACTACTCCCTACTCACTACTCCCTCCTCCCTGCTCACTACTCACTCCTCACTACCCACTATTCAATACTCACTACTCACCAAGCACTACTCACTACTCCCTACTCACTACTCACTAACCACTACTCACTACCCACTATCCACTACTCACTACTCACTACTAACTACTCCTACTTCCTACTCCCTACTCCCTCCTACTCGCTACTCCCTACTCGTTACTCACCCATCAATACCCACTACTCACTCCTGACTACTTTCTACTCGCTACTCACTACGCCCTACTCGCTCCTCACTACTCACTACTCGCTACTCCCTACTCGCTACTCACTACTCACTGCCCACTGACACTACCCACTAACTCTATTCATCAGTACTCACTCCTCACTACCCACTACGCACTACGTACTACTCACTACTCAGTACTCAGTACTCAGTACTCACTACGTACTACTCGCTACTCACTTCTACTTCTCACTACTCACTACTCACTACGCACTACGCACTACCCACTACTCACTACTCACTAATCACTACTCGCCACGCACTATTCACTACCCACTACTTACTACCCACTACTCATTACTCCCTACTCCCTACTTAGTACTCACTACTCGCTACTCGCTACTCACTACTCACTACTTACTCACTACTCGCCGCGCACTACATACTTATCAGTACACACTACTCTCTATTCACTACCCACTACTCCCCACTCCCTACTCCCTACTCCCTACTCGCCACTCACTACCCACTACTCACTACCCAATACTCACTACTCACTACGCACTAACTCACTACTCACTACTCATCACTCCCTACTCCCAACTCCGTACTCCCTACACGAGAGGGGGGGGTCCGACCCCACCCCTCCCCCTTGCAGCGCCAAGGGGGGCAGGGGGTGGAAGGGGTCCGGACCCCCCCCTTCAAGGGAGGGGGGGGGGAGGGGGGTTCGGCAAGCTAGGTGCGCTCGCGTCATATCTGACGTCCTACCCCTCCCTCCCATCCCTTACCATGGCGCTGATTTTCTCTATCCGCGGACGCGTGTCGTACCCGACCTGTGGCTCCGCGCGCGCGTGCGTACCTAGTGGGTGGTGGTGCACGTGCGTGCGTGCGTGCGTGTGTGCGTGGTTGTCGTGGTGGTGGTGGTGGTGGTAGTGGTGGTGGTGGTGGTGATGGTGGTGGTGGTGGTGGTGGTGCTGGTGGTGGTGGTGGTGGTGCTGGTGGTGGTGGTGTTGGTACTGGTGCTGGTGTGTGTGGTGGTTGTGGTGGTGGTGGTGGTGGTGATGGTGGTGGTGGTGGTGCTGGTGGTGGTGGTGGTGGTGCTGGTGGTGGTGGTGGTACTGGTGCTGGTGCTGGTGGTGGTTGTGGTGGTGGTGGTGGTGGTGGTGATGGTGGCGGTGCGGCGCGGTGGTGGCGGGCGGATGGGCGCGCGAGAAAGAGGCCCGCGCTGGGGCGAGAACGCCATCCTGAACGACGGAGGCCAAGCACCGATCCGAAAATGAGGCCCACGCTGCAGCGGGAGCACGATTCGGAACGATTCGGGAGCAGAGATGAGGCCGGCGCCTCAACGAGAGCAGCATTTGGGAAAAAATGACGCCGGCGCCTCAGCGAAAGTCGTTTCCTGGAATTTTCCGGGCATCCTGTGTGTAAAAAACAATACGCGGAGGGTGCGCGGCTATCACCCGGACGCCATCAGGGGAAGGATTCGGGAGCAGAAATGAGGCCGGCGCCTCAACGGGAGCAGCATTTGGGGAAAAAATGACGCCGGCGCGAGAGCAGCATTTTGGGAAAAAATAACGCCGGCGCCCTAGCGAGAGTCGTTTCCCGGGATTTTCCAGGTATCCTGTGTGTAAAAAAAACAGTACGCGGAGGGTGCGCGGCTATCACCCGGACGCCATTAGGGGAAGAGGGAGAGTATATTCATATTGAGTAATTGTGAACCCCCCCCCTTAAGGGGGGGGGGGGGGGGGGGGGGGGGGGGGGGGGTTCTGGACCCCCCCCCCCTTTCGTGTATTCGGGGAAATCCATTGGCGCACTTTCAAAATGATCACCAGGACTGGTGGCCGTGTCGGATGTCTCGCAATATGACCCTGCCGTGAGGACCCTCTGGGGCGCTCTTGGGATCCTCATCGGAGCATCCGAGCCCGTCTTGGGTCCTCCCCGGGCCCTTCTAGGCTCGCTCTTGGGCGACCTTGGGGCAGTGTTGAAGCCCAACGAGCCCATCGGAAGCCAGATCACGATAAAGCCAACACCGATCGCAAAACCCTAATTAGGTTGGCTCCGTGGCCATCGCGAGCCGCCTTGTGGGAGTTCGAAGGCTCCTGAAGACGCAGTGTCGAGAGCGGCCAAGAGGGGGGTGTCCAAGAGGGGGAGGGGGGTGCAAATCATGACATGCGGCATGTGCGCGGCCCAGCGGGGGGGGCCAGGGACGTACTGGAATAAGAAGAGGCGCCATAAAATCTGGGGAAATATCATGGCCCCCGCCATGATATCCCCCCCCCCTAGTCATCACCCCCCTCTTTGCCGCCCCCGATTGTGGGAGTTTGAAGGCTCTTGAAGACCCAGTGGAGAGAAGACCATCTTGGACCGTCGCGCGTCATCCTGGTTTGGGCGCCCGAGTTATCCGGGGTAACTCGGGTCCGGGGTAACTCGGGTTTGGATTCCCGAAAAAGGAACCCGAGTTAGCCCTGACCCGAGTTACCCCTGATGATTCGGGGCTCTGGACGCCCGAGTTGTCCGGGGTAACTCGGGTCCGGGATAACTCGGGTTTGGATTCCCGAAAAACGAACCCGAGTTAGCCCTGACCCGAGTTACCCCTGATGGTTCGGGGCTCTGACTGGTGGCGATCTTGCAAGCCGCCTCGCCTTGTCTTGCCTCGCCCACGCCAGGAGCCCAGACCCCCGACGTCGTGACTGCTCCACGACGTCAACCCCCAGAGTTGAGCAGGGACCCACCGCCCCGGCATTCCTATAGTCCTACCACGAAATGTTCGTAGAACCCAAAAAAGTTCTAAGAACAAAATGTTCTTAGAACATTGACCCGATGTGTTAAAGCAAGCCAGTCCAGGCCAGAAATGTTCTAAGAACATTTCGTGGGAAGCGAGCCGGGGCGCTTCGCCACTGCTTGACAAAGGTCTGGACCCGTTCCCCCCGGGACCGGCGTCTCATCCCGAGGCGTTCCTCGACGGTCCCGAGGCCCGGGAAGGGACCCCAGAAGCCGACAGTGGCTCCACGAGGGTCCTCCTCCTCCTCCTCCTCCTCCTCCTCCTTCTCCTCCTCCTCCTCCCTCCTCCTCCTCCTCCTCCTCCTACCTCTCTCCTCCTCCTCCCTCCTCCTCCTCCTCCTCCTCCTCATCCTCCTCCTCCTCCTCTCCCTCCTCCACCCTCCTCCTCCTCCTCCTCCTCCTCCTCCTCCTCCCGCCTTCTCCTCCTCCTCCTCCTCCTCCACAAGGTGGCCTGCAGGATGGCACGGGATCGCCCAGGACGGCTCGAGATGGCCTCCTGCATGCCTCCATACTCCATAAGAAGCTCCTCGGCTGCCGAGAAGACGGCTCCACATAGCCACGGAACGGAGCCGCCCAAGACTAGGTGTCCTCCGAGGCAGGAGCCACTCAAAAACCGCATGAGGTGTCCAAGTGCCTGCGTGCCTACTCTTCATCTCGCTTCCGATAGACTCCCGAGGCCCAAAGCGGGCTCCAGGATACCCTGGAACAGCCGCAAGCAGGTCTCGAACAACGACTCTGAAGGCGCCCGAGCTCGCTCCAACACCGTCCCGAATTGGCTCTAAAGGCGGCGTGTCGTGTTGCAAAGAAATCTAGGAGCATGACAAATCGCCCATGGAAAAAGGGCGGCGCGAAGTGACGTCGCCAATTTAGAGGGGCGACGTCCATTCGAGCCGTCCCCTTTTTCACAGAAAGCTGTAACGACCTGTGGTCTAGAAGGGTGTTGTCTTTTCGTGAACACTCTTGGGAAGCTTTCGGGCCAAGATGGCTCCAATATTGCCCCAGATGTCCTAAGACGGCATCCAAGATGGTGCAATGCAGTCCAAGTTGGCTCGAAATAGCCTCTAACAGCCCTTCAACATGTCCCCAGACGGTCCCAACTTAACACGGAGCTTCCCAAGGACGCCTCCCAGAATAATTCGTTTGCTTCTGGCCTTTTCGCTTTCGATAAGACTCTGAGGCCTCAAGACGGCTCTATGAGCGCGCCCAAGAGACCAAAGAGGTGCCCAGAAAGGCCCCAAGACGACTCCAAGAGCGCCCCGAGAGAGCTCCAAGATATGATCTGTCGGGTACTGCTAATCTGCTCCATGTTTTAATCAACGTCCTCCAAAGTGGCCGCCGCAAGGACACCAAGAGACCCCAACAGTGTTCCTAACGTGGCCCCAACAATCTCCCATAGTGAAAGATCCGCGACGGCCCTATGGTGGACTCCTGTCACCGTCGCCGCGGTCTCCCTCCCCCATCCTCCTCCTCCTCCTCGTTTTTCGCCTACTACTGCTCCCACCTAAGACTTAACCTAAGATTCACCCCAAGCTGAGTGGTCAGATTCCTCTTCCTTCTGATCGCCTTTTTTCCTCCTCCAACCTCATCATCATCATCCTTCTCCGCATCGTCGTCCTGCTGTTTCTCTTTCTCCCTCCTCCCTACTCCATTTCCTCATCCTTCCAATTTCTCCTTCGGGAGACTGCGAAAACATAGATTGCGCACTCCTGGGCTGCATGCACATCCACATTAATAGCCATAAAGCGAATCGGCCCGAGATCGTTTCTGGATGTGCTACGCCAAGCTTCAACGAGTCCGGACGCATTCGAAAGGCATGGGGTGTCGACTTCCTGAGGCGCCTGGGTGGCGTTCGTCAGGGGGAGCCGACGAGAGGGTGGCGGATGTGATGGGCGAGAGGGAGGAAGGGAGGCGGGAGGGGGATGACGCAAGGGAGGCGATGGGAAAGCTGACGGGCAAAGGGGGGATAATAAGACCGATCCCAGCTACTTTGGACTGTTCGCGAACCGCTTCAGACCGATTACAACAACTGGAAACGAACTGATCGCGATCTAAAAGATTTCTATACTAACTACTCTAAATGGGGAACGCTGGATTACAACCGCGAAAAGAGATTCTGAAGAGCGTCTGGAAGTCTTCACTCCTACGGGCTCTTGAGGACTCCTGAGGAATCCTGAGGACTCCACCCGCCTGAAGGATCCTGGAGGATTTCTGAAGGATTCTGAAATATTCTGAAGGATGATGAACGATTATGTAGACTCTAAAAGAGTCTCAAGCAAAACGAAGGTTCTGAAGGCTTTAGGATCCTGAAAGATTCTGAAGAACTCTTGAGATTCTCAACCAATCCTGAAAAAAACTGAAGACTCCGGAGGAATCCTCAGGGCCCAAGAAGAATCCGGAAACCTCCGAACGAATATTCGACAAGCCAGGCGATTCTGGGGGATTTTCAACGAATCTTCAAACAACCACGGGATTCCTACAGAATCTGGAACGTCCTGCGCAATCCTGAGATTCTGAACGGATCCTCAAGAATACTGGGGCTTCCCACGGTCGAAAGATCACGGTCGAGCTCAAGTACATGTGTTCTGCAGAGATCACGGTCGAGGTGGCGACAAGTACACCAGGGGGAGGTCTCCTTCTCGCCCGCCTGTCCCATCTGAGCGACGATGAAAAACGGGTCTTAAGGGAGATGGCGTAGCGACCTTACGCGGCGGCTTACGCGGGCCGCCAACGCGTCACACCACCTTGGAAACGAGGGCGCTTACGCGCGAACTTACGCGGGCAACTTATGCGCCAATGTTGGAGCACACGATAAAAACCACCTGCTGCGCGCTTGCCCGCGCCAAACCTGAAACGCTTGTACAACAACGGCTTCGGCGTGAATACAATGATGATAATAATGATAAGCCTCCGCCGCGCCCATCCATCCAACCAAAAAGAACTGCAAATGACATAATGCTTCATAGCCCCACCTGGGGCCGACAAGCCTTCGGAAAATATCTGCCCTACTATGCTCGGCGGTCCAGCGTTAGGATACCGAGACACCTTGCGCAGCAACGGTATGGCACATGCTTTGCAAGCTCGGCGATCCTCAATGATGGAGCCGAGACTACCAAACCTTGCATGCGAAAGCGGCAATTCCTTCCAATCGGAACCAGGCTGTTGAAACACTCGGCACATTGCGCCTGGGTGGCGTTCGTCAGGGGGAGCCGACGAGAGGGTGGCGGATGTGATGGGCGAGAGGGAGGAAGGGAGGTGGGGGGGAAGGGGGATAACGGAGGGGAGGCGATGGGGAAGCTGACGGGCAAAGGGGGGATAATAAGACCGATCCAAACTACTTTGGACTGTTCGCGAACCACTTCAGACCGATTACAACAACTGGAGACGAACTGATCGCAGTCTAAAATATTTCTATACTAACTACTCTAAGAAGGGAGCACTGGATTACAACCGCGAAGAGAGATTCTGAAGAGCGTCTGGAAGGCTTCACACCTACGGGCTCTTGAGGACCCCTGAGGAATCCTGAGGACTCCTGAGGAATCCACCCGCCTGAAAGATTCTGGAAGATTTTACCTAACAGCTTTTGCTGATAGGTTTCTAGTGGTCTCAAAAGAGAGCAGCAGATGACTCCACAGGGGGGTCGGGGCGGGACCCGGGGCGGTGCCGCCGAAGCCTCGCAAAATCGCTCTTGGCGCTGCTAGAACTCCATTCCCGGGCCACATTTTGGATGCCTGGAGCCAACTGTAGGCCACTTCGTGCTCTTCGACTTCCCAGAACTCCATTCCCGGGCCACATTTTGGATGCCCGGAGCCAACTGTAGGCCACTTCGTGCTCTTCGATTTCCCAGAACTCCATTCCCGGGCCACATTTTGGATGCCCGGAGCCAACTGTAGGCCACTTCGTGCTCTTCAAGTTCCCAGAACTCCATTCCTGGGCATGATTTTGAATGCCCGGAGCCAACTGTAGGCCACTTCGTGTTCTTCTAGTTCCCAGAACTCCATTCCTGGGCCACATTTTGAATGCTGAGGCAGGCTGATGCTGCGGCCGAGGCAGGCTGAGGCTGAGGCAGGCTGAGGCTGAGGCCGAGGCTGAAGGCAGACTGAGGCTGAGGCTGAAGCAGACTGAGGCTGAGGCTGAGGCAGGCTGAGGCTGAGGCTGAAGCAGGCTGATGCTGAGGCAGGCTGAGGCTGAGGCTGAGGCTGATGCAGGCTGAGGCTGAGGCAGGCTGAGGCTGAGGCCGAGGCTGAAGGCAGACTGAGGCTGAGGCTGAAGCAGGCTGAGGCTGAGGCTGAGGCAGGCTGAGGCTGAGGCAGGCTGAGGCTGAGGCTGAGGCAGGCTGAGGCTGAGGCTGTGACTGCGACTGCCGTTGCCGCTGCGACTGTCATCGCGAATGCGACTACGACTGCGAGAACAGCAGAATTCTACAACTGGATTTTCATCTGAATCTTAAGGGGAATGCTTTCAGATATGCTTCTACACATCGCTGTTAGGTTGCTTTGCCGGGATACTCTGAAGGATTCTGAAATATTCTGACGAATTATGAACAATTATGTCGGATTATGTAGGCTTCTGGAAGATTATGTAGACTCTAAGGAGTCTCAAACAAACGAAGGTTCTGAAGGCTTCTGGACCTGAAAGATTATGAAGAACTCTTGAGATTCTCAACCAATCAAGAGAATCCTCAGGGGTCAAGGAGAATCCGGAAACCTCCGAACGAACATTCAACAAGCCAGACGAATCTGGAGGATTTCCAACGAATCTTCAAACAACCAAGGGATTCCTACAGAATCTGGAA
The DNA here is from genome assembly GCA_963575745.1 of Prorocentrum cordatum. NCBI lineage: Eukaryota > Dinophyceae > Prorocentrales > Prorocentraceae > Prorocentrum > Prorocentrum cordatum. The sequence goes on from CAUYUJ010013324.1 coordinate 91,944, forward strand.
CGTCCTGCGTAATCCTGAAATTCCGAACGGATTCTCAAGAATACTGGGGCTTCCCACGGTCGAGAGATCACGGTCGAGCTCAAGTACATGTGTTGTGCAGAGATCACGGTCGAGGTGGCGACAAGTACACCAGGGGACGTCTCCTTCTCGCCCGCCTGTCCCATCTGAGCGACGATGAAAAACGGGTCTTCAGGGAGATGGCGTAGCGACCTTACGCGGCGGCTTACGCGGGCCGCCAGCGTGTCACACCACCTTGGAAACGAGGGCGCTTACGCGCGACCTTACGCGGGCAGCTTATGCACCAATGTTGGAGCACACGACTCCGTGTTTTTGAGTCGCTCATCTGCCTCTTCTGCTGGCGCACAGGGTCGGCGCCGCTAGCCTCGAGGCCCTCTCAACTGGCCGACCTCTCTCGTCTTCCAGTGCGCTCGACTTACGCTCCTCCACGGAAATCTCTTCCCAAAGGGGAGCCCGCGCCGCTTCCCGGCAACGGCGCAAGAGGACCGCGTGAGTTTGAGTTTCGTCGGCGCCATTGCAATACCTGCACCTGGGAACGGCACTGGGGTACTCCAGAGCGGGACGGGGAGAGGGACAGGGAGAGGGACAGAGGAAGGGACAGAGAACAAGCGAGAGAGAGAGAGAGAGAGCAGAGAGAGAAAAGAGAGCGAGAGAGAGAGTCAGAGGGAGATTGAGGATGGAGAGAGAGAGAGAGAGAGAGAGAGAGAGAAAGAGAACAAGAGAGAACAATAGAAAGCACAACAACAAAACAACAAGAAACAAGGAAGAGAAAGAGACAGAGAAAGAGAACGAGAAAGAGAGAGAGAGAGAGAGATGACGAGAGCAGGGCAGCGAGGGCTCCGGGGACTCCGAGCGGGAAGCAGGCCCTCAGAGATACAGGCCCCCAGCTCGACCGTGGCGGGGCGCGTCCACGGGGCGGACGCCCGCGGCCCACGCCGCGTGCAGCGCCGCCGCGCCCTCGTCCCCCACGAGGTTGCTCATGAGGCTGAGCGTCTGCAGGCTCGGCAGGGCGCCCGGGGCCCGGAGGGCCGCCGCCAGGGCGGCCGCGCCCTCGGCCCCCACGCGGTTGAAGCTGAGGTTCAGCATCTGCAGGCTCGGCAGGGCGCCCGGGGCCCGGAGGGCCGCCGCCAGGGCGGCCGCGCCCTCGTCCCCCACGCGGTTGCTCATGAGGTTGAGCGTCTGCAGGCTCGGCAGGGCGCCCGGGGCCCGGAGGGCCGCCGCCAGGGCGGCCGCGCCCTCGTCCCCCACGCGGTTGAACCTGAGGTTGAGCGTCTGCAGGCTCGGCAGGGCGCCCGGGGCCCGGAGGGCCGCCGCCAGGGCGGCCGCGCCCTCGTCCCCCACGCGGTTGCGGCCGAGGTGGAGCTCCTGCAGGCTCGGCAGGGCGCCCGGGGCCCGGAGGGCCGCCGCCAGGGCGGCCGCGCCCTCGTCCCCCACGTTGTTCTCACTGAGGTTGAGCATCTGCAGGCGCGGCAGGGCGACCGCAGCAAGCACCGCGACCACCTGCCTGACCTCCTCGTCCCCCCATCCCAGGTCCTTGTAGAGCAGCGACTCTGCGGACTCGAAGCGCTGCGCGAACGCCGACCGGTACAGCTCGGCAACCCGTGGGCGATCGTCCTTGCCGTTCGTGAAGTCCTTGCTGCGGAGCTCCGCTTCGAAGGCGTCGGGCAAGGCCGGCGCCTTCCGCCCTGCGGACCCCGTGTGCATCAGCGAAAGGTGACCAAAGCCATAATAGGATTTCTCGTCTCCAGTGGCTAGTCCGAGGTCCACCAACAAAGACGAAGGCTTCGTCAACATTGCCCATGAGGACTCGCAAAAACACCAGCCGCGGTCGAAATAAGGTGCAATGTTGCCAGATCGGGTGTATTTTGCAAAATTGTCGTAATCGTCGGGGAATCGTGTCAACATGAATACGACTGTGGCGGGGTGGGAGTAGAAACTCCCAAGGCTGCCCAAGGCATCTGTGAAGAGCTCACGCTCGCGCTCGAATTTGCCGATTGCGTTGGCCTCAAAGCACTCGGAACCTTCGAGCCGCTGATACGTGCACCGCTGAGGGGAGCCCTCGCAATCCCTGCAGTTCTGGTGAATGCAACAGAAATCCATGAACACTGCCCAGCGGCCATTGAAACAAATTCCTTCACAACGATCTGCGAACAGCAGCTGCAAAGCCCGGCTCAGGATGCGCAGGTTGTGGCCGTGAGGGTCGGGGTGATTAGCTTGCAACCAACAGTGTGAGATACAAGCGACGTGCAGCAGTGGCACAATGCCTTTTTTGTCAGGTGTGGCAGCTTTGACCCCGCTGTGGGGCATGAACGCAGTCGGCGGCAAGGCCTGGCGCGGCTCGAGGGTTCCGCCGGAGCCCGCCCGCTCCACCATCCACTCCGCGTCCACCAGGACAACCGCCCCGCTGCCGAGCACGGGGTCGAGCTCAAGGCCGCCGCACTCCTCCCACCGCTCCTGCTTCCGCTCCGTCACTTCCACCTCCTCCAACTCGGGCAGGTGCGGCTGCTGCGTCTCCCCTGCGACCTCGCCGGCCTCCTGCCCCACGGCGCTGCCGTCGCAGCAACTCCAGCACGAGCACTTCGCAGCCAGCGCGCCGCCCCCGGGCGCCGACATCTTGGAAGCCGCGCGGAGGCCCAGGTGGTCCACAAGACCGCAGCTGCAGAGGTGTGCGATAAGCAGCGGGCCGCAAGAGGGTCGGAACTGGGGAAACCAGAAAGTACCAATACCGCTGCTCCCTGGACCTCTGCCGGGGTGCGTTCTGACCAGGATTTCGAGGCGAATCCTCCAGCCGTGGCGACGAGGGCCTACCAGGAGGCCGAGATAGGGGAAAACGAGGGAAGCGCAGCGGTAATGGGCACCTGTTCCTCCTCCGAGGAACTCCCTGGCTCTTGGGCCAGGCTGCGGACCCCCTCTCTCTCCTCGCCCTCTTCCACTCCACGATTCGCCTCCACCCGCTCTCCCTCGCCCCCCGCCCCCACCCGTCCGCTTCGTGCACCCCCTCTCTGGCTCGCCCTCACTCTCGGCCCTCTGCTCCCCTCCCGAGGCACTCACTTCCCCACTCCCTGCTGCATCAGACTGCTGGGAGCCATGTGCCTCGAAACGATGTCCGCGTCCTGGCTTCTGCAGAACAACTCGTCCGTGTGCCCCCGATATTAATAGCGATAACGATGACAACGATAATTACGGGGACAACGATAATAACGTTAGGTCGGGCCTGTCCCCCTACAGGGGGCTGTTCGACGAAAAAAATAAATAAAAAACACCCCCAAAATGCTCAAAACAGAATCCAAAAATAGTCTGGGGACTATTTGTTTTAGCATTGTTTGACCTTTTTGGGGCATTCGTTTGGTATTTCCTATTTTTCGCCGGAAATCCCCCTGTAGGGGACAGGCCCGACTTAAAAACAACGATTACGATCACAACGATAACGATCGGGCCCGTTTAAGCCTATTCAGGTGGCTCCACGGGGGCCTCGCGGTGAGGAGAGCGAGATCCCAGATTCCCATCGGGAAGCTTAAAGGAACTCACTGCATCCAGAAGCGCTCTGTTGCTGTTCCCGTGATTCGAGGCCTCATGAAAGCGTCCTCGAAGCCTCGCAACCACTTCGGTCGGACCGATCGCAACTGGCTGCGATCGGTCCGAAGTGGTCGACGATCGGTCCGAAACGGTTACGATCCTTCGTCGTCGTGGTCGCGGGCGGGGGGTGAGGGGCGACTCAGACCCCCGACGTCGTGATTTTTGTCGCGACGTCGACCCCCAGGGGTCTGGACCCCTTCACTGGGGCTGGCTTCTGTCCTGTCCGTAAACTAACCGAAATACAAACAAAATGTGCTGAGACGGAAACTCATACCACCACAAAACATCGGACGAATCACACCTGTTCACACGCCGTGTCCATCCTGCACCGTTCTTTGACGGCCCCAGGCCCGGCAGAGGCCCCCATGGGGGCCCAACGCAGCGAAGGAGCACTTCCGTCGCGCATTGTCTCGCCACGCGAGGGGGGGGGTTCTGGGGAGGACGGGGGGGCGCGGGACGCGGGAGGCCGCGGGGGCAGGCGGGCGGAGGGGCGAGAGCGGAGGCCACCGCGGCCCCGCGGCGGGAGAGCCCACAGTCGAGCTCGACAGGTCGGATCGGCGATCGGGCGGAATCGGAACGGCGGAAGTCGGCAGCCGAGTCGGGAGAGAAGTCGAATCGGCAGACATCGGCAGACCAGTGGGCCTCCGTTGTTGAGGAGTCGGCATCCAGAGCGGGGCCCGAAGCCGACTCGAAGGGAACCGGAACCCCTCGAGGCCGAAGCCGAAGCGAACCGGAGAAGCCGAAGCGAGCCCTTAGTGGGCCCTGGAAACGACAGGGCCGTTTTTTTACTGGTTCCGTTTTGTCGTTTTTGCCGGTTACGCCGCAATTTGTTACAGGTTCTGTCGCCGTTTTTTGACCGGTTCGGGCTCCAGCTCCAATCCTGGAGCCGTTTCTTTGCCGTTTCCAGTCGCCGTTGGTTTGCCGTTTCCATTTTCAAGGGACATTTTTGTGGAAGGGTATGTCCCCCTACAGGGGGCACACCCAAGGGAAACGAAAGATGTCATAAGCATGGGAAAATCCGAGGGGAGCATCCTAGGGGAATCTCCTAGGGTATCCTAGGGTATCCTAGAGGAATATCCCCTGAGATCCGACGTTGCAAAAAAAATGCGACATCGGAAAACATCACGACTGGAGCCTCAGACCGTACTTTTCTGCATCATTGTTCGGGCCGGATCGATTTGTGAGGGTCCCGGGGCCCGAGATTGAACGAAAACGCCAGGCGCGAAAAAACTGCAACGCCAGGATCCTGGGGTGAAATCAGAAGCCCGCCTCCAGGGGGAAATATCCTAGGGGAACGAAAGGTGTCATAACCATGGGAATATCCTAGGGGAACATCCTAAAGGAATATCCTAGGGTATCCTAGGGTATCCTAGGGGAATGTCCTAGGGTATCCCAGGGTACCCCAGGGTATCCTAGGGTATCCTGGCGGAATATCCAAGGGTATCCTAGGGTATCCTAGGGTAACCTAGGGTATCCTAGGGTATCCTAGGCATCCTACGGGAATATCCTAGGGTATCCCAGGGTAACCCACAGGGTAACAAAAATCAGAAGCCCGCCCCGACGCGGAGCTCGAGGGCGGCCCGCGAGGGAGGCCGGCCGGGCCCTCCCGCGGACCGGACACGGCTCCACAGGATGGAAGGAGGAGGAGGAGGAGGAGGAGGAGGAGGACGAGGAGAGGGAGGAGGAGGAGGAGGAGGAGGAGGAGGAGGAGGAGGAGGAGGAGGAGGAGAAGGAAGGAGGAGGAGGAGAGAAGAAGGAGGAGGAAGAGGAAGGAGCAGGGAGAGAGGAGGAGAGGAGGGAGGGAGGGGGAGGAGAGGAGGAGAGGAGGAGGGAAGAGGGAGGGAGGAGGAGGAGGAGGAGGAGGAGGAGGAGGAGGAGAAAAGGGAGGAGGAGGAGGAGGAGGAGGAGGAAGGAGGAAGGAGGAGGAGGCCGGCTCGCGCGGGAAGCCGGCCGGACCTGCCCGCCGAGCTCGTCGGAGCCTCCTGCGCGCAGGCGCCAGTGCCGGTGCCGGCGCCTGTCCCCCTACAGGGGGATTTTTCGACGAAAACTAAAAAGTACCCCAAACAATACCCCAAAATGATAGAAAAATGCTAAAAAAATAAGGGGACAGGCCCGACTTAAGGAGAGAGGGGACTGGGGGGGGGGGGGGGGGAGGGGCAGCGAGGCCCGCGCAGGGAGAGGGAGCCATGCGGGATCCTGCTCCTCCTCCTCCTCCTCCTCCTTTTCCTTTTCCTCCTCCTCCTCCATTTCCTCCTCCTCCTCCTCCTTCTTTTCCTCCTCCTTCTTTTCTCCCCCTCCTCCTCCTCCTCCTCCGCCTCCGCCTCCTCCTCCTCCGCCTCCTCCTGCTCGGCGAGATAGAGAAAAGAGAGACAGAGAGAGAGAGAGAGAACAAAGAGAGAGGAGAGAGAGAGAGAGAGAACAAAAAACAAAAAGAGGGGGAGAGAGAAAGAGACAGAGGGTAAGTGAGAGTGAAGAGTGAACGAGAGAATGAAAGAGCGCCCGGGGCGGCAGCGGTGTGCGGCTGCCCGACTCTGGCTCGGCCCCGCACAGCACGGGGTCCCCGAAACGCCCTCCCCCCTCGCGCTGAGGCGCCTGATTTGCAAGAGCGGAGTGGCGACGGGGGCACAGCGCCCCACGCGTCAGTCTTGGGCGCCCAACCATGTATGTGAACACGGCCCCCCCAGTCTGCGAGACCAGCCTCGTGATGAGAGCGTTCGCGCAACGCGTGCTCTCGAAACCAACGCGGATTCACATGCGCGCATGTCCTTCTCTCACTCCTAGATTGAAGTCGGGCGTGTCCCCCTACAGGGGGATTTTCGGCGAAAAATTAAACATACTCAAAACATACCCCAAGAAGGTCAAACAATACTAAAAACAAATAGTCCCCAGACTATTTGGGGATTATTGTTTGACTATTTTGGGGGTATTTTTATTTTTCGTCGAAAATCCCTCTGTAGGGGGACAGGCACAACTTAATCCTTGATACGATCTGCGCACCACTAAGAAACAACAGGCTGTATCTTGGCTGGGAAGCGTTGGCGGCCGGCGCATGCAGACTGCTGCGCCGCACGGAGGGCACCCCCTACGAGGGCAGACGCGTAACCGAAGAGGAGGGGGAGGAGGAGGAGCTGGCGCAGGAGGAGCAGGAGGAGCAGGAGGAGCAGGAGGAGCAGGAGGAGCAGGCGGAGCAGGAGAAGCAGGAGCAGCAGAAGGAGGAGGGGGACGAGGAAGAGGCAGACCAGGAGGAGGGACGATGGCGGCGGAGGGATTCGGCGGCGGCGGGCGCAGGGAGGAGCAGCGCGCCCCACGGCAGCGCAGCTCCCGGAGCAGTCAGGACAGCGAACCGGGCGTCGCACGGGGCGCCGCACGGCCCCCCCGCAGGAGGGGGGGGCGGGTGCGCCGGCGCCTCGCCCCGAGACGCTGCCAGGACCCACGCGCCCAGAGGCCTCCCGCCCCCCCCCCGCCCCGCCGAGCCGCAGGAGGGCGCCGCCAGCGCCGACGGCCAGAAAAGGGAGGCGCACGGGGAGGCGCGCGGGAAACCGCGCCGGCCCCCGCAGCACGCCAGGGCCGCCAGGGGGCCGCGTTGCCCCCCCCTCCGGGGGGAGCCGAGTGCCCGGGAGGCCTCGGAGGCGGGGAGGCCGCGCGCACCCCTTCGCAGCGGGGGGAGGGCGCGGGCCCCGGTGCGCGCCAGGGGGCCGTCGCCGGGTCGTCGGGGGGCAGCGCGCGGAGGCGCGAGCGCGCGGCGGGCAGCTGAGCAGCTGAGCGGTGCGGGGGGGGGGAAGGGCAGCCTGCGGCGGGCAGGGGCGGCGGGCGGGAGCGCCGCTGGGCCGAACCCGCGTCTGGCGACGAGGCGGGGGGCCCTAGGGCGCGAGAGAGATAGCGAGAGGGAGGGAGAGAGAGAGAATGAGAATGGCGATGGTGACGCATGGAACAAGAATGGGGATGATGATGACGATGATGGTGATGCTGCTAATGACGGTGATGGTGAGAGTGATGATGCTGATGATGGTGATAAAGATGGTGATGAGTATGGTGATGGTGATGATGCTGGTGGTGATAATGATTGTGGTGGTGATGATGGTGTTGATGCTGATGATGATGACGATGATGATGATGTTGATGATGAGGATGGTGACGGTGATAGTGCTGGTTTTGTGATGATGATGCTGATGACGATGATGGTGATGTTAATGTTGATGATGCTGCTGCTGATGTGACTGATGATGAACACTCGGCGGGATGCAGGTGACAGAGGCGGTAGCGGCGACGATGGCCAAGCCGGCGGCCTGCAAGGATATCGCCCCTGCGCGAGATGCCTGGTGAGGATTACTATGTCGATGATGACGATGATGCTGCTGATGATGATGCTGATGAGACGCTCTTGATAAGTGGTGTTCAAAAAGATGTGAGGATGTCCACGGTGAAGATAATAACGATGGTGATGATGATGATGATGATGATGATGATGATGATGATAATGATGATGATGATGATGATGATGATGATGATGATGAAAATAACGACGATGTTGATGAGGATAAGGATGAGGATGATGATGGCGACGACCATGATGATGATGATGCTGAAGATGATGATTATGATGATTACGACGGTGTTGATGATGAAAATAACGAGTATGATGATGATGCTGATGCTGATGATCCTGCTCATGATGATGCTGATCATGCTAATGGTGGTGATGATGACGATGCGACGTCCTAGGTAATCACAGCGGGGGGGGTGAACAAGAAACATTGAGAAAGACAGGCGCACAATAGAGGGAGAGGGAGAATGGGGGGGAGAGAAAGAGAGAGAGAGAGAGAGGGAGAGAGATAGAAAAGAGAGAGAGAGGGACCAAACGAGTGAGGGAGAAAGAGAGACAGAGAAAACCAACAGAAAGAGAGAGAAGGGCCCAGCGAAGCGGGTGGTGTCCCGGGCGGCGGCGGTGTGCGGCTGCCAGCCCGTGCTCCCTTAGGGGCCGAGCGCAGCCTTAAGAAACAGTGCGTACCCCAAAATTAAGCACCTCCGAGCTTGCGCCGAAGACGACGAAATAGCAGCATAAGCGGATCGGTCAGGACTCCACTTCAGGACACCAAGAGCGTCTCGTCAGCATCATCATCATCATCATCATCATCATCATCATCATCATCAGCATCACACTCATCATCACCATCATCACCATCATCACCACCTTCATCAACATCATCATCAGCATCACCAGCATCATCATCAGCATCATCAACATCACCATCACCATCATCATCATCATCATCACCATCATCATCATCGTCACCACCACCACCACCACCTCCATCATCATCATTATCACCATCATCACCACCACCACCACCATCATCGTCATCATCATCAGCAGCATCGTCATCATCGTGATCATCATCGTGATCATCATCATCATCATCATCATCATCATCATCATCATCCTGAGCATCATCATCATCATCAGCATCACCATCATCATCATCACCATCATCATCTCCAGCACCATCATCATCATCATCATCATCATCATCATCATCATCATCATCATCAGCATCATCATCATCATCATCATCATCATCATCACCACCATCATCATCAGCATCATCATCATCATCCTTCCCCAGTGCGCCGAAAACGACGGAGCAGCAAGAGCGGAGCGGTCCAGCGGTGTCGCCTTTTCGGAGATAACAATCCGCGGTGCACAGCCTGTCGACAGGTCTATGATAGGCCTGTCCACAGCCTATGCACAGGCCTATGCCGCCAGAGGCGCAGAGGCCCTGACAGAGCCTGTCGATAGGCCTATGACAGGCCTGTCGACAGGCTATGCATAGCCCTGTCGTAGGCCTGTCGACAGGCTGTGCACAGGCCTATCACAGGCCTGACGACAGGCTGTGCACAGCTTACCATAGGCCTATGCATAGACCTATGCATCGGGTGTGCACAGGTCTCTACTCTGCCCGAGCCGAGCGCGCGAGCACACCTGGACACCCAGCGACAGGCCTACGCATAGCCTATCCACAAGCCTATGATAGGCCTGTGGACAGGCTGTCGACAGGCCTACGACAGGGCTATGCATAGCCTTTCGACAGGCATGTGGTAGGGCTATCGGTAGGCTGCGTACAGCCTCACCACAGGCCTGTGCACAGGCTTGCATTCGCCCTGTAGTAGGTCTGCGATAGGGTTGTGCACAGCCTGTGCATAGGCCTGTGGGGGATGCGGCATAGGCCTATGCATACCCCATGCACAGGTACGAGCCCAAACCCCGCGACAGGCCTATGCATAGCCTGTGCATAGGCCTGTCGGGTCGAACGCCCCAGGAGAGTTCCAGGAGGGAGCCCTCCAAGTCCCAAGAGAGCTCGAAATCGGCGCCAGGGTGGAGCTTCAGGTCGTCCCGAGAGAGCCCCAAGAGAGCCCCGAGAGAGCAGAGGCTCGCGCTGTCAAAACCGACGTTTTGACAGCGCGAAATCTGGCGCCAGAAGCTTCGCGACCGAACTCGGCGCCCCCTCCTCCTCCTCCTCCTCCTCCTCCTCCTCCTCCTCCTCCTCCTCCTCCTCCTCCTCCTGTTCTGTTCGACGGCATTAGGGGACGATGATCCGCTGCCAGCACGTGAATTCAGATAAGGCGCACTTGCGTATGGCTTGACCTTAGGCACCGACCTGCCAGGCATCACAATACGGGTCAAGCGGACAAAAGAAGCACGCCAAAGTTTGGTCGAGAGGGGGTGACGGGTCAGGTCGACACAGCTCCGCGGATGGACCTCACCCCTCTCTCGAAGCTCCTGGCAGGCGAAGGTGACAAAATGTCGGGCCAGACACATGCACAGTTCGGAAGGCTGATGCTTGGCCGTCTGGGTCTTCCAGCGGCCGTTGCCATCGCCTCTCTCCGAGGTGGTGTGACCTCCGTGGTTGCAACGTCCTTTGTTCGTCATCGTGTGGGCTTCTCTGCGCACGGAGGGAAGATTCACAGTCAGGAGCATCGTTGGTTTCGTCGTTTGCGAACCGAACATACACTGGTCAATCCAGACCGTGTCAACGTTAAAACCCATCGAGGACAAGGTCCGCATGTGGCTAGTTTCCTTGAGAAACCAACTCGTTGGAGCTACCTGATTCGACGGGCAAGCAGGGTGCTCTAGTATACCACAGGCACCCGAGGCAAGACATACGTACATGAAATAAAGCGCAGCACGATACAGATCATTCGCTGTAGAGATCTGGGCCCACTCTCTGGGAGTGGCTAGAGGTCGCCCCCATTCATGCTGTAAAGGCCGAAGCGATCGAGCTCCCTGGTTTGGGGGGTCCTCTAGAAGTCGAGCTGGCATCCAGGTATCGCTGGGGGGTCTGACAAGCACTCCTATAGCGAGACCTTGGAAAACAAAATCAGCTAGTTTGATGCGAGCGTTGTGTGACCTGAGGTCGCGGTCAACATCGTTATAGACGATGTCGATCGATAAAACAGCAAGAGGCCCCGTGGGAGCCTCGAGGGTCTGAAAGAGCTCTACGCAATGCTGAAAATCTTCTCTCCGTCTCTGTCCGCAAAAGAGATGGATAATATAACTTGTTTCTCTAGGCTGCATCCTACGGGGGCCCGGGGGGACTAACCCTTCGGCCTCGGGGAAACACGACGGGGGTGTAGGTGGGGTGGAGCAGAGGAGGCCCAAGACCATCCAGGGCAGAATGGAGGTCGTCGCCAGGGTCCTCTGGGCGGGCGGGAACGTCGGCCTCAGTGGCACGCATGCCCTTGGCCTTCAGAGAGGCCGCCAAGGAGCGATCATCTTCGCGCAACTCCTTGTACCTCGCGTCGGGGAGGGGTTCCACGGTGCGACTCCAGAGCTCAAGGCATCCCGCGCGGGCATGCCGCAAGTGCTTGAGGAGGCGAGGTCGCGTGACAAGTTCAACTCCACAGGCAAGGCAATGACCCGTCTCGGCGATTCTACCCGCAGGGTCATCGTGCTTCTTAGTGATGTGCGAACGCATGGCTCCTTCATGGAAACACACATACTGGCAATCATCGCAAACGTACTTCGTGACTGCCTCAGGAAGCGGAGCAGAATCGGGCGGCGGAATGGCGTGAGCCTTACATATGTTGCCCAACTCCTTTCTCCACAACTGTAGTCGGTGCCGATATGCTTGCCATGTGTTAAAATTGCGTGCTGCGGTCCTGCAGATTCGTTTCCATCGGGCTGGGTCGGCAGACGCCTGCATCAAAAGCTCACGGGCAGAGAGAGTGTGAGCTTCTTTAAAATCATAAGAACTTCTGCAGCCACTCAAGGTCCTCTCGTATGAGCGCACCCCAAGACTTCTTACATCGGCCTTCCATATCGAGGAGCTGACGCAGCTGCGGCGGGGCCGAAGTCATCAGCCTAGCCAAGCACCGAAGTCGCATGAGGCGCAGGATGTCGGGAACAGCGAGCCCGTTGACATCGAGCAAGACCTGTTCGTTGGCAACATGCGGCTGGTCAGGACGTCCGAGCCGTATCCCCAGGATGGTCCTGAAAGGGGCCAGGTGAGCGGCGATCATCGCTTGTTGTTGCTCCCTAGACAGCTCCCCCCAAACGTGGGCAGTGTAAAGCAACCTCGAGGTACAGAGAGCATCAACGTATTTGGCCCGAGTCTTGATGGGTAACCTTTTAGCCTTAAGAACCGTCCTTCGAAGAGGTCCAAGTCCCGTTGGGTCCTGCGGTGGGCTAACTCAGGGGCGGCGCTTCCGCTCTGGGCTAACATAGTGCCGAGATATTTATAGGACCTCTGGAGGAACATTTCGTCGTCGTAGTGGGTAACATAAACAGGGTCAGCAACAGGGAAGGGGTCGGCCTTGACCGAACGGGCTCCCTCGCCTCGCGGGTGCACGAGGAGCGCTGTTTTTTCTTTCTCAAACAAAAAATAATGGTCATGCCTCTCTTAAGCGCGGCGTTGCTGATGGCGACGACCACGCCAGACATCGCCCGGGGGAGGTTGGCAGCACATTGAACCGCAGCCATGACGCAGAGGTCGTCAACAAAGGTGCTGTCCACGAGACAATCGGTCTCAGCGTCCTGGGGCAACGAAAAGAGAGGGTCCTGCTGGCCGTCTAGCTCAAACAGGTAGTTGGCACTGCTGAGTTCCTCACGAATTTCGCGCGCGATGGGCGCGAAGAAGATTGAAAACGAGGTCAGCAGGCGAGCTGCCAGGACGGCTGCCAGCGGCGGTACGAATAACTCCTCGGGACCCCTTGGTTTTGAACCAGGTGCTGGTGTGAAGATCCGCCAGCATCCTTAACAGGTGAACATTGTCGATGCCCGCCAACACCGAAGGTTGCGCGATGGTGTGCTCCAGGATCGGCACCAGGGCCTCAGGGATATCGGCGGCGTCTATAGCGTCAGCTATGTCCTGGGGGTCCTGAAGGAAAGGCATGGCGATGGGGCGGATAACCTTATAGAAAGCCGATTTCAAATCGATGAAAACAAGCACCGTGGAGAGGCCCTTGGCACAGGAAACAGCCGAGAAGGTGCGAACCATATGGGTCGCCACGTCGGTCCCTTTACCCTGGGCCCCACCCATCTGAGTCTCAATTATGAGACCCGTGACAAGCGTTTTAAACTGGTCCCTCAAAAACTTGTGATGGTGCTTGGCAACATTGTTCATAAGGAGGATTTGGCGATAGCTCTCGTGCATCGCCGCGCTGCCACTGTTCTTATACAGGTCATGGGCCCACCCACCCTTGAAGGCAAGAGGTTCCTGTGCATGCATGCCCGCCTTTAAGATGGCCGGGTGCACCAGACGAGCAGTCTCGGCGGGTGCGCAGCGCAACAGATCATCGACAACGTCATCAGGTCCTCCAGCCTTGCCTGAGGTAGCCTGCGAGAACGAGAAACGGAGTTGGTCCCTAGTCATCAGATTTTCGGCGGGGCAATCAAGGAGGGGGGGGCGATCGCGATTATCCTCGCTGTACTTGACGCAAAGTTCTCTTTCGGTGTACAGGGTCCCGCCTTCAACTCCCGCAAAGTAGGCTTGAACCAAGTCAGCCACCTCTGCTCTCGTCTGGAGGGGACATCCGTCGGGGCCATTACGGATGGGGAGCGCGCCGCTCTGGAGTTTCACCCTACGTCCCCCGAAAGCCTGAAGGTACCTAGCAACCTGCCATTCTTTCTTAGCATTTCCATCCTCGATGGCCTCGCTCATCTCACTGACCATCCTTTCCAGGGTGTCAGTCTTATCGATGTCCAGCTTCTTTTTGAGCAGTCCAGCCGCGGCGGTGAGAAAGCCCCTTAGAGCCCCGCCCCGGGAATCGAGATCCAAAAGCTCCAAGAAAGCCAGGGCCGCGAGCCTAAGCTCCCACAGGCAGGCCTCGAAAGAGATGAGGAGGCTGCGAGCTTCTTCGCAACGCTCAAGAACAGGGGCAGGAGATGGCAGAACAAGAGTGTTGGCCAAGTTGTAAATGGCTTGGGCTCTTTTGTCGGGGGCAGCGCGAAGGACGGCCTTGTTCTTTCGTCTCCACTTGACGAAGTAGAGAGTGAGCTGATCAGCGTAGGGCTTCCTAGGATAGGCCTCCTGGACAGGGAAAGCGGCAGCAGCCGCCCAAAGTATCTGCTCCTGAACCTGGCTGTAATGTTTATTGCTGTCGGTCGACCATGGCACCAGTGGGACGGTGCACAAAAGTGATTTAAACATCGCAACTCTATGGTGATCTTTGGTAAGCTTGCGGTTGTACCTCGGCCTGCAAACCTCGCTTCGGCCACTGGGTTCTGGCCCGTCGTGGATTGCCCACGCCATTCCCAGCGCAGCAGGGAAATGATCACTAACATCCAACAAATCGTCGAGGTCACTCCGCACTTGCTCGAAAAGGATGGCAGGCACAAAATGAGGTTTCACAAGAACGTAATCGATCCTGTGGTAAGCGCCATTCTTCACAAAGGTGAAACCGCTGGGCTCAGTGCCCCTGCTCCAACTGGGGTCAGAAAAGGTAGAGGGGGCGACAGGGCCGAGCTCGCGCATGAACTGGTGAAAACAAGTGCCCGAGACATTCTCTTCCTCCGCCCATCCTCCGACCCCGACGGCGGTAGACGAGATGCGACCGACCCGAGCGCTGGCATCGACCGACACGACGTCGAACGACATCCGTTGGGCAATCGCGGTAGTCTCCTCCCACCACCTCTGAAGTGCGCCAGCGTCGATGGTCCTGCGCGTCCTGATAGGGGGCGCGCAGGGCCATGACATTGAAAGGAAGTCCTGGCGCGCGGACTTGCACGACAATCCCGCGGATATCCTTATGCGCGACAAGAAAGTGGCTTTTCTGGAAATGCGCTGGGAAGCCTCGGTGAGTCATATACGGAAGGGTCAGCGAAAAACAAGCCTCAACCCCGCAGTTGTTCCGTCGCCTCCAGAAGCAAGAATGTAGTGGCCATCGGCGGTCCTGGTCCCTTCAGGGGTCCGCGCTTCTTGGATTCCGAGAACCTGTATGCCCTGCTCGTGGAACTGCTTTCTAACCAATTTGGCATTGTGTCCGCGCTGCTGTCTCTTGGTATCTTCGAGCATGGACGTCGCATTGTAAGTCGCAACATTGAGGGCGAGATCACCAGCCAATTCCTTGGGGGGATCGGGCCCACCTTCTTGTCCCAGGGGTAAGTAGTGATGTGGGTATCCCGTCGCATATGTGCGCACGGGGGTGTCGAAACTGGCCTGTCCGTCATGTTCGGTGATCTCGGGATAGCACTGCGATCGGCTTCCAGCTCGGTAACCCACGACCAGGCATCTCCCACCGCAGGGGTCAAGAGCTTCGCCCAGTCGGGGTCGCGAGCTCCGGAGTCCGCTCGCCTACGCTTAGAGAGACCGTCGACTAACTCGTTCCATGGATGGGCCTTGTGGGACGGGACATGGCGAAACGTGAAGTCATACCTCGCTCGCAGGGCAACAACCAAGTGGCGCAGCATAGCGCCGAACTCGGGGTGGGCAGAAGATTGAGCAGACCCTTTAGCAATCTGAATGAATGGCGGAAACGGAATCAGACTCGATGACAAAACCCTCAGCCTCGTGCTGCCCCACGAGCCCGATCCATAGCAGCGCCCAGAGGATTCCCCCCATCTCGGGCGTCGTGCTGCTAAAACGAGTAGTGTCTAAACAAACGCCAACGGATGAGAGAACCTTTCCTGTCCTAACCCCCAGAAAAGAAAAGGCTTCTGCTCTGTCCTTGGCCACCACGGCCATCGCCCAGGCCGCTGGGCTAGGGTCCTGTTCGTCGAAAGACCCGTCGACGAAGATTGAAATCTGGCCGGCGACGTGCTCGCTAGTCGGGCACATGTCCAAGCCAAGCTGCGCGTGGGCGTGCCAGCCCACTCTGTTGACAACTAACTCAAGTTCTATCTGGCACCCTTCCTGTTGAAGGCGCGTGAGCAGTCCTAACTGTCCCAATTTGCATCTGATCGAGTCGGTAGGATCATCACCCACGATCGCGACCTCGATCGGGATCCGACTGTCGAGGTCAAG
>CAUYUJ010013324.1:108095-153095 GCA_963575745.1 Prorocentrum cordatum
AGGACATGGAAGCTGAGAGACGCCTGCCCACGCTGCGGGCTGCAATGTTTAAGCCGCCGACCTCGAAGTCGAAGGCTGCGGCTTCTAAGGCGATCGTGCCAATCATGTGAGTGCTGCTGCGTCGCATGGCGCCGGCGACGTCGCGCGCTCTGCGCGCCGGCGGCGTCGCACGTTTATTTCTAGGAGCCAGAGGAGTAGATATCGTGCCGTCTCCGATTCGCGCTCGTGCGATGAGCGAAGCAATGGCGTCGCTTTTAGTTTCGCGCGAGCTCGCTGGTCGGGCCGACGCTCATTTGGGGAGGCGCACATTTAATGCGCCGTTCAAGTTTCACCTGGCTGATCACATTGGCGATCGCGTCTTGCATGAGACGCCGACGTCCACTACAGAGTGCGAATTTGAAAACATGGCTGGCAGGATTGCTCGTGTCTCGTCGTCGCGCACTCACAGGCTCCCTGCTGCTAGAATCGCCGGCAATGTTATTGCTAAACTGCGGGTGGTGCGCAGGAGAGCAGCGCGGCGCTGGAGGCGCCGTTCGTAGCCCAGCATGGCGTCGACGCGGCACTTCGCGTCGACGAAGGGCAGCGGGGGCGCGACCCCAGGGCCAGGCACCCCCCTGCCTCCTAACGACGAGGAGCATCGAACACGCAATGGGGGGGAAGGAGGAACGACAAAAGGGGGCTCAGGAAACGATCAGAAGGAGGAGGAGGAGGATATGAACAGGCGAAGAGGGCGAGGAGAAAGGGGAGGGGCAAGAGGAGGGGGAGGAGGAAGGGGGGGCGGAGGGGGGGGAGGAGGAGAGGAGGAGGAGGAGGAGGAGGAGCGGAGGAGGGAGAAGAAGGAGGAGAAGGAGGAGGGATGGAGGAGGAAGGGAAAGGGGTCAGAATAAGGAGGGGGAAGGTGGTGGGAGGGCCCCGTTTCCGCCCTTTTTCCCCCTCCTCCCCCCCCCCTTTCCTCATCCTCTTCCTCCTCCCCTCTTCCGCCTTTTTCCTCCTCCCCCCCCTCCTCCTCTTCGCCCTTCGCCCTCCTCTCCTCCTTCGCCCCCCCCCCCCCCCCCCCCCCCTCCCCTCCTCCTACCTCTTAACTCCTACCCTTCTCCTCGTTCCTCCCCTCATCCCCATTCCAATTCCCTCTCCTGCTCGCCGACCCCCGCCTGCGCCCCGGGGGAATGCTTGGGGGCGAGCGGAGCACGGTGGTTTGCTGCCGAGCGATTGTTTGTCACCGCGCGGTGACACGCGCGTCGAGCGACGGCGCAGGCCTCGAGACCTCCTCGACAATCCTCGAGGAGGAGGGGGAGGAGGAGGGGGAGGGGGCATGATGAGGAGGACGAGGAAATGGAGGAGGGGGGGGAAGACGAGATGGAGGAGGAGACGGAGACGGTGGAAGAGGAGAAGTGGGCAAGGAGGAGGAGGAGAAGGAGGGGGAGGAAGAGGGGGGGGGGGACGATAATCAGACTGAGGAGGAGAAGGATGGTGCGCTCGCCGCGCAGAGCACGTCCGCTGCTGCATGCACTGATCACTACTCGTCGGCGCTGACCCTACGAGTGCGACTTGCGTTGTTTTACGGGGGGGTGGGGGGTGGGGGGCGGTGGTGGTGGTGGTGGTGGGGCGGGCGCGCGGTGATTATAAAGAACAGCGCTGAGGTCACTCCGTGACCCAGTGATGCTAGCTGACTCGTCTCTGAGACGACCCCCCCCTGACCCCCCGCCCGTCGCCCGCCGCCTGTCTCGCGCAACGCGTGCGCCGACGCGTTCGCTTTCATCGTTTGCTGGCGCGGGCGGGAGGGGGGGGGGGCGCTGATCATGGTGTCAGCTGAGGTCACGCGACCGTTGGTCAGCTTAACTGACTGAAACGCCCCCCCCCCCCCCCCGCCGCCCCTCTCGCCGCGCAACTGATTGCGCGTGGCGCGCGCTCCGCGACAGGAGTGACATTGGCATGCGAGGGCCGCGTCGCCCCCGGTGCGAGGGCCCGAATACGAGGGCCCCAAACGGTGAGGACGCGTGGATTTGGCGTGGGCCCGAATGGCATTGTGTGGGGCCCCAGAGCAGTGAGGGCGCGCGCTTTTGCATGGACCCCAAAAAGTGAGGATGCGAGGGCCCCAAACAGTAGGGATGCGAGGGTCCCAAACAGTGAGAATGGCACTGCGTGGGCCCAAGAACTGTGATGCTGCGTGGATCCTAGACAACGGTACATGACCCTAGACAGTGATGATGCGTGGACCCCGCGCGTGGACCCCAATGGCTACGGACCAAGAGGAGAATGAGAAGGAGGATGAGGAGGAGGGGGGGGGGGGGGGGGGGGGGCGAGGGGGACGAGAGGAACAGGAGGGGGATGGGGAGAGAGGAGCAAGAGGATGATACGCAACAGGAGCAGGAGGATGAGGAGAAGGAGGAGGATGAGGAAGGGAATAATGAGGATAAGAAGAAGGAGGACGAGTAGGAGGAGGAGAAAGCCCCTCCGCCTCTGTCCCTCCCTCCCTCCCGATCTCCCTCCTTCTCTCTCTTCCTCTCTCCCGCCCTCCTCCTCCTCCTCCTCCTCCTCCTCCTCTTCCTCCCTTCTTCTCCCTCCTCCCCCCCCCCTCCTCCTTCTCCCTCCTCCCCCTCCTCCTCCCTCCTCCTCCTCCTCCTCCTCCTCCTCCTCCTCCTCCTCCTCCTCCTCCCCCTCCCCCTCCCCATCCCCCCCCCCTCTCCTCCTCCTCTCGACGCCGCCGCCGTCGCCGCTGGGGGGTGACCTGGGCCGTTCCACGCGGCCCCCCAGGCTGGTTTCGCCCCCAGATATCCGACGTCCTGAGAAGCTCGAATATCTTTGGTGCGTCGGCTCGGACGCATTCGTTCTGGGGGGGGGGGGGGGGCGCGATGACTTTCTCGAACTGTTTGCTGAGATGACTGATATATGATCTCCCTGCATGTCATACGAAATCTCGAAATATAAAAAATTATCCCGGCGAAGGGCCCAACCATGCGCAATTCCGAATGCCGCCGTTGTAAGTATCGTCGTTGGTGGAACACCCGATGGGGCCACGAAGCGTGTGAGAGGTGCGCCAAATGGAGGTGGAACTGCATGCGGACCCTGCCACTGGGGCCTTCGGTGGAGCACCCTGTGGGGCCGCGAAACGTGTGAGGGGTGCGCCGAAATGGAGGTGGAACTGCATGCGGACCCTGCCATTGGCGCCCTCGGTGGAGCTCCCTATGGGGCCGCGAAACGTGTGAGGGGTGCGCCGAAATGGAGGTGGAACTGCATGCGGACCCTGCCACTTGGGCCTTAGGCGGAGCTCTCTATGGGGCCACGAAACGTGTGCTCCCTATGGGGCCACGAAACGTGTGAGGGGTGCGCCGAAATGGAGGTGGAAGACCCTGTGGAGGTGGACTATGCGCGGGACCTGCCACTTGGGCAGCTTGGGGCCACGAAACGTGTGACTCCCTTGGGGCCACGAAACGTGTGAGGGGTGCGCCGAAATGGAGGTGGAACTGCATGCGGACCCTGCCACTTGGGGCCTTCGGTGGAGCTCCCTATGGGGCCACGAAACGTGTGAGGGGTGCGCCGAAATGGAGGTGGAACCGCATGCGGACCCTGACACTTGGGCCTTCGGTGGAGCTCCCTATGGGGCCACGAAACGTGTGAAAGGGGTGCGCCGAAATGGAGGTGGAACCGCATGCGCAGACCCTGACACTTGGGCCTTCGGTGGAGCTCCCTATGGGGCCGCGAAGCGTGTGAGGGGTGCGCCGACATGGAGGTGGAACCGCATGCGGATCCTGACACTTGGGCCTTCGGTGGAGCTCCCTATGGGGCCACGAAACGTGTGAGGGGTGCGCCGAAATGGAGGTGGAACCGCATACGGACCCTGACACTTGGGCCTTCGGTGGAGCTCCCTATGGGGCCACGAAACGTGCGAGGGGTGCGCCGAAATGGAGGTGGAACCGCATGCGGACCCTGACACTGGGGCCCTCGGTGGAGCTCCCTATGGGGCCACGAAACGTGTGAGGGGTGCGCCGAAATGGAGGTGGAACCGCATGCGGACCTTGCCACTGGGGCCTTCGGTGGAGCTCACTATGGGTCCACGAAACGTGCGGCCATGATGGAGACGGCGATGATGACGACGACGATGGTGATAAGAACGATGATGATGATGCTGATGATGACGGTGACGATGACGATGATGATGATGCTGATGATGAGAGGAGGAGGAGGAGGAGGGGGAGGAGGAGGAGAGGAGGAGAGACGCGGGGCACCGTCTCTTCAAAACGAGGACCCAACACCACAGGATGGTTGGGAAAAAACATGAAATGCTGACATACTGAAATCTTGAAATGACAATAACAAACATGTTCCGCATCGGCCTAAATTTCAATGTTTGGATTATCCGGTTGATTTTTGATGTTGATGTACTGCTTCCGTTTGTGATATCAAAAACGCGATCAAGGGGAATGTCGATATTTCCTTAAACTGATCGTTGGATGCTTTGGGTTGCTGGGCCAGGTGCAGTCTCCGGCATCTGGGCATCTGGCAGTGCTGGCCCCGTATCGGACGGCGGCTAAGTTGTCTCCAACGACCCTGGCGGCCCGGAGGGGGCCTCTGAGGTGGGGTAGCAGGGCGAGGCCCGCGCGACAGCCGGCAACCTCCGCCATTTGTGCGCTACTGCAGTTGGGGGGGGCAACGATGGCTACCGCCATCACATCGGGGGTCCTGGTGGCTGGGTCATGGTGCCACAGGAGAGCGCCTGCCCCTGAGACCCTGACGCGGCCTTCGATACTCCGGGCGCCACCGTCGAAGGTGACCTCGCATGGCCATTGGGTGCTGTTGGTATCTGGGAAGGGGGAGCTTCGGACAGTGACCTCATCCCCTGGTCCCAAGTCTGTGTTCGCAGTCAGCGTTGTGGTGTGCGCACGGCATTCCCGGCAGTGCGCAGACGTCCGATTTGCAGTGGGGTTGTTGTCGGTTCTGGGGCAGGGGAACCAGAGCCCTGTCCGGGCGGCGTCCACCCTGCGAGCACCTGTGAGGCCTGAACGATCACCTGCTTATGCCCTGCGCGGTGGTGTCTGCTGACCACCGGAAGCCTGCGCACCTCTCTTCCCGCCCTTTGTGCGTGTCGGGTCATGCGTGGCCTCGCGGCCCCACAGATGGCCCTTTCGGCGATGGCGTGCTGATGACGCATGTGGCAGGTGCTTCGCATGACTGACCACGCGGCTGTCTCGTCAGGGTTGTCGTGCCTGGAGGGGTCGTCTCCGTCGAGGGCGCCATCGTCGCTGTCCCCTTGTTGGTCAGTGTCTGCGACGACGACTCCTTGGAGGACGAGTCTGGTCGCGTCGCCGGCCTCGAGGGGGGTCGCGGTAAGGTTGACACAATACCTGAAGGAGATTTGGTGCAGCACCTTCGCTAGGATGGAGTTGGTGGTCGCCACTGCTGGCGATGGCTTGGGCTAGGGTTTCGGGGTCGTCCGGGCCCCGCGCCGTCTGCCAGGCAAGGGCGGCTGCTGGGCACCAGTGCCACGCGTGCTCTGTGGACGCCTCACCCAGCCCGCAGAGGGGGCAATGGCCGCAGGGGCCCGCTCTGGTGGGGGCACGTAGGCAGCCCTGGGCGTGGGCGTAGGCCTCGGCGGGGCCCTGTAGGGCAGGGGGCAGGGCGCCGGGGTCGAGCAGCTGCCAAAGCGCAGATGCGTGCGACCCTGGGCCGATGCATCTTGCGCACCAGGCAGCGCCTTCGTCGCCGGGTCCGGCTGTGATCCACACACATTTGGCGCGTGCGCCGCAAGGGCACCTGCGCGGCATCCTCTCGGATTCACTTCTCCGCCTTGCTGAGCCGGGAAGGCCTTTGCAAAGTATGCGAATGACGTGGTGGGCCTCTGTGTAGGAGGCGCAATGGTACAGCAGGCCCCATTCTTCTCCGCACGAGGGGAGCCATCTCCTCTTTTGACTGGTTTCCTCGAACCAGTGAGGGGCTGTGGATTTGCGCCCAGGCGGCGGCATATATGACCTTTCCGAGGTGTTTGCCTTCCAAGCTCCGGACGCTCGCGAGCGCGGTTGAGCGCAAGCGCCGCCTTCCGTTCAGCGATAATCCTGGGATTGGGTCGTGTCGCGTCTGTTTGTCGCGCAGCTTCGGTCGCCCATTTGAATAAGCTTGTCCCACCGCATCCTGGCGCGCTTGGTGCCGGCCCCCAGAAGTCGTTCAGGGCGTGTGCTCTGGCGGCCACGGCTCGGGCCGTCGCAACTGGGCACCTTGGGGCACCCTGTGCCTGGAAGCGGATACCTAGCCCCGCGAGGATGAAGTCGGGGACCCACGACGCCCCAGCTAGACCAAACGCGGTCCTGAGCTGCACGCGTAGCGCGCGCTCTTGCACGACGTTGGGGGTGGAGTAGTGGGTGGCAAAGGGGACAAGTAGGAGTTCCAGGCGGCAGCGGTGCGGGAGGGTGACATTTTGGCAAGGTGCAGGACCATGACTCTATCTCTCATCTTGGGGAGGGGGCGCTCCCACGTGCCTCTAGTAAGGGCGTCGCTTTGTCCTTTGGTGAGTCCATCTCCTGGGGGGGGCTGCTCGCCTTCGGCGGCGCGGGAGACCACTACTGCGCCGAGATGCGGCCACTGATCCCGCGCCGCAGAGCTCCCGGAGGGGGTGTACTCCATGAGACCGCGCCACCACTCGTGATGACCAGCGGGGGCGAGGGCAGTCTTGAAGGTGCAGCTGCACGGGCGTTGGAATGGAGCGCGCCGGCAGGGTGAACCTTGCTCCATGTTTTCCTCAACGAGGGTCCGTATGAGCTCGCCTGGGAGCCCAGTGATCAGCACATCGTCCCCGTCTTGTTCGAAGTGCACCGGGGCTTGCTCCAGCGCCGCCATGAGGGGCTCAGAGTCGGCTGTCCTAATCCCTCTGCGTCGGTGTGCCTCTACCAGGAGCCCGGCCGCGCGCGCGGCCCAAGGGGGGGCGATGGCGGCGCGCAATGTCTGCTTCGTGGTGCTGAGCAACGCGGCCAGGTCGTCGACGCATGTGGGATTGTCGTCGGTCGTGATGCCTGACAGGGCCGAAATGAGGGGGTCGCACCCCAGGCGCCAAAGGAGCGGGGAGGCGGCACCTCCCATCCCTACGGATCGGAGGAGGCGCCGTTCGGGTCCCTTGTACTTTCCTTTGCACGCCTGCACCCTACGGCCCCCGACGACCCGACGAGGGAGTTCAGCGCGCGTAGAAGCCAGGGGGGTAATCTCCATTTTCGGTGGAGGCCCCCCATCCATTGTAGCGAGATCCGCTCAAAGCTTTGTTTTGATCGCAGAAGATCACCGCCGTGCATGGGGCGCCCCCTGCCAGGATGGCAGCCCTTTCAATGAAACCGTCTACGGCATCCGTGTGTCTGCCTAGCAGGGCCTGCCAGGACGGGCCGGGTTCAGCTGGTGGCTTGGGGGAAGACCCCAGGTGCTGGGTGACCTGTGTGATGTTGGGGCCGCGCTGTCCTCCTCTTTTGGCCGCCTGGTTCCGGCTTAGGAAGGGCTCTACAGTCGGTCCCATCAGGTCGGCCAGGGAAGCCCCGCACAGTTGCCTGAGGCAGGTGGGCACCTGGAGCGGCCTCATGTCGTTGGGGTTTTCGGCTCCGGCCTTCTTGCCAATCCACACCAGTAGGTCCACTGATGGCTCGAGTACCGCGTCCAGGTGGGCCGGATTGAGGCCGGCCGCGTGCCATGCCTGCGCAATGAGGCAGGCGACGAACCTAGCCCCCGGGCGGTAGGCTTCGCATGGCTCCCCGCCCACTCCGGCTGCGCTTCCGCTGGGGAAGAGAACGATGGAGGCCGGCCTGCTCCAACTTGGCCGGGGCCTGCTGGGGGCGTCGATGCCGGTTTGCTGGTGGAAGTAGAGGCCAAGGAGCCGCGCGGCGGAGTCTGGTAACGGGGGTGCCGAGTGCCATATCGCGCTGCGGCTGTCCCAGAGGACGCGGTCGACTTGCTCGGGCCTGTCGTGCCAGGTGCCTGCGGCGTCGCGAACCCCTGGGATGGCGTGGGTTTTCTTGTAGATCTCCCTTCCGGTCCTGTAGTGGGCGGCCAGGGGGGCGCGCTCCGCGCCGGGGCCTCTCTGCGCCGGGGTCAATCTGGCAGCCCTCCTCTGGGTTGTCTCTGCGCCCCACCTTCTTAGCCAGTCGCCCGCTGACCCTGGGGCGAGGTCTTGCCCGTCCCACCCGTACTCACGCAGCCACGCTGCTAGGGCACCGACCGGACGTGTCGCCCCGCTCCTCTGGGCGGCGGCTGTCAGGAGGAGGCCGGGCGAGGCCCGTGTCTTGTTTCTCCTCCATTTCCTCCGCCAATCTTGCAAGGCAGCGGAAAGCGCGTGCCTCCCGAACCGCATGGGAGGAGGTAGGACGGGTGGAATATGGTCGGCGTCGCGCTCGGGGGCCTGAGGGGGGCTGAGGGCCGGGGGGTCGTTGTGGATGATGACCTCTCTGTCGTCATTATCAACGCGCCTGTCAAGGAAGCCTCCAGGGCTAACCGGTCTAACCCAGTCCACCGGCTGGATCAGACCTGTGAGGGTGACGAGGGGAACCCCAAAGGTGAGTTCCAGGTGGGAGAAGAGTTGTCTGAGATCCGCGTGCGCGGCGGTGGGGAGGCCCCTGAGGCCCCCCGCCCTCATGGCGTTGTCCCGTCTGGCCCTTCGGGCCCCTTGGGGTTCCAGGAGAATGAGTGCGTGATCTGACAGCGTTAGCTTCCAGACCTTACGGACTATGCTTGGAGCGATGGACACGCATGCATGTCGATCTGGGATTCGCTGTCTTTGTCGATTCTGGTGGGCCCCGACGCGTGCACCGTCGCGGAGCCGGTGCTGGTCAAAAGGTCCAGTAGAAGGGCGGAGGCCTCGATTTCGCCGTCGAGCAGGTCGTCGAGCTGCATGTTGACGTCGCCTCCCCAATAGGTGTCAAGGTGTTCCCATTGCTCTGTAGCGTGAGCGATCTCGGTGAGGGTGTCCTCCCTTCTGGAAGGTGGGAGGTACGCTGAGACCACCCGGAACCTGCGCTCGCCTTGGCGGACGACGGCAGCGACGGCGCACCCCTAAACGATTACCTGCTGCTCAAGGAGGGCGACGCCGCGAGGAAGAAAGATGCCCACTCCTCCTGCAAGTCCCCCAGCCGGCCCCAGGTAACCCGGGGATGCTACCAGGGTTCGGGATGGGAGCATGGTTCTCCAGACCTCGGTCTCGTGCTCGGACCAATGCGTTTCTTGCATCAAGGCGATGCGGTTGTTCGCGGTGATCTGGGTGAGGAGAGCATGCTTGTATTGGTTTTTGGCTGCCGTGCAGCTTCGGAGGTATCTGACGTCCCAGCTGGCGAATTTGGGGAAGTTGCAGGCGGGGGCGGCGTCGAGCGCGTGAAGCAGGTCGTTGAGGGTGAGTGCGCCGCAGAGGGGGTCCCGAGTAGGATGGTTCCAGGGGTCTGCGTGGAGGAGACACCAGAGGCCCCTCGGTCCGCGGAACTTGTAGCGACTGTGTATTTCTATTGCAGAATTGAAGGCGCGGCAGGCGTCTTGCCATGCCCGGGCGCGTGGCCCTGGGACCAGTAGGTGCCTGGGCGGGAACCCCCAGCACCTGGCGAAACGTTCTGGGGCCCTCTGCGGAGTCTTGGGGAGCGTCGACCGGGGAAAGAGTCCTTCCGTCTGCAGCAGACGTTCTGCGAGGTCGTCCGGGAGGGGGCGCTCCCTGAGTTGTGCCCAGGGGCATTGCGTGCCTGCGCGCGTTCTCGCTGCCCCCATGCCCTGTGCTATCTGCCCGCTCGCGGGGGCGGGTGTGCAGGTCATTCCCCCTGGGCGCCCCGTGCTCCAGGCCCGGAGCTCGGATGCTATCCTGCGTTGCAGGCAACGGGGGTCGAATCGTATACCGACCGCATCATGGGGCGCCCTGTCGCGTATCCCGAGCGCCCGGTAGTAGCCGGCTAGGCCTGCGGCTCGCGCCCTGTCTTCGGCCGTGGGGGGTCTGAGTCCGTGCGCTCTGCCCTCCTTCACCAGCCATCTTCCCCAGGCCCTAACCATGTCCTCTGCAGCGGGGCTCTCTATTTCCCTCCCTGCCATGACGAGGTTCAGCCCCTCCGTGCATCTTGGGAAGCGCCGTTCTGCTCCGCATTCTGCGAATATCCCTCTTGCCCCGAGCTGCAGCTCAGTCGGGTTCACAAGGAACCACCTGAGGCCACTGTCTTCGTCGTATAGGAGGCATAGGAGGTGGGTCTGGTAGCTACTCGGGAGGGTCGTGTCTGGGTCCCCTGGGGGAGCCCTGGACTGCGCCCACGCTGGGATTCTCCCGTCCGGCCTGTAAGCCCACCTCGTTTCCAGGGGCTGGGGGGGCGGGGGTGGGTTATGGCATCGGCTGGGGGTGGGAAGTTCCCAACCCAGAGTCTCTCTCTTGGGCTGGCAACTGCGCCCCCTGCGTTCATTTTGACAGCCCACTCCGAGCTCAGGCCCCCCATGGCCACGCACATAGCCCTGCGGTGCGCCGCGGGCATGGGGGCCACGTTTTCCACCAGCACAAAGATGGTTAGGTCAGGTCTTCGCTTGCTCGCCAGGTACCGCGCCATCGGGACAGCGAAGAAGCAGCAGGACAGGGCGCCAGCCAGCCCGTCGTTTCCCGCGCCCTGGCCTGCCGCCGATAGGTTGCTGCAGGGTGGGCCTGTCACGATGAGCAGCGCGCTGCCCTGCTCCAAGGAGTCGAGGTGCTTTTCCCGCGGCGTCCTGCTGTCAAGGGGGTCCCTCTGGCGGAAGAGGCCCCATACATCCTCAGCCAGCTGCCTATGCGGGGGGCCTCCGTCGTGTGGGTCGGGAGCTGCGCTCCATCTGCGCGCGACTGCTTCAGCTGCCTCTCTGTTGCGCCCCGCGAAGGCCGAATATTGGAAACTGTGACTGGCTCCCAGCTTGTGGACGAGATCGCCCACGGCCAGCCTGGCTAGCCCCCAGCCGTCGAAGAGGGACACGAGGTGGAGAGGTGTGCGTCTCTCGATCTCGCTGGTGTCCGGCGCGCTCTCCCCTTGCGGCACCACTCCTGCCTGTTGCGCGAAATCAACCTCGGCTGCTTCTTCAATCCGTACTCTTCCTGCGATGTCGTCAGTCGCGTGTTCTGGGCCTAGCCTGACGGTGCCCTGTTCATGTAGGGCCCTGAGAGTTTCCAAAATCAGGTTGTTGTCCAGGCCGGCCACCTGGTACGCCGCCAGAACCTGATCGGGGGGGGGGCGACTGGTGAGAGGCCAGTGCTGTGGTCTCTATGCTGGGCCCATATCTGTCGCAGGACGCCCACGGGCTGAGGTGCCGCCGTCGGCTCAGCGGGGGCCGGAGTGTGGCTTATCGGACTTGCTCTTCTTATCCCGTCCCCTGGTCCTTGCGCCCCTGTTGCGTTTCGTGTGGCGCCCCTTCCTGCCCCGCTCTGCCCACCTGCTGTCGGCTGGGCCTCCCACATTGACGTGAGAGATCGCGAGTTGTCCTCCTCGGGTCTGGCCACGCCTGGCCTCGTCCTGGGTCGAGCCCTCGTTGCCGTGGGACGGGCTTGCCGTGTCCGTCTGTTTCGGCTCCTGGTCTGCCGGCTCCTCTTGTGATGGGCTGCATGATCGCGCATGCCGCGTCTGCAGTGAGAGCAGCAGTCTGGGGGCAGATCCTTCTGCCTGCTGGCCTGCTGTCGTTTAGGCGAGCTCTCGCTAGCACCTGCCTGACCTGTCTTTCCAGTTGGAGCATGGAGGTGCTCCGCGCCATGGCACTGAGCACGGTCCTCCACATGTCTCTGTCGCGGCATCCTAGCCCCTCCCAGCGTGCAGGGGGGCCTAGGGGGTCTGGTATTTCTGCAGCGCGGTTGAGGAGGGAGCTCCACCTGCATCCCATGCAGGGCGGGAGGAACGGCCCTGCTCTGGGGGTATCTCCCCTCCCCAGTGGGTCGCTGGATGGGTTTCGTGGGACGCTGTCACTGTCTGGTGGAGGCCTTCTTCTGGGCTCGACGCCGGGGGGGGCTTGCGCTGTTTGCGGGGCATTCCCTGTCTCTGGGTTCGGTCCTTGTGCGCGGTCGGTTCTTTCATTCCCCTGTCTATTGCGATCTGCGTCGGATGTCGGCGGTCGAGGAGCCCCGGCACCTTGGGCTCCAGGCTGGGGGGGGGGATCTCATGGGCTGGGGCGGCTTGCAGGCCGCTCGGCGCGGGTTGTCCGCGCCCGTCGCCCGCTCGCTCGTCCGCCTGCGGCTCTGGCCGGGGGGGCTGCGAGGCGCTCCCATTCTCATCGTCCGACCCCGCCCCCCCGCCCAGGTTGGCGTCGCCCTCTGCTCGCGCTGGGGGGGTGCTACCTGTGGTCGCACCCCCTAGGGAGGCTCTGGGTGGGGGGTTGTTGCCGCTGCCCTGATCAGGAATCGCTGTACTTCTCCCGCGACCATGGCAGCCTGTACTGGGCGATGGGGGGGGGATCGCTGGGGGGTGCGGAGCGGGGCGGTCCCCGGTCTGCAGGTCGTCCGTAACGGCGTTCTGTCCTGCTGCTGGTGTCCTGCCAGGTGTCCGGCTGCGTCTGACTTGCGCCTGCCCGCTTTGCGTCGGGGTCGTCCCGCTGTTGTCTGGGGGGTTGGTTTGATGGCCCCTGGATGCCCTTCGTGGTCTGGGGACTCTTCCCGGGTCGTGGCGACGTCTGTCCTCCTGTGCTGCGCTCCGCAGCCTGCCGTCTAAGGCGCTCAGCCTCTCGGCGGTGCCTGGGGCGGGCACGCGCGTGGTGGAGCCGTCGATCTCGGTGCCCCTGCTTCCAGGGACCTCCAACCACGGGTGGCGCGCTGTGTACGAGGGGTCCGGTTCGGGGGAGAGCCACTGTGCAAAGGGGAGCTGCCTCGTGGTTTCCTCCCTTATCCCCAGCTCGCTGATGAGCTGGAATACGCGGTCTCTGTCCAGATTGCCCGGGTCAGCCAGCTGGAGGATCCATACGGCGGCAAAGAGATCCCAGTTGTATCTTAGAATAGGCCTGCCCTCCTCCTGCCGTCGCTGCTCCAGAACGAGCCTGGTCTGTGTGCTCCTGGCCATCTCGCGGATGCACTGCTCTCTGACGCAGGCTAGGAATCTCCCGAGCATGCCCTGCGCGCAGAGCACCGCATCACTTTCAGCGCTCACGAGAGCTGCTCCAGGATCTGAGCGTGGGCGGTTCCTGCGCGCGAGCACCTCTGCGAGGTGGGGATATGTCCTGGGGCGGACTGGGCCCGGGAGGGAGTCCACGTCTGCCCGCCTTCTGGGGGGAAGGGATGGGCTGGCGGACTGGCTGGCGTCGATCCCTAAGTCCGCCGGCACTGGGGCGCGGGCGGGAGCAGCGTCAAGCTTGGCTAGGTGCACGGGTCCGCGCGCCAGCTGTAGGGTTACCCTGGCTCGTGGGCGGCCCGCGCCTCGGATGACAGCTCATGGGTCGGCTTCGGCGGGCAGCGCGAACGTGACCCACGTGGGGTTTGAAGCGCATAAGTGCCCGCTTTCTCCGCTGGCGGTGATGCGCGCCACCCCTCCTGCGGCTATCGCTGCCGCGAGGTTTTCCCCGGGGTGGAGGATGGTACTGAAGTCTCGCAGACCCTCCCTGTCCTCCGTGGGTCTGCGGCGCGTCGTCGCGCTCCGGTTGTCCATGGCTAAGTTCACCTCTCGCAGCCATTCCTCGGGGATCGTCGGGGGTGGGGCCCTCGTGTTGGCTGGTATCTCCCTACCCTCCGCCCCTATGGGCAAGGGCCAGGCTCTCATGTGCAATCTCGCCCCGGATGAGCCTATGTGGCTGAGAACATCCGGAGGGTCGCGTGCCGGGGGGGCCAGGGGCCCGGGCGCGTGCGCCTGGTTCGAGGGGGGCCAATTTGCGCGCCTCGCTGGTCGAAGGCTGTTACCTCGAGCATTTGCGGTTGGACGGCCCTTCGTGGGGCTTGTCGCGCGGTTTCCTGGGCAAGGGCTTCGATGTGCTCCCGCTGCTCGGGCGGGGTCCCTCCATCTCTCCTTGTCTGCTCTCTCGAGGGGGTGGCTGGGAAAATTCCCATGACCTGCGGGCCAACTGTTATGCAGCTCGTCCCGCAGAAGGCTGCTGCCATGGTGACGGCCGCGTTCAGCCTGATCCTCACCTGCGCCATGTGTCTGTAGTCACCTGAGTCGGGGAACCAGGCGTACACCGTGGTTTTCTGCTCCACCGCTCCCGTGCACACGGTGGCTTTTACAGCGTCTACCACGTCCTGGTGTCTGGATTGCCCTAGGTCTGCTAGGCCCCAACAGAGATGGAAGCCGTCCTCGGGGTCAGCCAGTCTGGCGAACGAAGGGCCGCCGTCCCAGCTGCCTTCCAGGAGGATCCTTCTGGCGCTGAGGGCGGGGGAGTTGCGCGCGCTGCCGAAGATCCTGGGGGGGCCCTCCCGATATCGGGGCCGCGAATCTCTCAGGGGTCTTCAGAAGGGGCAAGCCTCCGCCGTTTACGCCGACTCTGTATCCGAATGCGGCTGCTGCGTCCGAGGCGGCAGAGTGGGCGAGGCACGTGGCGGCGCTCAGGATAGGGATGTGCGCGGAGTCCGATGTTTCCTTGGATATCCATGTGCACCCGTTGTTGTTTGTAGCCAGAGCGGTCTGTGCGGCTACTTGTAGTTATTCTAAGGGCTGGTCGTGTGGGCCCTGCATGTGTGTGGATCTGGCAGGCCGACATCGTGCGGCGTGGTGGAAGAGCGGCTCCAGTCCCTCTTGCAAGAAGGTTTCGTCCCTCGGGAGGGGGACGTCTGTGGTGGCCCATTCTGCTTCAAGAAGGTTTCTCCCCCTCGATGGGCCAGTTGTCACCTAGTTATATGTGCCTCTATGGCGTCATTGCGCTGGTCCGGTGCCAGTATGTGCAGGGCGTCGCTGGAGTCGGCGTCGTTGCCTCCCCAGTGGGCCACGATGGATGGTGGAGTCTGCGTTCTTTGGGGGCTGTCAGTCACGTGGAACTGCGCCGCTACCAACTGTCTGGGGGGGGGGGGGGGGTCATCTTTCCCGTTCGCACGGGGTTGCCTACGGGGGCCAAGTGCGTGATCAGGCTTGCTGCCCGGAACCCCCACTGTGAGTTGGCTATGGACGTCAGCTCGACGGGGTCAGGGCCTCCTGGGTTTGGGACCCCTTGCGCAGTTAAAGCAAGTATCCTGCAGGGACCTCCGCCCGAGCCAGGAGCCGCCAGCGCTGCTTGTATTTGGGGCGCGCTTGCATCCGCGATCAGCACGGTAGCGGTCGTGCGCTGTCCTTCTTCTGCTACTGCCTTGGAGCGGACCAGTTCCTTGATTTGTTCTGCGCGTTCGGGCTCGCCATCGCGAAGGCGGTTCCTGTGCCATCCGCGTCTCTGTTGCCGACTAGGGACCTCCGGGTGATCACCAGTTCCGCCCCGACTTCCTTGACGGCGGCCATAGGCAGTGGGACAGGGAAGGAAGGGGGCCCCCTACGCCCCTCCTCTTCTGGTGGGAATCTGGCCAGCAGGGTGGCCCATCTTGCGTGGGTGATCAGCGGGGTTGGGCGCGCCCTTTCCTGTCTGGAGGGGGGGGGGGGGGGATAGCCCCCCCTCCTCCTGTGACCCCACTCTTGTGCGGGGGGGCTGGTCGCGCCTTCCTGGAGCGCGCGCGCGGGTGTGTGTGTGTGTGTGTGGTGTGTGTGTGTGTGTGTGTGTGTGTGCGTGTGTGTGTGTGTGTGTGTTTGTGTGTGTGTGCGTGTGTGTGTGTGGTGTGTGTGTGGTGTGTGTGGTGTGTGTGTGTGTGTGTGTGGGGCTGCGCGTTTTAATCTGATCGTGGATCCTTTGCATGTCACGCACAGTGGTGCACGTATTCGGTCTCCGAATGGTGACCAGGTCAGCTCTTGGGCAGCCCAGCTCCCCGGCAAGGGCGCGCGCCGCGGAGGCCAGCCCCCGGTGCGCGATGGGGGGCCCCATGGGTGCCAGGAGCCCGCCCCTGAGCTGGAGGTCCCCAGGAAGTTCTGGAGGGGCAGGAGCTCCAGGGAGATGAGCCGGGATGCTGCCTCGTAGTTGGCTCTGCAGTGGGGGCAGCGGATTGGCATGGAGTTCCCTCCTTCCCTGAAGATCTCCGGCTGGCTCTGTTTCCATAGCCCAAGGCAGTGCTTGTGGAATCTGTGTCCACGTAGAATGAAAACCTCCACTGCCCCGTCGACATCCCCCGTGCAGATGGTGCACACCTGTGCGTCGTCACCTGCGCCCCACCCAGGCATGGGCTCCGATTCGCCTGCTCTAAGCACTCTTTCTGCGCCCCCAGGCGGGTCCGCGGCGGTGGAGTTGCAGGCGCCCAGGCTTTCTATGAGGAGGCGGGTCGTCGCCGCCGCTTCCTCCTCGGTGAGACATGCCCTGAGGCCTGTGCTCCGCAGGAGAACACGTGTTTGATCGTTTCCAAACGGGGCGTAGGCGCTGGGGGCCTGCTCTCCCCCTTCGCCAGGTATGCTTCTGATGTCGCTGGGCGCGTGGATGCCTGCGAGCTGCAGCCATCTGGTGAGGGCCTCGCATGGTCTAGTGTCCATGCCTCGCACTTGGAGCACTGGCCGGAGTATGGGGATGTAATGAGGTGCCAGGCATAGCCACATGGCCTGGGAAATCCAGCTTCAAGGCTCGAGGTGCGGTCTTGCCTCCTCAAGAGACCTTCCGCTATGAGCTGTGCGTCTGCGCCGCTGATGGAGCTGCGGTCGATGCAATGCTGTCTAGCTCTTCCGGCGGCCTCATCGCCTCTCCGCGTTGCGTCCAGGGCTCGGATGAGGGCGTCTGATGTGTCGCTCCTGCGGTCTGCCCGGGCTGGGGGCCTGCTTCCGTTGTCGGAATCTTCGCCGAGTATTTGTCTGATGCCCGCATGCCAGGGAGTTGTGGTGCCCTGCGCCCCGCCCTCCGCTGCAGGGGGAGCGCGGCGGCCTCCTGCTCCTCCGCCGCTTCTTTGGCCGTTTCGAGCGTTCGCCCTCGCAATGCAGACCTGGGCTCCTCTTTCTACCGCGATCCGGTCCCCTGTCAGCATTCCTTCCTGGACGTGCCCGAAGGGGTCGAGCCAGCTCACGGTGCGCTCTTGGAGCTCTGGGTGGATGTAACCTCCGGGGAGGGGGGCCTCAACTTCTCTTCCCGTTAAGTGTGAGATGGTTGCTGCTTCCCCAGCGAGGCGGCGGTGTGCTCCCTGCAGGGTGGAAATGCCCACTACGTCCCATCGTCAAGCTGCGTGTGTCACTAGGTGGGTGGATATCCCGGCGGCCTCAAAGACGCCGCGTAGGGTGTTTCTCCCCCCCTCTGTGACTGTCTCCCAAATGAAAGGGGCCAGCATCCTGCTCCAGGTCATATTGCTAGGTATACTGTCGTTCGCAACCTGCGCGCGGATGACTATAAGTTCCTGCAGGAGGCGGCGGGCGCTGCTCCACCTTTCCGGAGGCGGCTGAGCGTCAGTGTTCGGCCGCCGTTCCTCGATTGCTCGATTGTCGGTGTCTCCGCCCATCCCCGCTCGCTGGTTGGCTCTGTCGGGGACGGGGGCGCCCCTCCCGCGGAGCCTGGTTCGGAGCGTTATTGCGAAGCGCATCGCGGCTCTACAGGGGCTGTCCGGGGCGAGATGGTCCGCGATGAGTCCCCCTTCCCTCCTGGCGGTGGCAATGGCAGCGCAGGCTACTTCTGTTGCCTCTACGTCTACGCCCTGCGCCCCGGGGGGATGCTCGCCGGCTGCTACGACCCCAAGAGCTTGGTCGAGGAAGCTCCCCCCTGATCTCGCCTCGGAGCCATTCGGCATCTTCCGCGGTGATGTTGTTGAAGCTCAATTGGAATCTCACCCTTAGGCCATCCGCGTTGGTCCCTGCGTTTGCAGGGTCGAGAAGCCGGGCGCGCCGCTATGCGGGGAAGCTGCGCGAGGCCTCTGGGCGCCCACTCACGCAATGAACGGCTGGAGGGGGCTCCCCTGATACGGTCGCGAATCTGCGCCACTGCCTCTAGAGCCCATCCCTGCGGGGCGCTACAGAGTCTGGCGAGGGCGCTCACTGCGATTCTGAGCATCGGTTCATGCCCTAGGCTTGAGTCATCCCTGTCAGGAATAGGGTGCCACGACTCGCTTGGGTCGTCCGTCATGTGGCGCCATGTCGCTAGTAGCTCCGCGACTAGCCAGGTTGGAGAGCAGCTGGCGGTCTCCGGTAGGTGGTCTGGGGAGCAAGCGTGGCTGGTTATGGGAGCGTATCGCGCTCCTACTCTAGCCAGCTGATAGGTGAGCTGCGCGCCAAAGGTGTCGAGGGGGTGTCCTGGTGCGTCCGCGGAGTCGGAGTAGAATCCGTCTACCGCTAGACACCATGGTGTGGCTAGCCTGCGGCAGACGATGCACATGGGGCCTTGGGGGCCCCGCGCAAGCCAGCAGCCACAGTACCCGCATCTGGTGGATGGGTGGAAGAAATCCCCGAACTTTACCATGCGGGACGTGTTGTTTAGGGGCCAGGGCTCCTCCGGTGCGTCATTGCCCTCGAGTATGATTCCTGGGATGCCTGTATAGCGCGGCCCTGCGCCTGGCATGGCCGTGGCTGCCAAGCCGTTGGGTCCTGTGCCGTGCTGCCCGATGGACATAACATCGTCGCACGCCTCGATCCATTGCCCTCTGTCCACCGCCCAATTCCTGACCTCCCTGTGGTCTGGGAAGTGTACCCGGTTCCGGCGATGCGGTATATTGTGAACCTGTGATCGAGGTCCGTTCCCGTGTCTCTCGAGTCAGGGGCCGCGTCGTGCCGCCATCTTGAGAGTCCTAGCATGGAGTCTGGGAGGAGATCGTCAGACGGGTCTCTCATCCCGACGTCCGTGCATAGGGCCGCGTAGTGGAGGGCATCGTATCCCAGGTGAGCCGCGCGTAGCTCTGTATCGCCTGGGTTGTCGCGATCCAGTCTCTCCATATCGATATCGGGGTCCTGGGTCAGGCTCGCGCAACGGAAGGCCAGCACCTGCACTGGGCCTGGTCCGACGCCCCCCAGCCTCGCCTCGTGGTCGGAGCCTGTCATGGACCAAACGAGCCAGGAAAGGTCGAGCTGGGCCAGTGCCGGGCCGACGGCGCAGTGCCGACGGGGGGTTCCTTGCTCGGGCTGGGCCCTCCGTTCAGGCGCGGCCCTGAGAGGATTGGGAGCGCCCCCCGCCGGGTGTGGCTCTGGGTGGGCCCCAGGGCGCCCGGGGGGGTGGCGGTTCCAACAGAAGCTTACCAGGTTCTCGAGGCCCTGACGCATCGCTTGGTCGCAGACCGCTCTCCCGGGTAGGTCCCTCCATGGGCCCGCCCGAGGTTCGCGGTGGGCCACGAGCGCCGCGAGTGCGCCTCCTCGCCTGGCGCCCCTCGGGTCAGCGACCCTATTGGGGCCGGGAAGGGTGCGTCTGCATCTCGGCTCCCGCATCGCCGTGGGTGGTATTGGAGCCTATTGGCACCGGGGCCGTATCGGTAGCTAGGGGGTCCCTGCCTAGCTGGCGTGCGTTCCCCGTCTGAACTGCACGGGTGGCGCTGCCAGTGTCCAGGATCGTCCCGAGACGGGCGGTGGCTATGGCCGTCCTGACTGCGCTGGCTTGAGCCTGGCGGCGGTGGCGAGGGGAGGGGGTGCCTGGAGGAGGGGCGATCGGGCGATCTCGGGCGGCAGGATCCGATCTGGCCTCGATCGCGTTGGGGCCCCCCCAGGCGCTGCGCGCGTCGCTGTCGGGGGTGCTTCCACTGGGCTCGCACGCCTCGAGCAGCCACTCCCAGTCGATCTCTTCCTGGGGCCGCCGTGGGCCTTCAAGCCCTATCGGGTGAAAGGGAAGCGCGGGGGAGATGGCGCGGTCCTCGCCGGGCGCGCGCAACGCGCCCGTACCTGCCAGAGGAGGGGGGGCCGGAAGTGCGTCTGGGGGTGAGCGCGATGGGGGGGGGGGGGGAGCGGATAGCGCCTCCCCTGAACTGATGCGTCCCTGTTCTACGGTAGTCCTGAGGTGGGCGCTCTCGTAGGCCTCGAGGCCCCTCGTAGTGTCCATCCCAGATGGTCGCGCGCACTGGTCGCGAGTTGCGGCGGCAAGGGGGTTGCAGCTGAACGCCGCAGAATACTCTCTCTCATTGTCTCGGGGGTCGCAGCTGGCCGCCGCTGAGTTCACTCTTTCATTCGCACGGGGGCAGCAGCTGACCGCCGCTGGGATCACTATTTGTTGGCGGGTGCCTCCATCACCGCTGCCAGATTGTACCTCGGGGATGTGGCTAGCCACTGTCTGAGGAGATACGGGCGTATGCTCTTCGGGGGGGTGGACGACGTCCTCCGCTGCTGTGAGCCGTTGCGCCTCCTCTTGGCACGCCCTGGGGTTCACCGCATCTGCTGCTCCTCGGTGCTCCCCTGGGTCACCATTGCCCGCCTCAGAGGGTTGGGCGGTCTCTACTGCCGGCGGTAGAGAATCCTGGACGGCCCCGAGACGGGGGGAAGCGAGGGGGCGTGGGCGGGATGGGGATCGAAACGGGGTCTGGAGTGGGGATGGCGGGAGTCGGACCCCTATCCCCCCTAACCCGAACGTCTGTCTCCCCGTCCCTGTGGTTCTCATCTGGTCCGTCGCCCCCTCTTCCCCCAGCAGGTCTCATCTGGGGTGAGCTGAGGGCCTTTCTGGGGGTCTGTCGCCTCGTCCCGTCCCCATCTTGTCGCCGAATCCCGATGAGCAGCGAGCCTTAGCTGGATCGGAGACACTGTGCGGCGGCGCGGGGGGCACCCTGGACTCCACTGGGGCAGGGTCCTGGTCTGGCCTGCAGATGGTGGGGGGCTGCTGCCCGTGGGGAGCCTGTCTCTGAATGGGGTCCGCGGGGGGTTCAACCGAAGCCAGTGCCTGGGCTCCCGTGCCGCGCACCGTGTGGTCCCCATCTCCCTCAGAACGTTCCAAACAGTCAATATCCCCGCCCTCCATGCGTTGCAGGAGGATCCAGCTGAGGCCCGCGCCGCCTGACTGCGCCGCTGCTGGTATGGCAGGCGCGCGCTGAGGGCCCGAGGGAGCC
The DNA here is from genome assembly GCA_963575745.1 of Prorocentrum cordatum. Classification (NCBI taxonomy): domain Eukaryota; class Dinophyceae; order Prorocentrales; family Prorocentraceae; genus Prorocentrum; species Prorocentrum cordatum. Next base: position 128,986 of record CAUYUJ010013324.1, read on the forward strand.
CGCGGCCGCGGGCCCGCCGCGCAGCGTCCGGGCGCCCCTTTGAGCGGTGGGAGGTTGCCCCGAAGGGGGCAGGCCCACCTGACGGCTTGAGCCAAGCTACGGAATGGTGGGGATACGCGGAGCGTCAAGAATTACGATACGGAAGGTGAGATTAGACAGCCCCCGATCCTTCTCAAGCTCCCCGGGAGACGTCACCATTGTGCCAGCGCGCACCGAATGACCAACTGCCGAAGCAAAAAGTAAGAGAGTCCTCGAAGGCGCTCTCAGGAAGCGCGGTACGTTCGAAAACACATTCGAGGGGATGGTTCGAGCGGAACGCTAGGTATTTCGGAATCTGGAAGGCAGTTATTCGCCCACGAAACCTGGTGAAAATCAATGTTTTTGGCTTTCTCGTTTGTTTCGGTTCCGATGGTCATCCGAAGCCTCACGACAGCTCCAAGATGGCCCAACAGAGCCCCAAAAGAGGCCCACGAGAGCCCCAAGACGGCCCAAAGAGCGCCCAAGTGTCATCCTCGTGCTGGAGATGGCGCTCTGGGATCGACATCTCGTCGCGGGCGCAAGGTCTTGGTTGCCAGCGGGAAGGTCGGACTCTTCGTATCACTGAATAAACTCATCAGCGGATCTCAGATGTCCCTATCCAGAGCTTACCATCAAAGGCTCTGAGTGCCGGCCCAGCATTTTGCAAAGAAGCCCTGCGCGACACGAAACCGAAACATACAAGCATGTGCCAAGACGTTCAAACAATCAACGAACACTGCGCCGAACACCAACCACGGGAATTCAGAAGTACCAATCCCATCAGCCCTCTGGGCGTCGGTGGTCTGTAGAGATTCCTCTTCCAACCTCCTTTTCCCACTCCCTACACCCTCCCCTGGACCTGGACGGAAGGTTTCGCGGGTCGTTGGGGCGTCCAAGATGGCCCAAGACGGTTCCAACAAGGCCTCAGAAAGACCAAGAAAGCCTCCAAGATGGCTCAATATAGCGCAAGATGCCTCAAGATGGATCCCAAGATGCTCCAAGAGGCCCCAACACCGCACCAAGACGGTCCCAAGTGACCAAAGAGCTCCCCACGGAGCCGCCGCCGCCGACCCAAGATCCCAACTGCGCCGCCGCCGCCGTTTCACTTCGCTCGAACGTCCCCGGCTGTCCCCGGCCTCCAGGCCGCGCTTTCGCGGTCGGCGTCGTCGTCCGTCGTCCGTCGTCCGTCGTCCGTCGCCCGTCGTCCGTCGTCCGTCGTCCATCGCCCGTCGTCCGTCGTCCGTCGTCCGTCGGTGGTCGTCGTCGTCGTCGTCGTCGTCGTCGTCCGTCGTCCGTCGTCCGTCGTCCGTCGTCGTCGTCGTCCGTCGACGTCCGTCGTCCGTCGTGGGGTTGTCCCGTGGGGCCGTCTCCTCTCTCGCCGAGCGGGGTCCACGCGCCAGCATCGTCGGCCTCCGATGGGCCTCGGAGCCCCGAGGACGGCCCCAAATGTTGCCCAGGAGGACCTCAAGAGGGGCCCAGAAGGGTCCCAAGAGGGCGTCGTCGTCGTCGTCGTCGTCCTGGTCGTCGTCGTCGTCGTCGCCGTCTGGCTCCTCGCGAGTACGGCCTCTGGTGCCCCCTCGAACGAGAGCCGCCGAGCATGCTGGACTGGAACGGTGGCGGGACCTGCCGCAGGCAGCTGGATATTGCCCGGGTGGACCTCAAGAGGGGCCCAGAAGGGTCCTGAGGGCACCAAGCGCTCCCAGAATGGCCCAAGAGGGCCCAGACATGGCCTCCCGGAAGCTCCCAGAGAGACCCAAACTGGCCGTTTTGGAGGTTATTTGCTGCACGAATGCCTCCCTCTGCTGCAGGAATGCCCCCCCCACTTACCTTCTCACGACAACTCGCCCAGGCATCAGTTCTGGATGGGCTGGTGGAACTCCCGGGACGAAGTTTTAACGTCACCGTCGTCGTCCGCGGATGTCAAGATGTGGTCACTCGAAAAGGTGTTGTTTGGGCAGCGATGCAGTCAGAAAGCGAAGTGCACAAAGTAAGCCGCGTATTTGCTTTGTCACCCGCGCTTGCGCCGTCGGGCCTTCGCGCCGACGTCGCTACGTCTACCCCACGTTGCTTCGCGGGACGACGGATGCATTCATGCAGCCGCCGCGGTGTATTTGGGATATGGGCACGTGCACTCCGCATGAGAGAAACAGTGGCACTCGAGCAGACCACAGCAAGCCTGCGATCTCAAGGTGCGCGCAAGACGCGAGCGGAGAGAGGCGCAAGGGGGGATGGGGAGGGGCGAGACAGAAGGGGAGGGGGGAGCTAGGTCACCTAACTTCGCGCATCGCGCCCCGCGATGCGCGGTTACCTTCGCGCCATCGCGAGGTTGGAGAAGGGTATCTCTCCTGCCCAGGCCGCGACGCGCGAAGCGCGATCATCTTCGCGCCCATGGCGGTGATCTAGGGAGAGGGGCAGGAGACGAGAGGGGCTGGGTCGGGGGCCGGGGCCAGGGGGACGGCCCAGGAAACCCACCCAGGCCACCAAGATAGCCCAGAAATCGAAGATGATCCCAAGACGGCCCGAGAGGCCTCCAAGAGGCCTCTCAAGAGAGCCCTAAGAAGCAAACATCAACGATTTTCCTGACGTTGTTGAAAGTTGTTGGCATTTTCGGCTTTCCGACGTTCCGAAACGGAGCAAGAGGTTCCCAAAATCGCCCCACGACGGCCCTAGAAGCCCCCATGACGGCACAGGAGGCCCCCCAAGACGGCCCTAAGACGGCCAAAGAGGGCCCAAGACGGTCCGGCCCCGAAGGGCCCACGGATCCGGCAAGAGCAACTCACGGCGGCACCCGAATGGAGCCAAGCTCCTCCCATGATCCCTCCCTTCCCTGCCTCCCCTCCCCTCCCCCCCCTCCCCCTTCTCAGCCTTCGAAAACTGGCCCCAGGACCTCTCTGGCAGTGAGTTTGGGCCAGAGGATCGAGTCAGATCCAACCGTTGTCCCCTCCCCGCCCAACTTGCTACCCCCACACGCAGCGTCCCGTCCCCTCCCTTCCCGACAACCACACTTGTCGAAAACAAGAAGATAGCCCGTCGGCTACGCACGCTCTCGGGCGATCCCGAACGGCCCCCAGCTGGAAACCAACCTGACGAAATCATACTGGACCGTGCAGCAGCACGGCACGCATCACAAATATTACGATGCGCCAAGGCCTCGTTCAGTGGCGGGCGCCGTGGCGCGCCAGCGCTCGATAGGATGAAGGACATGTTGCCTAGACCCTGTGCGATTAAGCTGCGCCCACCTTTCTGGACTCGAAGGTAAGGCGGTCTTTCTGGCATGCTCAGAGAGCCCTGGCCCGACGCACCCGTCCAGGGCCGAGTAAGGCACACCCCGTGGACCCTCTCGACTGTGCGCCGGCAGGCTGGTAAGAGTAAGCTGAGATCAAGGCGAATCATATGTACAAGTGTACGTCATATGACCGTCGTGAACAATGTGTCATCATCCCGTTGCCGCCGATCCGAGTTTGAAGGGGTCCCAACAGCTTCGCCTCAGGCGAAGCCAAGCTCCAGCTCGGTTGTAGTCCCAATGCGAGAGGGGATGCCATGTCAAGTGGGAGGGGAAGCCTTGTAGTATCGATAGCGTTAGTGTGCCTCGCGGTGAGGCACAAACAAGTCTAGGCGGCCGGCCGCTTTGAGCCAACACGGCCGCGGGCGCACGCTCGTTTCCGCTCCTTACGCCCCCCAACTCGCTTTAGAGTCGGGGGGGAGGGAGACGAAACGTGCGTCCGCCAGCCACATAGCGAGAACAGTTCAGCAGCTAACCTATACAGAGACAGGAAAGGAGACGGACCCATAGGAGCTGGACCTGTCAGCGAGTTGTCTTGCGAATGTAAGACATACGCGCAGGCGGCGTCAGAACTTGATGTTTGGCCGGCCCGATATGGCGTATGTCTCTTCAGGTCATGTTCGAAGGTCCGCATACCTCCCATGATGTGTAAGTGCTCCCTGTTGTGTGTCCACCCGCAGTCATATCGCGGGTATCACACCACTGAATGCTATGCACGATTCCGCGCTCCATCATCTCTCGTACCCAACTTATGTGTCCTAACAGGGTACACCCAGTCGGCTTCTTCAAGTCTTTGCTTGACAAAGACTTAAAGGCAGACTCAAGATCGATGGTCAAGGTGACCTTGATGCTCAGGCCACCCACCTCAAGTACGTCTTGCAACTGAGTGGGTGTGAGTGGAAGAGACATCATATACAAGGAATGTCATAGTCAAGGGCGATCACGAACACTAACTTAATATAGAAGAAATATCAGAGACAAGCACCACTTCATATACAAACAACGCAATAAGCAAGGACGAGCATATACAAGAACTTCGCAGTGAGGAAGTATCATTTACAAGGACCATCGTACACGAGGAATAGTACATACCATGAGGGCCAGATTGAAACAATATCAAATACATATAATGTCACTTGCAGGATACATCATAAACAAATAATGTCATAGACAAGGACGATCATATGCAGTAACTGAATATAGAGGAAGTATTATATACAAGGACCATCGTACTCGAGGAGGATCATATACAACGAATGCCATTTTCAAACAATATCATATACAACTAAGAGGCCGCCCACCCACCGTCTCGCATATAGGCGACTGCACCGCCCCTATTCCCGGGGGTCCCTGGGCGGCCATAGCGTATCCCTGGGATTGTCCAGGGCTGCAATGATGACCCAGGAAGCCCACCCAGGCTACCAAGATAACCCAGAATCGCTCCAAGGCGGCCCGAGATGGCATCCAGACGGCCCAGAAGGCCTCCAACACGCCCCAAGAGGCCTCCAAAAGCACTGCCAAATGACATCATCTACAAGGGAGGTCATAGACAAGGACGATCATATACAAGAACTTAATATACAGAAAGTTTCATATGCAAGGACCATTTGACATACAAAGAACGTCATAAACAAGGACGATCATATACAAGAACTTCGCATTGAGGAAGTATCATATACAAGGACCATCGTAGACGAGGAAGATTACATATAATGACGGCCACTGTCAAACAATATCATATACAAGGAATGACAGTTGCAAGAGACATCATATACAATACTGTTATAGACAAGGACGATCATATACAAAAACGGAATATAGAGGAAGTATCATATACAAGGACCATCGTACTCGAGGAGGATCATATACAACGAAGGTCATATTCAAACAATATCATATACAACTAAGGGGCAGCCCACCCGCCGTCTCGCATATAGGCGACTGCACCGCCCCTACACCCGAGGGTCCCTGGGCGGCCATACGTATCCCTGGGATTGTCCAGGGCTTCAATGACGGCCCAGGAAGCCCACCCCGGCCACCAAGATAGCCCAGAATCGCTCCAAGGCGGCCCGAGATGGCATCCAGACGGCCCAAAAGGCCTCCAACACGCCCCTAGACGCCTCCAAGAGCCCTGCCAAGAGGCATCATATACAAGGGAGGTCATAGACAAGGCTGCATGTATAGAAGAACTGAACATAGAGTAAGTATCACAGACAAGGACCACTTCATACACAAAAAAAACCATAGACAACGACGATAGTATACAACAACTTCGCATAGGGGGGAGTACCGTATACAAGAGACATCGTATACGAGGAATAGTACATACAATGAGGGCCACTGTCAAACAATATCATACACAAGAAATGTCATTTGCAGGAGACATCACATACAAGGAATGCCATAAGCAAGGACAATCATAAACAAGGACTGAATAGAGAGATGCAATCATATACAGGGACCACCGTACACAAGGAGGATCATATACAACGAAGACCATATTCAAAAAATATAATATACAACGAAGGGGCCGCCCACCCGCCGTTTCGCAGATGGGCGGCTGCACCGCCCTTACTCCCGGTGGTCCTTGGGCGGCCATAGCGCGTCCCTGGGATTGTCCAGGGCTTCAATGACGGCCCAGGAAGCCGACCCAAGCCACCAAGATAGCCCTGAATCGCTCCAAGGCGGCCCAAGATGGCTTCCAGACGGCCCAAAAGGCCTCCAACACGCCCCAAGAGGCCTCCAAGAGCCCTGCCAAGCGACATCATACACAAGGAATGTCATAGACAAGGACGACATATACAAAAACGTAATATAGAAGAACTATCATATACAAGGACCAGTTCATATCCAAAGAATGTCATAGAGAAGGACGATCATATACAACAGCTTCGAATAAAGGAAGTATCATATACAAGGACCATCGCGTACGAAGATGATCACATACAATGAAGGCGATATTCAAGCAATATCACACACAAGGAAAAGACATCATATACAAGAGATGTCATAGAGGACGATCATAGACAAAAACTTCGTATAGAGGAAACAGCAAATACAAAGACGTCTCTCCGGGCACCGAAATCGCCATATAACTTTGATTCGTTCGGAGGCCCGTTCGAAGGCACACACGCACAGGAGGAACAGGTTCTGGCACGTTTTAGAAGACCTCCTCAAAAGCATGTGTAGCGGGATCTCTCGAGCGAAACGCTTACTTATCTGATGTGTTCGGGTAGAAGGGGCAAAAAAAATGGGCGAACGTGAGGAGCAAACGGCCCTCACGACTGCGCAACAAAGACTCCGCCCCGGATGTTGAAGCAGAGATTATATAGAGAATCCGACGCTGGAGCCGAAAGAACGCGAAAACAGCGAAAGAACGCTAACTGTTACATCACCGACGACAGCCTCGGATCAAGCTGAATAATCAACAACCCTTCCGAAAGCTTCATCGTCTGATGACGTGTCACCTTGCGCGGTGGGCATACTCATATCGTACAGATGCGCAGACGCCAAATGCCGGCGTTGATTCAATGCTACTGCCACATTATTCACTGCTCTCTCGAAAAGTCGCAACAGCGCCAATTCGGCGCGCACCAGAAGCCTACCTTCAGGAAAATACGTTGCAGGTCCTCCGGGTAGCAACTCCTCCGGCATGTTCGTCGCGTGGTAAATAGCACGCAGCGCGTGCAAAACGGGAGGCATCATTGTTCTGGGCAACCAAGAAAAGTCCTCTCGATCATTGGCTTCAGACTGCGTTCTGAAATCGCCCTCAGCAATCTCAATTTTATGAGCCGTCCACGCCGCGCCGGATTTCACATCAATGTGAACTGCTCGCGCGCGCTCTGCAAGAAGTCGGTTCCCTCCTGGCAGGAGTGGAGCAAACAGCTCACTTCAGAAAGTACTTCGACGCACAGCCATTCTGCACGTGCCATAGCCCATTCGCACCAATGCGATTTGCCGAGCCCAGTAATAGGGAAACTGCACAATCACGTGCCGTCAACAACGCGTATAGGCACAGGAAACACATGATCGAGATGACCATCAGCGAACCGCCAGAGCCTTGTAGATGCAAAGCTGAATATCGCCCAATCGACGAATCCTACCAGCCCGTTGGGCGCGAGTGCTATACATCGCCCGCTCTGCGCACGCCCACTTGCACCCTCGTCAGACGCGCCCCTACCCGGGCTGCAGAATGCGATCGGCAATTTCCCGGGACGCAAAAATAATCGCGAAGTGTCCACCGGCGGGGGGGCCAGGAAGGCGCGGAAGAAAAAACGAATATGTACCTGAAGCCCATCCAAGATAACCTCCCAGAAAGCCCCCAGACGGCCCCCAACAAAACCCAGCAAATCTCAACAACAAAAAACTGAAAGAGCCTCCAGAGACACCGGCGGAATTCGCGAAGCGTGAACAATTCATACCACCATTCAGAACTCGAGCTAGTCTGGGCGATAATAGATTTGCCAGACATGGCGGTGACATTGACCTCTTTCACAACATCACGCACGTCAGCAGCGCCTTGCGATTTCAGCTTCAGTAGCGACCGAACGCTCCAGGGAAACGTGCGAAGGAAACCCCTGCGAGCCGTCCGCGGGCAGCGCGTCGGCGGAGTCCAGCTCTCGCACTCACACGTCTGGCGAATTCCCTCGAGCTCCAGAGACAACGCCACCGGTTGCCCATGCATTTTCTTGTAGCTCTCGAAGACCCAGGCCTTGCAGATCTCTTTCTCGCAGTGCGCCAACCCGAGTGCGTCGCTGACAATCCACCAATCGACCGACTCTGTTGCGGAACCATTCAAGCCAGATTGTGCTTTCACGAGTGGTTCCATTCGAGCATCGCGGGAAGATGGCGCAGTCGGGCGGGGCGCATGCGGCGCCGCCAACGTGCGCCGCGGTCTAGACGCCATGGTCAGGAAGCGCGCCGGATCCGTGGAGAATCTGCCCCACTCTGCACTCTGCGGAGCCGCGAACGTGAGATGTTCTTCGCGTCTCCTTGGCAGGCGTCGACGGAAGAGACAGTCGCGCGGGCGCCCTCGAACGGGTGCGAGTCCACGTCGCGCGCTCGAACCCCGAGCTCCATAAGAAAACCGACCGCCATGTTCACTACGTTCACCATAGCTTTGCAAGGACATGAAACATGAACTTCGACAGCGTCTCGTTTCCACTCGGCCACGTCCTCTTGAAACCCAGAGGCCTCTGCGAATGTCTCCAGATGATGCGACCCCCTACTGTGCAACTCCATTCTGGCCCAATGCAACGACGTCGCAGCTACCATGAGCGCCGCGTTCAGGTCGCGCATGCTGCGCCCCATCCCCCCCGCCGCATCGCCCTCATCTCCCCAGCGGGAATTCAACAACTTGTAAGATATCACGGCTGGGATGCGATTGTCCAAATAGGAGTCGAATGCGTTCGAAGATTCCCGAGGACGCAAGGGGCTCCATAACGGCTTGCCCGCCACTTGCTGGGGGCACCACGCTGCGGGCGCGGGGAAACAGCTCATGGCGAGGTCAGTGACGGCTCGAGCTTGAGGATCTCGACAGCGTCTGCTCGATCGATACCGATTGATTAAGTCCACCTTCTCGGCCGCGGCGCCGCCGGTCACGCGGGAGTTCGCCGGCTTCCGCGTCGCCCACAGCACGGGGCACACAGAGGAGTCCCAATTGGCTGCTTTAGCAGAGACTTTTGGTGAGAGGTCTAGCTTCGCGCGTCATTGCGTCGACTCACCTATGGGCGCCATGCGCGTCTCCGCGTCGATGAAAGACGAGAGAAACTCTAAAAACTCGGTGAAATTAAAATTGGCATTCCGAGTAGCCTCGTCCAACAGAAGAGCATGCACCAACGTGTCCGGCAAAGCCCTGCGCAATGGATTCAAGTGGCTGGATTTTGCAATGGCACCCAGCGCCCCTATCACCACCTTTGCCCTGGCTGCCGCGCGAACTGACACAAGCCGCACCGACGTCTCCAGTTCGCAACGTCTCTGAGCAATCTCCCGGTGGAGAAGAGCAAGGTCTGCGCTGAAGCTCCCGCGCGCGTCGATGGCAACGCAAACCTCTGCTGCAAGCAGATTGCGATCGAGGCATTGGACGACGCATACACGCGACATTGCGCCCCCGGGCCCCCCCCCCCCCCCCCCACCTCACCCGACCAGGACAATGCCGAAGGTCGCAGCTCCTCGCGAACGAGGCGAAGCAACGTGCGACTCTGTACGAGGGCATCCTTGCGCGCGTTGTCGAAACCTCCCACGCGCGCGGTCTCCTCGAACAACTCCTTCGACATCAAGTTCCGGAGAATGTGCACGCGGTTGCCGCGAGCGCGCGTCAATCCCGACGTTGGAATGACAATGCCACCTGCAGCAGCAGCGCGCCCAACGGCAGGCGCAGTCCCCTCGGTAGTCTCCCCGACGCCTGGCCCGCCCAGAGCCAGATAGATGCCCCCGACAGATTGGAGAGGCGAGGCGCCAAGTTGAGAGAACACAGCCGGCGCGACAAGGGCGTTCTCGAGAGACGAGAAGCACGACGTCTGTCGCAATGCCGGGTGGTCGAACGGCACGTTCGCACGAGTCAGCACCCTCTGATGCGTAGCTTCCGCGCGTGGAAGGCACGGGCTCATCGATATTTTGGCCGCAGGAGGATCTCTGATGGGGTGGTGCACCGCAGTTGTGGACTGGAAAAAGACACGCTTCCACGTCGAATCCACCCCGGATACGTAGTGCAGTGTGACAGGCGCAGCAGCAATACGCGCGCCCGTCGTGCACCATTCCAAGAGTACCAAGCGCCCACGGACGTTGTTGACAACTTGTGAACCTGTGAAGTCACCGCTGGAAGATCCACGAATCTTCCGACCTTCGATGCCGCGGACCAACGCGATGGCGTCCCCACCGAGGTCCACATTGCACATGCTAATCCCAGACTGCTCGGCCATCCTGAACAGGTCGGAACGCCTCGGGCCATGGCCTGGATCCAAAAGACAATTTCTTAAGCCAAGATGGATCGTGACCAACGCACCTACGATATGGCAGACCATTATGTGGACAGTCGGAATGGCATTGCACGATCTGCCGAACAGCACTCGAGGCACTCGCAACCACGCAGCCCCACTGCCATTGCGCAAGCGTCTCGGGGGAGGTAACTTAGGATAACGAACATGTGGCATCCATCCACGGGATGTCTTCGACCCTCCGAACCCCGCGCTCGCAATCGAAAAAATGTATCGACATAGAGACTCGAACGACTTCGGCTTCGCAGCGCATAGCGACAACATCTTGACAAGGCCCTTAGGAAATGCTGCATCCAATCTGATCCTGCGCTGAGTCGGCAGAAAACAACCACGTCCTACGACACGCGGTCGCCCAGGTCGGAACGATGCCAGACACGGAAACAGCGCTTTCACGTTCCACAGACGGTCCCAGCACATGTTAGACAGAGATTGGAACGTAGCCTGCTGCTCTTCAGAAGGGTCACTTCCGCTGGCAGACATTTGAATCCACTGTCCGCGGTTGCCCCAATATGCGTGCTCGACATGCCATTCGAATACGTTCTCGGGCTTGACGATATCAGCAGACAGCGCCATCACGGCGAAGGTCTCGTAGGCGCGCTCTGCATTCGGATCTTCCACCACGACTGTGACATATTCCACGGTTGCGGTCGTGTTGGCCAAAGTGAGATCCAGCGCCCACAACTCGAGAGCCAGCATGCCAGGCCGCTCGCAATCCTCCTGAACCAGACAACGAACGCAAGGGGATCCAAATTCCAACAAAGGAGGTTGGATACCACATTTCCTGAACCTCCTGAGGCTTCCCGAGCTGTGCAAGACGTCTCGAGCGAAACGCTTACTTCTCTGATGTGTTCGAGTAGGAAAGGGCGAACGGGACGGATGAACGCGAGGAGCAAACGGCCCTCACGACTGCCCAACAGAGCCTCAGAGGTGCAAGACGATCGCAACACCGCAGCAGAAATTGCCATATAACTTCTCCCCGGGCACCGAAATCGCCATATCTTTGATGTGCTCGCAGGCCCGCCCGAAGGCACACACACACAGGAGGAAGAGGCTCTGGTACGTTTTAGAAGACCTCTTCAAAAGCATGTGTAGGGGGATATGTCGAGCGAAGCGCTTACTTATCTGATGCGTTCGAGTAGGAGGGGGCAAAGGAGATGGAGGAATGTAAGGAGCAAGCGGCCCGCACGGCTGCCCAACACAGCATGATAGTCAACGTGCTCACAAAGCTCTGACAATGACCGCCATATCAGACACGCTGTGCAGAATAGTGTGTTTGGGATTGATGCGGCCTGACGCGATCTGCTTCCGAATTCCATCATGTTTGGTTAGCTCAGCCGTGCGGGCGGATTGCGGTCTGAGCGGGCGCTGCGCCCCCCCCGAGGCGGGAGGATTGCGGTCTGAGCGGGCGTTGCGCTCGACTCCGCTCGACGAGGCCTCCAAAAACCCTGCCAAAAGACATCATATACAAACAACGTCATAGAAAAGGGCGATCATACACAACAACTTCGTATTGAGGAAATATCATATACAATGACCATCGTATACGAGGATGATTACATACAATGAAGGCCACATACAAACAATATCATGCACAAGGAATGTCATTTGCAGGAGACATCATATACAAGAAATGTCATAGACAAGGACGACCATATACAAAAACTTAATATACAGGACGTGTCATATACAAGGACCATCGTACACGAGGGAGATCATATACAACGAAGGCCACATTCAAACAATATCATATACAACTAAGGAGCCGCCCGCCCGCCGTCTCGCATATAGGCGACTGCACCGCCCCTACTCCCGGGGGTCCCTGGGCGACCATAGCGTATCCCTGGGATTGTCCAGGGCTTCAATGACGGCCCAGGAAGCCCACCCAGGCCACCAAAATAGCCCAGAATCGCTCCAGTGCGGCCCAAGATGGCCTCCAGACGGCCCAAAAACCCCCAACACGCCCCAAGAGGCCTCCAAGAGCCCTGCCAAGAGACATCATTTACAAGGAATGTCATAGACATGGGCGACCATATACAAGAACGTAATATAGAGGAATTGACAGGTACAAGGGCCACTTCATATACAAAGGACGACATAGACCAGGACGATCATATTCAATAACTTCGTATAGAAGAAAAATCATATATAAGGACCATCGCATACGAGGAAGATTGCAGACAATGAAGGCCAGAGTCAAACAATAGCATACACAAGGAATGTCATTTGCAGGAGACATCAGATACAAGGAATGTCATAGACAAGGACGTTCACATACAAAAGCTTAAAATAGAGGAGGTATTATATACAAGGACCATCGTACACGAGGGAGATCATATACAACGAAGGCAATATTCAAACAAGATCATATACAACTATAGGGGCCGCCCACTCGCCGTTTCGCATATAGGCGACTGCACCGCCCCTACTCCCGGGGGTCCCTGGGCTGCCATGGCGTATCCCTGGGATTGTCCAGGGCTTCAATGACGGCCCAGGAAGCCCACCCAGGCCACCAAGATAGCCCAGAATCGCTCCAAAACGGCCCAAGATGGCCTCCAGACGGCCCAAAAGGCATCCAACACGCCCCAAAAGGCCTCCAAGAGCCCTGCCAAGAGACATCGTATACAAGGAATGTCATAGACAAGGACGGTCATATACAGAAATTTAACAAAGAGGAACAATCATAGACAAGGTCAATTTCATATACAAAGAACGTCATAGACAAGGATTCTCATATACAATAATTTCGTATAGAGGAAGTATCATATACAAGGGCCACCGTACACGAGGAATATTACATACAATGAGAGCCACATTCGAACAATATCACATACAAGGGATGTCATTTGCAGGAGACATCATATACAAGGAATGCCATAGGCAAGGGCGATCATATACAAGAGCGTAGTATAGACGAAGTACCATACACAAGGACCATCGCACAAGACGGGTATCATATACAACGAAGGCAATACTCAAACAACAGCATATACAACTAAGGGGCCACCCACCCGCAGTCTCGCATATAGGCGACTGCACCGCCCCTACTCCCGGGGGTCCCTGGGCGGCCATAGCGTATACCTGGGATTGTCAAGGGTTTCAATGATGGCCCAGGAAGCCCACCCAAACCACCAAGATAGCCCAGAATCGCTCAAAGGCGGCCCAAGATGGCCTCCAGACGGCCCAAAAGGTCTCCATCACGCCCCAAGAGGCTTCAAACAGCCCTGCCAAGAGACAGCATATACAAGGAATACCATAGACAAGGACGATCATATACAATAACTTCGTATCGAGGAAGTACCATATACAATGACCACTTCATATACAAAAAAACGTCATAGACAAGGGCGACCATATACAAGAACCTCGTATATAGGAAATATCATATACAAGGACCACCGTATACGAGGAAACTTGCATACAATGAAGGCCAGAGCCAAACAATGGCATACACAAGGAATGTCATTTGCAGGAGACATCAGATACAAGGAATGTCATAGACAAGGGCGGTCATATACAATAGCTTGATACAGAAGGGGTATCATATACAATGACCATCGTACACGAGGGAGATCATATACAACGGAGGCCATATTCAAACACTAGCATATACAAGTAAAAAGTCCGCCCGCCCGCCGTCTCGCATATAGGCGACTGAACCGCCCCTACTCCCGGGGGTCCCTGGGCGGCCAAAGCGTATCTCTGGGATTGCCCACGGCTTCAATGATGGCCCAGGAAGCCCACCCAAGCCACCAAGATAGCCCAGAATCGCCCCAAGGCGGCCCAAGATGGCCTCCAGGCGGCCAAAAGGCCTCCAACACGCCCCAAGAGGCCTCCAAGAACCCTGCCAAGAGACATCATACACAAGGAATGTCAAAGACAAGGACAATCATATACGATAAATTAACGTAGAGGAAGTATCATATAGAATGACCACTTCATATACAAAAAACGTCATAGACAAGGGCGACCATATACAATAACCTCGTATCGAAGAAATCTCATATACAAGGACCACCGTACACGAGGAAACTTGCATACAATGACGGCCATAGTGAAACAATATCATATACAAGGAATGCATGTGCAAGATACATCAGACACAAGGAATGTCATGGACAAGGACGGCCATATACGATACTTTAATATAGAGGAAATATCATATACAATGACCGTCGCACACGAGGAAGATCATAGACAACGCAGGCTGGATTCAAACAAGATCATATACAACTAAAAAGCCACCCGCCCGCCGCTTCGCATATGGGCGACTGCACCGCCCCTACTCCCGGGGGTCCCTGGGCGGCCCTAGCGTATCTCTGGGATTGCCCACGGCTTCAACGATGGCCCAGGAAGCCCCAAGCCACCAATATAGCCCAGAATCGCTCCAAGGCGGCCCAAGATGGCCTCCAGACGGCCCAAAGGGCCTCCAACACGCATACGCAAAGAAATGTCATAGACAAGGGCGATCACATACATGAACTTAATATATACGAAATATCATATACAAAGACGATCGCACGCGAGGAAAATCATATACGACGAAGGCCATATCCAAACAAAAACATATACAACTAAGGGGCCGCCCGCCCGCCGTCTCGCATATAGGCGGTTGCGCCGCCCCTTCTCCCGGGGGCCCCTGGGCGGCCATAGCGAATCTCTGGGATTGTCCAAGGCTTCAATGACGGCCCGCGAAGCCCACCCAGGCCACCAAGATAACCCCGAATCGCTCAAAGGCGGCCCAATATGGCCTCCAGGCGGCCCAAAAAGCTTCCAACACGCCCCAAGAGGCCTCCAAGAGCCCTGCCAAGAGACATCGCACACGAGGAATGTCATAGACAAGGGCGATCATAGACAAGACTCTAATATAGATGGGGTAGCATATACAAGGACCACCCGTATCATATACCATGACCAAGTGTCATATACAAGGTTACCTATACGACCACCCTGCGGGTGATAAGGACGATGTGGGGGTGCGCGTGGGGGGGGGGGGGGGGGCGGGAGGGGGGGGGCCCATGACGACAACTGTGGTGAATGTGGTGTTGATGGCCGATGATGGTGTGGATGACGTGGCGGATTTTTTTTGGTATTTCGCTTGGGCGTTTTGTGTCATTCGGTCTGCCGCTGCGCGACGCGGCACTCACCCCGCGACGGTCCAGTCGACGACGCGTGCACTGGCAGGGCCTGGTGCGTGCGTCCGGACCTCTCCTATCCTGCCTTGGGGGTCGCGCTGGCAGTGCCTGGCGTTGACGAGCACCCTCCGCCCAGCGACGGTGGAGACGACTGGCTGTTTGTGGCGGCCAGTGCCATTTGCTCAGCATGGACACTGCTGCCAGATGCGCTGGCGGCGCCTGGTGCCGTGTTGGCCTGCACTGGCAGCGCCCACGTGATGACCATGCCTTTGTCAGGCTGGCGCGGGTCCCTGGGGCGCCATGCGAATTCCGGGTGGCTCTGAACGAACGCCTTCAAGCCACCGGGCGGCAGGAGCTTGTTGAACTCGGCGTACACACGCTCGTCGTGCAGCTCTCAGCCCGTCCATTTATGCGAAATCCAAAACGGGCCGAATTCACCGTAGTGCGTCCAGAGACACTGGCTCACCAGCTCAACCAGGCGTGCGTCCGCCTCTGGTGTACCAGCTTCCGCCCGGCACCCCACATTCGGTCTCACTGTCGATCTCAATCGATATCACAATCAATGTCACAATCGATCTCACATTCGGTCCCACTATCGATCCCACTATCGATGTCACTATCGATATCACTATCGATCTCACGATCGATCTCACGATCGATCTCACGACAGGACATCGACGGGCCACCGACGGGACAATGCGGGCTCGATCTTTCAATCGATCTCATAATCGGTCTCACTGTCGGTCTCACAATCGATCTAAGTATCGATCTCACAATCGATCTCACAACCGATCTCACTATCGATCCCACTATCGATCTCGCATTCGATCTCACAATCGATCCCCCTTAAGGTGCCACTATCAATTTCACGATCGATCTCACTATCGATCTCACGGTGGATCCCATCGTACACGAGGGAGATCATATACAACGAAGGCCATATTCAAACAATATCATATGCAAGTAAAGGGCCGCCCGCCCGCCGTCTCGCATATAGGCGACTGCACCGCCCCTATTCCCAGGAAGCCCACCCAGGCCACCAAGATAACCCCGAATCGCTCCAAGGCGGCCCAATATGGCCTCCAGGCGGCCCAAAAGGCGCCCAACACGCCCCAAGAGGCCTCCAAGAGCCCTGCCATGAGACATCACATACAGGGAATGTCACTGACAAGGACAATCATATACGATAAACTAACGTAAAGGAAGTATCCTATACAAGGACCACTTCATATTCAAAAACGCCATAGACAAAGGCGACCATATACAATAACTTCGTTTCGAAGAAGTATCATATACAAGGACCACCGTATACGAGGAAACTTGCATACAATGAAGGCCATAGTGAGACAATATCATGTCCAATGAATAGCACTTGCAGGAGAAATTACACACAAGGAATGTCATATAGAAGGACGGTCACATACAAAAACTTAATATAGAGGAAATATCATATACAATGACAATCGTACACGAGGGAGATCATAGACAACGAAAGCCATATTGAAACAAGATCATATACAACTCGGGGGCCGCCCAACTCCGTCTCGCATATGGGCGACCGCGCCGCCCCTACTCCCGGGGGTCCCTGGGCGGCCCTAGCGTATCTCTGGGATTGTCCAGGGCTTCAATGACGGCCCACGAAGCCCACCCAGGCCACCAATATAGCCCAGAATCGCTCCAAGGCGGCCCAAGATGGCCTCCAGACGGCCCAAAAGGCCTCCAACCATACACGAGAAATGTCATAGACAAGGGCGAACACATACAAAAACTTAATATAGACGAGATATCATATACAAAGACCGTCGCACACGAGGAATATCATATACAACGAAGACCATATCCAAACAAGAACATATACAACTAAGAGGCCGCCCGCCCGCCGTCTCGCATATAGGCGACTGCACCGCCCCTACTCCCGGGGGTCCCTGGGCGGCCATAGCGAATCTCTGGGATTGCCCAATGCTTCAATGACGGCCCACGAAGCCCACCCAGGCCACCAATATAGCCCAGAATCGCTCCAAGGCGGCCCAAGATGGCCTCCAGACGGCCCAAAAGGCCTCCAACCATACACGAGAAATGTCATAGACAAGGGCGAACACATACAAAAACTTAATATAGACGAGATATCATATACAAAGACCGTCGCACACGAGGAATATCATATACAACGAAGACCATATCCAAACAAGAACATATACAACTAAGAGGCCGCCCGCCCGCCGTCTCGCATATAGGCGACTGCACCGCCCCTACTCCCGGGGGTCCCTGGGCGGCCATAGCGAATCTCTGGGATTGTCCATGGCTTCAACGACGGCCCACGAAGCCCACCCAAGCCACCAACATAGCCCAGAATCGCTCCAAGGCGGCCCAATATGGCCTCCAGGCGGCCCAAAAGGCGTCCAACACGCCCCAAGAGGCCTCCAAGAACCCTGCCACGAGACATCACATAAACGGAATGGCATAGACAAGGACAATCATATACGATAACCTAGCATAGAAAAAGTATCATATACAAGGACCACTTCATATTCAAAGAACGTCGTAGACAAGGGCGACCATATACAATAAATTCGCACCGAAGAAGTATCATATACAAGGACCACCGTATACGATGAAGCTTGCATACAATGAAGGCCATGGTGAAACAATATCATGTACAATGAATGTCATTTGCAGGTGACATCATACACAAGGAATGGCATAGACAAGGACGGTCACATACAAAAAATAATATAGAGGAAGTATCATATACAATGGCAATCGTACACGAGGGAGATCATAGACAACGAAAGCCATATCCAAACAAGATCATATACAATTAAGGGGCCGCCCGCCCGCCGTCTCGCATATAGGCGACTGCGCCGCCCCTACTCCCGGGGGTCCCTGGGCGGCCCTAGCGTATCTCGGGAATTGTCCATGGCTTCGACGACGGCCCAGCAAGCCCACCCAGGCCACCAAGATAGCCCAGGATCGTTCCGAGGCGGCCCAATATGGCCTCCAGGCGGCCCAGAAGGCCTCCAACACGCCCCAAGAGGCCTCCAAGAGCCCTGCCAAGAGACATCGTATACGAGGAATGGCATAGACAAGGGCGATCATATACAAAAACTTAAGATCGGGGAGGTGTCATATACAAGGACCACCAGTATCATATACCATGACCGAGTATCATATACAAGGTTACCTATACGACCACCTTGCGGGTGAGAAGGAGGATGCGGGGGCGCGCGTGGGAGGGGGGGGGGGGCGGGAGGGGAGGGGCATGACGACAACTGTGGTGAATGTGGTGCTGATGGCCGATGATGGCGTGGATGACGTGGCGGATGGTTTTAGTTCTTTCGCTTGAGCGTTTTGTGTCATTCGGTTTGCCGCTGCGCGACGCGGCACTCACCCCGCGACGGTCCAACCGACGACGCGTGCACTGGCAGGGCCTGGTGCGTGCGTCCGGACCTCTCCTATCCTGCCTTGGGGGTCGCGCTGGCAGTGCCTGGCGTTGACGAGCACCCTCCGCCCAGCGTCGGTGGAGACGACTGGCTGTTTGTGGCGGCCAGTGCCATTGGCTCAGCATGGACACTGCTGCCAGATGCGCTGGCAGCGCCTGGTGCCGTGTTGGCCTGCACTGGCAGCGCCCACGTGATGACCATGCCTGTGTCAGGCTGGCGCGGGTCCCTGGGGCGCCATGCGAATTCCGGGTGGCTCTGAACGAACGCCTTCAAGCCACCGGGCGGCAGGAGCTTGTTGAACTGGGCGTCGTGCGGCTCTCGGCCCGTCCACTTATGCGAAATCCAAAACGGGCCGAACTCACCGTAGTGCGTCCAGAGACACTGGCTCACCAGCTCAACCAGGCGTGCGTCCGCCTCTGGTGTACTAGCTTCCGCCCGGCACCCCACATTCGGTCTCACTGTCGATCTCAATCGATATCACAATCGATGTCACAATCGATCTCGCATTCGGTCCCACGATCGATCTCACTATCGATGTCACTATCGATCTCACCATCGATATCACGGTCGATCTCATTATCGATCTCACGACAAGACACCGACGGGCCATCGACGGGACAATGCGGGCTCGATCTTTCAATCGATATCATAATCGGTTTCACTATCGGTCTCACAATCGATCTAACTATCGATTCCACAATCGATATCACAACCGATCTCACTATCGATCCCACTATCGATCTCACATTCGATCTCACAATCGAGCTCACTTTCGGTGCCACTATCAATTGCACCATCGATCTCACTATCGATTTCACGATGGATCCCACTATCCGTCCAACATTCGGTCCCACATTCGGTCTCACTATCGATCTCACTTTCGGTGTCACTATCAATCTCACGATCGCTCTCACTATCGATCTCACGATCGATCTCACGACAAGACAATTTGGGCGCCCGAGTTATCCGGGGTAACTCGGGTCCGGGGTAACTCGGGTTTGGATTCCCGAAAAAGGAACCCGAGTTATGACCCGAGTTCACGACAAGACAATTTGGGCGCCCGAGTTATCCGGGGTAACTCGGGTCCGGGGTAACTCGGGTTTGGATTCCCGAAAAAGGAACCCGAGTTACCCCTGACCCGAGTTACCCCTGATGATTCGGGGCTCTGGACGCCCGAGTTATCCGGGGTAACTCGGGTCCGGGGTAACTCGGGTTCGGACTCCCGAAAAACGAACCCGAGTTATCCCTGACCCGAGTTACCCCTGATGATTCGGGGCTCTGAACAATGGCGGGCGACCGACGGGACAATGGGGGGTACCGCTTGACACGCGCCGGCGGGGGAAACATTTATGTTGGCGAACCACTAGCGACAGACAGGACAACGGCGGGCAACCGACGGGACAATGCGGGCCACCGCTTGACACGCGCCGGAGGGGGAAACAATTATATTGGCGAACCACTAGCGACAGACAGGACAACGGCGGGCAACCGACGGGACAATGCGGGCCACCGCTTGACACGCGCCGGCGGGGGAAACATTTATGTTGGCGAACCACTAGCGACAGCATAATGAATTCCTCTCGCCCGCGCACGCAGCTTCGCCTCGCCCGCACGCACGACACGAACACGAAACCGAAACCGATTTCCCGGTGGGGGGCTCTCCGTTCCACTTCGATCTCACACCCCAACCTCCAATCCAAGATCACCTCGAAAATATGTCTCATAGCAGCTCTTTCGACATCCCATTTTTCCGAGGATGTCTCGAGCGAAACGCTGATTTGTCAACGAAAATGTGTAAAACACATGGGTTTTCCAATATTTTCGTTTCTTGGGCCATCTTGGGGGTCATCCGAGATCGCTCCGAACAGATGCCTTGCAAGAGCTCTGTCGGCATCCCATTGTTTCGAGGATGTCTCTGGCGAAACGCCCATTTTCGAGGATCCGAACATTAGGCGAGCGATTTCGAGATCCCGATGTTTGGAGGATGTCCCGAGCGAAACGCCCAATTTTAGCAAAAGACGTCTTAAGATACGGCCCCTAACTTCACGATAGGTGTCTCGAGCGAACCGCTCATTTTCAAAATATTTCCTGACATGAACGGGAAGCGCGTGAAAGGGAAGAGTTACGCAAGAACTTGCAGCATCATCGCGATCAAATGTAGTACAGGCGAGCTCCCCGAACGCTCACAAGGGATACGTATGGACACGCGCCCCCCGAACGTTCACAAGCATATTCCTGAGTATCCTCACCACTCCTCCGCATGAGGAAGACGACGGCGAAGACGACGACCGGGGAAAAAGGGAGAGGAAAGGGAGGAGGATGAGGAGGAGGAGGAGGAGGGGAGGAGGAGGAGGGGAGGAGGAGGAGGAGGAGAAGGATGAGGAGGAGGAGGAGGAGGAGGAGGAGCAGCATCAGCAGCAGCAGCAGAAGAAGAGGTGAGGAGGAGGAGGGGGAGGAGGACGAGGAAGAGGAGGAACCGGAGCAGGAGGAGGAGGAAAAGAAGGAAGAACAGGAGGATGAGGAGTTGGAGGAGAAAGAGGAGGATGAGGAAGAGGAGAAGACCGACGAGGAGCAGGAGGAGGAGGAGGAGGAGGAGTAAGGAGAAGTAGGAAGAAGGCAAGGAGGAAGATGAGGAAGAGGACGAGGACGAGGAGGAGGAGGAGGAAGAAGAACAGAAGGAGGAGGAGGAGGAGGAGGAGGAGGAGGAGGAGGAGAAGGAGAAGGAGGAAAAGGAGGAGGAAGAGGAGGAAGAGGAAATTTTGGGAGGATATCTCGAGCGAAACGCTGATTTTTCAACGACAGTGTTGAAAACACATTGGTGTTTTAATCTTTTCGTTTCTTGGGCCATCTTGGGGGTCATCCGAGATCGCTCCGAACAGATGCCTTACAAGAGCTCTGTCGGCATCCCATTGTTTCGAGGATGTCTCTGGCGAAACGCCCATTTTCGAGGATCCGAACATTAGGCGAGCGATTTCGAGATCCCGATGTTTGGAGGATGTCCCGAGCGAAACGCCCTAGTTTAGCAAAAGACGTCTTAAGATACGGCCCCTAACTTCACGATATTGGGAGGATGTCTTGAGCGAACCGCTCGTTTTCAAAACCTTTCCTGACATGAACGGGAAGCGCGTGAAAGGGAAGAGTTACGCAAGAACTTGCAGCATCATCGCGATCAAATGTAGTACAGGCGAGCTCTCCGAACCAAGGGAATGTATGGACACGCGCCCCCCGAACGTTCACAAGCATATTCCTGAGTATTCTCACCACTCCTCCGCATGAGGAAGACGACGGCGAAGACGACGACCGGGTAAAAAGGGAGAGGAGGAGGAGGAGGAGGAGGAGGAGGAGGAGGAGGAGGAGAAGGAGGAGGGAAGGAGGAGGAGGAGGAGGAGGGAGGAGGAGGAGGAGGAGGAGGAGGAGGAGGAGGAGGAGGAGGAGGAGGAGAAGGAGCAGCATCAGCAGCAGCAGCAGAAGAAGAGGTGAGGAGGAGGAGTGGGAGGATGACGAGGAAGAGGAGGAACAGGAGCAGGAGGAGGAGGAAAAGGAGGAAGAACAGGAGGCGGAGGAGGAGTTGGAGGAGAAAGAGGAGGATGAGGAAGAGGAGAAGACCGACGAGGAGGAGGAGGAGGAGGAAGGAAAAGTAGGAAGAGGGCGAGGAGGAGGAGGAGGAAGATGAGGAAGAGCAGGAGGAGGAGGAGGAGGAAGAAGAACAGAAGGAGGAGGAGGAGGAGGAGAAGGAGAAGGAGGAAAAGGATGAGGAAGAGGAGGAGGAGGAAGAGAATTTTTGGGAAGGATGTCTCGAGCGACACGCTGATTGTTCAACGACAGTGTTTAAAACACATTGGTTTTTCAATATTTTCGCTTCTTGGGCCATCTTGGGGGTCATCCGAGATCGCTCCGAACAGATGCCTTACAAGAGCTCTGTCGCCATCCCATTGTTTCGAGGATGTCTCTTGCGAAACGCCCATTCTCGAGGATCCGAAAATTAGGCGAGCGATTTCGAGATCCCGATTTTTGGAGGATGTCCCGAGCGAAACGCCCAGTTTTAGCAAAAGACGGCTTAAGCTACGACCCCAAACTTCACGATATTGGGAGGATGTCTCGAGCGAACCGCTCGTTTTCAAAACCTTTCTTGACATGAACGGGAAGCGCGTGAAATCGAAGAGCTTGGCAAGAACGTGCACCAACATTAAAGTCACATGTCACGTAGGCGCTCTTCCCAAACGTTCACAGGGGGTACCAAGTGGAGTTCACTACCCGCGCAAGTTCAGACGTGGCGCTCACCCCGAACGTCCACAAAAGGTACCAGATGGAGTTCACTACCCGCGCAAGTTCAGACGTGCCGCTCACCCACAACGTCATCCCTAAAGGGACCAGATAGAGTTCACTACCCGCGCAAGTTCAGACGTGGCGCTCACCCCGAACGTCCACAAAATGTACCAGATGGAGTTCACGACCCGCGCGAGTTCAGACGTGCCGCTCACCCCGCACGTCCACCACAGGCACCAGGTGGAGTTCACTACCCGCGCGAGTTCAGAATTGGCGCTGACACCCACGGCGAGATCATGATCATCATCACCGTCGTCGTCGTCATCATCATCATCATCATCATCATCATCATCATCATCATTCTCATCATCATCATCATCATCATCAGCATCATCATCATCATCATCATCATCATCATCATCATCATCATCATCATCATTACCGTAATCAACCTCATCGCTATCATCAGGGAGGGCTGAACTCGCGCGGGGAGTGAACTCCACCTGCTGTGGGCGAGTATGTTTTGAGGATGTCTCGAGCGAAACACTTACTTTTGAACAACAGTATTGAAAAACCATTGGTTTTTCAATGATTTTGCCTTTGGGGCCATCTTGGAGGTCCTCCAAGAGCATCCCCCAAAGATGCCGTACAACAGCTACTTCGGCATCTCATTTTTTGGAGGATGTCTCAGGCGAAATCGACATGTTCGAAAATCCGAAGGTTTCACCAACGATTTCAACATCTCAATTTTCGGAGGATGTCTCAGGCGAAACGCTCGTTTTTGGCATAAGAGGTTGAAAGCAGCTTTTTCGGCATCCCACTTTTTCGAGGATGTCTCAGGCGAGAGCCCCATTTTCGAAGTTCCGAAGATTTCGCGACCGATTTCAATATCCCGACTGTTTGAGGATGTCTCAGGCGAAATCGTCATTTTTAACATACAACGTCTTAAACGATAGCCTCCAACATCTCCATTTTG
>CAUYUJ010013324.1:158095-228095 GCA_963575745.1 Prorocentrum cordatum
ATGTTTAGCAACAGACGTCTTAAGATACGACCCCCAACTTCACGATTTTGGGAGGATGTCTCAAGCGAAACGCTCGTTTTCAAAACCTTTCCTGACATGAACGGGAAGCGCGTGAAAGGGAAGACTTACGCAAGAACTTGCAGCATCATTGCGATCAAATGTTGTATAGGCGAGCTCTCCGAACGCTCACACGGGATACGTATGGATACGTGCCCCCCGAACGTTCACAAGCATATTCCTGAGTATCCTCACCACTCCTCCGCATGAGGAAGACGACGGCGAAGACGACGATCAGGGAAGAAGGGAGAGGAGGAAAAGGAGGAGGAGGAGGAAGAGGGGGAGGAGGAGGGGAGGAGGAGGAGGGGAGGAGGAGGAGGAGGAGAAGGAGGAGAAGGAGGAGGAGGAGGAGAAGGCACAGCATCAGCAGCAGCAGCAGAAAAAGAGGTGAGGAGGAGGAGGGGGAGGACGAGGAAGAGGAGGAACAGGAGCAGGAGGAGGAGGAAAAGGAGGAGGAACAGGAGGAGGAGGAGGAGTTGGAGGAGAAAGAGGAGGACGAGGAAGAGGAGAAGACCGACGAGGAGGAGGAGGAGGAGAAGGAGGAGGAAGGATAAGTAGGAAGAATGCGAGGAGGAGGAAGATGAGGAAGGGGAAGAGGAGGAGGAGGAGGAAGAAGAACAAAAGGAGGAGGAGGAGGAGGAGGAGGAGGAGAAGAAGGAACAGGAGGAGGAGGAGGAGGAGGAAGAGGATTCATTGGGAGGATGGCTCGAGCGAAACGCTGAGTGTTCAACGAAAGTGTGTAAAACACATGGGTTTTTCAATATGTTCGCTTCTTGGGCCATCTTGGGGGTCATCAGAGATCGCTCCGAAAAGATGCCTTACAAGAGCTCTGTCGGCATCCCATGTGTTCGAAGAGGTCTCGGGCGAGATGCCCATTTTCGAGGATCCGAAAATTAGGCGAGCGATTTCGAGATCCCGATGTTTGGAGGATGTCCCGAGCGAAACGCCCAGTTTTAGCAAACGACGTCTTAAGATACGACCCCCAACTTCACGATTTTGGGAGGATGTCTCGAGCGAAACGCTCGTGTTTGGAATCCGCCAGGTGAACACGGAGAGCCAACCTTTCCTGACATGAACGGGAAGCGCGTGAAAGGGAACACTTACGCCAGAACTTGCAGCATCATCGCGATCACATGTAGTATAGGCGAGCTCTCCGAACGCTCACAAGGGATACGCATGGACACGCGCCCCCCGAACGTTCACAAACATATTCCTGAGTATCCTCACCACTCCTCCGCATGAGGAAGACGACGGCGAAGACGACGACCAGGGACGAAGGGAGAGAAGGAGGAGGAGGAGGAGGATGGGGAGGGGGAGGAGGGGAGGAGGAGGAGGAGGAGGAGGAGGAGGAGGAGGAGGAGGGGAGGAGGAGGAGGAGGAGGAGGAGGAGGAGGGAGGAGGAGCAGCATCAGCAGCAGCAGCAGAAGAGGTGAGGAGGAGGAGGGGGAGGAGGACGAGGAAGAGGAGGAACAGGAGCAGGAGGAGGAGGAAAAGGAGGAGGAACAGGAGGAGGAGGAGGAGGAGGAGTTGGAGGAGAAAGAGGAGGAAGAGGAAGAGGAGAAGACCGACGAGGAGGAGGAGGAGGAGGAGGAGGAGAAGGAAGAGGAAGGACAAGTAGGAAGAAGGCGAGGAGGAGGAATATGAGGAAGAGGACGAGGAGGAGGAGGAGGAGGAGGAGGAGGAAGAAGAACAAGAGGAGGAGGAGGAGGAGGAGGAGGAGAAGGAGAAGGAGGAAAAGGAGGAGGAAGAGGAGGAGGAGGAGGAGGAAGAGGATTTGTTGGGAGGATGTCTCGAGCGAAACGCTGATTGTTCAACGAACGCGTTTTCAAAACGCATGGTTTTTGTTCAATATTTTCGCTACTTGGGCAATATTGGGGGTCATCCGAGATCGCTCCGAAAAGATGCCTTACAAGAGCTCTGTCGGCATACCATTTTTTCGTCGAGGATGTCTCGGGCGAGACGCCCATTCTCGAGGATCCGAAAATTAGGCGAGCGATTTCGAGATCCCGATGTTTGGAGGATGTCCCGAGCGAAACGCCCATTTTTAGCAACCGCCGTCTTAAGATACGACCCCCAACTTCACGATTTTGGGAGGATGTCTCGAGCGAAACGCTCGTTTTTGAAATCCGCCAAGTGAAAACGGAGAGCGGATCCCGCCACCACTCCCCCCCTGGACCCCCCCACTTGATAAATGTTTTCCCCTCCGGGCCTGTAAACAACGTCCATCGCGCGACTCTAAAGAGTCTAAGCGCGCTTCCCGTCATCCCGCCACCACTCCCCCCCTGGACCACCCCACTTGATAAATGCGTTCCCCTCCAGGCCCGTATACAACGTCCATCGCGCGACTCTAAAGAGTCTAAGCGCGCTTCCCGTCATCCGCCAGGTGAAAATCACAGGCGAATCCCGCCACCACTCCCCCCCTGGACCCCCCCCCACTTGATAAATGCTTTCCCCTCCGGGCCCGTATACAACGTCCATCGCGCGACTCTAAAGAGTCTAAGTGCGCTTTTTTTCTTTGACAACGCAACCCCAACCTACGAGGTCTCGCGAGCCCTCACAAGGCCTGCCGACAGGGAGGCCTGCGCGCGTGTGCGTGCACGGACGCAACGCACGAGGCGCCCACCCACTGGTGGGCAGCTTCGCACGTCAGTCATCGGCCCTCTGACCGTTGGACTGGTGACTAGCTAGAAAACGGCACAGAACGTGTTAACTCAAAAACAAAACTGTAGCTCAATAGCCCAAGCCACTAATTCAGGGGGCTCACGACGGGAGCCTCCCGCTCATGCGACTCAGTCACATTTCTTAGTGCCCTTTGCCTTTAGCTTTGCCCTGAACGCCAGCTCTACGACAACAAGCGCTCTCGGAGCGGGAGGCATAGCCGTCGTCGATCACTAGGCCTACTTTCTTCTGCCACTTCGACGCCTGTTTCAACGTGCCATTGGACTCGATCAGCTTCCGATGACGACCTGCTGTCACAATCCAACGAACATTGCCCGCCTTCACCTCATCCATGCACTTAATCATGAAGCAGCGCATGGCCTGGAGCGAATTCTTCAGGAGAGCCGCGGCACTAGCAGCTCTAGCAACTTCCACGGCCCCCTGCACGGCCGCCACGTCGACAACGCCCATGTCCGCCCCCACGGGGTCGGCGTTCTCCTTCAGCGCCACATGGAGGTGGTAGAGTACCGCAAGCAGCATCATGTCGGGTTTCTTGCCCTGGGGGTGGCCGAGGTAGTCCACCACCTTCTCATCCGCCTTGGTCTGTGCTGCCTCTCCCTCCGCGTCGTACGGCTTGATGGAACGGTCGTAGCCCAGCTCCAGCTTGCACTTGTTCTCCAGATCCATCAATACTTTGTTGTCCTCGGCGCACGAGCGGTGGGTGCCCTCGTGCTGCAATCTCAGCTTGGCCATCTCCTTCTGCGGCCGTCGCTCGTTGCTGCTCAGGTGGAAGCCGGCGTCTGCTGATCGGGGTCTGACTTGGGGCTTGTCAGCTGGGACATGGTCACAACGAACATGAAGGTCGCTGCGTTGGCCACTAGTAATTCTGAGACCACTCAAGCTCCCAAGCTGCGCTCGATGACTATATTTGATAGTATAACGTAGTGCGATCTTTTTGGATACTGCATTGGCCACTCCGTCATCGGGATGGCGAGATGATCGGGTAGACGTCGTAATGATGTAGCATTCGCTCATGCAGTGCTGCCCGACAGAGAGCTGACCGAAAAGCTCCGTTGGAGAACTGTCTGCCATACTTGGATCAAGACCCCACCGCTCGTCAATGAGTCTGTCCTGGTACTGAGCCTCCGCCTCAGCCTCGGGCCACTTCTGCCATATTATTGTGACACCCGCAAAAAAAGGGTGGTCCCGAGCCTCCACACGTTGGGGCGGCGCCCGTTTACGAACGAGTTGACCCGCACGAACGGGTTCCTCCAAAATCCTTTGGCCACGAGCTGGTCCCAATGCCACCATAGTATCACTGGTAGCTGTAGCGAAGTCCTGATCTCCAGTACGCAAGGACGTCGCAATGTCGACGATTCTGAACGCACTCTCTCCGTCAGGATTGCGCCACGTTGCGCTACGACCATAGGCGCTGCCCATGGTGCCCCGTAGGGCAAGTACGTCCCCCTGCGCAGCAACAGGGTGTCGAAAAACATTGTCCCGTTGGTCAGGCATCAATATAGTCTCGACTTTGTTTGACCATACCTTGATGAAACCACGACGTGATGAGCGGGAATGGGCAGGAAGAAACGATGGGACGGGTACAGCACCGCTGAGTGCCGCCATTACGCATAGCTTCGCCACTGCGTCCTGGACCTACCACTCTCGCCCTCTGGCGGGAATGGTGCGGCAGGCTCGGTGGTAACACCACATGCTGTGCACTGGCTCGTTTCTGTCGGTCATGGTCGGCAACCTCTCGAGACTCCAGAGCGGTCGTGCCGCCGTCCAGCGCTCGGCCCTCCAGCGCGTAGTACTCAGCTCTGCGACTGCTCGCGATAGGAGGCAAAGGACGAAACATCGTGACAATGCCATCGCACTTACATGCTGTGCGGGGGTTTGCGACCCCGCTGGCAAATCTGCGTCGCTCGACATCGCTCGAACCAAGGTCTTCTAAGCGCGCTTCCCGTCATCCGCCAGGTGATCCTGGAGGAGCGGCGGCGCCACCACTCCCCCCCTGGACCCCCCCACTTGATAAATGATAAATGCTTTCCCCTCCGGGCCTGTAAACAACGTCCATCGCGCGACTATGAAGAGTCTAAGCGCGCTTCCCGTCATCCGCCAGGTGAAAGCCGTTCCTGACATGAACGGGAAGCGCGTGAAAGGGAAAACTTACGCAAGAACTTGTAGCATCATCGCGATCAAATGTAGTATAGGCGAGCTTTCCGAACGCTCGCAAGGGATAGGTATGGACACGCGCGCCCCGAACGTTCACAAGCATGTTCCTGAGTATCCTCACCACTCCTCCGCATGAGGAAGACGACGGCGAAGACGACGACCAGGGAAGAAGGGAGAGGAGGAGGAGGAGGAGGAGGAGGAGGAGGAGGAGGAGAGGAGGAGGAGGGGGAGGGGGAGGAGGAGGGGAAGAGGAGGAGAGGAGGAGGAGGAGGAAGGAGGAGGAGGAGGAGGAGGAGGAGGAGGAAAAGGAGCAGCATCAGCAGCAGCTGCAGAAGACGAGGTGAGGAGGAGGAGGAGGGGGAGGAGGACGAGGAAGAGGAGGAACAGGAGCAGGAGGAGGAGGAGGAAAAGGAGGAGGAACAGCAGGAGGATGAGGAGTTGGAGGAGAAAGAGGAGGAAGAGGAAGAGGAGAAGACCGAGGAGGAGGAGGAGGAGGAAGGAAAAGTAGGAAGAAGGCGAGGAGGAGGAGGAAGATGAGGAAGAGGACGAGGAGGAGGAGGAGGACGAGGAGGAGGAGGAAGAATAACAGAAAGAGGAGGAGGAAGAAGAGGAGGAGAAGGAGAAAGAGGAAAAAGAGGAGGAGGAAGAGGAGGAGGAGGAGGAGGAGGAGGAAGAGGATTTTGTTGGGAGGATGTCTCGAGCGAAACGCTGACTTTTTCAACGACAGTGTTTAAAACACATGGGTTTTTCAATATGTTCGTTTCTTTGGCCACTTTGGGGGTCGTCCGAGATCGCTCCGAACAGATGCCTTACAAGAGCTTTGTCGGCATCCCATTTTTTCGAGGAGGTCTCAGGCGAAACGCTCATTTTCGAGGATCTGAAAATTCGGCGAACGGTTTCGAGATTCAGAATTTTTGAGGATGTCCCGAGCGAAACGCCCATGTTTAGCAACCGCCGTCTTAAGATACGACCCCCAACTTCACGATTTTGGGAGGATGTCTCGAGCGAAACGCTCGTTTTCATAATCCGCCAAGTGAAAATCACAGGCGAATCGCGCCACCACTCCCCCCCTGGACCGCGCGTGGGTCACTTTACAACCAGAAGCGCACTTTACAACCAGATGGGTCACTTTACAACCAGCATATAACATCCAAGAAGGGCACTTTACAACCAGGAAGGGCACTTTACAACCAGGCAAGTACAAACACATATTGAATGCACGCGTGCCTTTCCCTAAAATCTCCGTGGGCAAGCGCAAGGGTGGCTTTGGGCTCTTTGAGGCATGTTGGTTGTAAAGTTGCCCATCGCGCACGAAGAAGCACTGCGCACGAGTTGGCGATGCGGCGACCTGGTGCGCTATGGCATGTTGCGTGCCGGTGGGCGGATTCGAGTTTTGACCTGCTCTCTAAGCTCTGTCGGTCACTTCTGTCATTGCTTGCTCTGCCTTTTTTTTCTGACGGGCGAAGGCTAGTCGCGCAGGACATACGAATAAACCATGATCCCGTCCAAGACTGGAGCTGCATGGCAGTGGAAAGCTGTAGTGGGAGATGTGGTGGAAGCGGGGGCTACAATGGGAACTGCATGGTGTTGGGAAACTGCGGTGGAAACTGTGGTGGTCGCCAGGCAACGGTGGAAACTGTGGTGGTAGCTGGGCTGCAATGGGATTTGCGGTAGTAGCGGGGGTCAATCGGAATTGTGGAGGTAGCGGGGCTGCAGCGGTAAGTGTGGTGGTAGCAGGCACAAAGGTGGCGGTGATGCGCTGTCACGGTGGCTCAAGCTGCTGCGCTGGCACGGTGGCTGAGGCTGCTGCCCGAGCGCGATACCTGCGTTGCTGCGCTGGCACCGTGGCTGACGCTGGAAGAAACGATCTTC
Organism: Prorocentrum cordatum; assembly: GCA_963575745.1. Taxonomy (NCBI): domain Eukaryota; class Dinophyceae; order Prorocentrales; family Prorocentraceae; genus Prorocentrum; species Prorocentrum cordatum. The sequence continues at coordinate 164,858 of CAUYUJ010013324.1, forward strand.
GAAATAGTTGCATTTATTCGGGACGTTGAACCTCGATCTTCCAAGACGAGGAGCAGCAGGGGGCCAACTGGAGCGGGCGCACTTAGCCCCTTGCAGAACACCGTGGGGCTTCAGGGGCCAACGTGGCCCAAGAGACCCGCGGTGCCAATGGCCTAGTTCCCTGGAGCGCTGGGCCCTTGTGGAGGCCACTGGGCTCGCTTCCTGTGAGTGATCCCTAAAATGGGCAGCGCGTCGCCCTGAGCCTTCCTACGTATGCTGTCGCCTTATTCCCGTGCGAGCACGGGGCCCTTGTTGAGGCCGCTTGGCCCCTGCTAGCAAGCCCTGTCTTAGTCTGCTGGGCTCAGAGCGCCAGAGCGTCCAGGCGCTCGGGCTCAGAGGCATCGCTGGGGCCTGCTCAGAGCGTCCAGGCGCTCGGGCTCAGAGGCATCGCTGGGGCCTGCGCAGAGCGTCCAGGTCCTCGGGCTCAGAGGCATCGCTGGGGCCTGCGCAGAGCGCCCAGGTCCTCGGGCTCAGAGGCATCGCTGGGGCCTGCGCGGGGCGTTCAGGCGCTCGGGTTCAGAGGCATCGCTGGGGCCTGCGCAGAGAGTTCAGGCGCTCGGGCTCCGGAGCGCCCACGTGTTCTGGATCATTTTTCAGAGCGTCCGCGCGCCCTGGAGCACTTTTGAGAGCGCCCACTTGATCTGGAGCATTTTTCAGAGCGCCCAATTGCCCTGGTGCATTTTTCAGAGCGCCCACTTGCTCTGGAGCACTTTGCGGAACGCCCAAACACGCATGGCCACTCTGAGCTGGTTGTAAAGTGGTCCGTTCTGGTTGTAAAGTGGCCCGTTCTGGTAGTGGACGTTCTCGATGAAAAAAAAAAAAACATACTTTCCAATCCTATGTTGGTTGTAAAGTAACCCATATGGTTGTACAGTGGTTGTTCTGGTGGTAAAGAGACCGAATCTCCCCCTGGACCCCCCCACTTGATAAATGCTTTCCCCTCCGGGCAGGCATGCAACGTCCATCGCGCGACTCTAAAGAGTCTAAGCGCGCTTCCCGTCACCAGAGGGCGGCCCCGCCACCGCTCCCCCCCTGGACCCCCCCACTTGATAAATTCTTTCCCCTCCGGGCCTGTAAACAACGTCCATCTCGCGACTCTAAAGAGTCTAAGCGCGCTTCCCGTCATCCGCCAGGTGAAAACCACGGGCGAAGCCCGCCGCCACGGCCCCCCTGGACCCCCCCCACTTGATAAATGTTTTCCCCTCCGGGCCAAAAACCAACGTCCATCGCGCGACTCTTCGAGTCTAAGCGCACTTCCCGTCATCCGCAAAGTGCAAACCACATGCGAACCCCGCCACCACTCCCCACATGGACCCCCCCACTTGATAAATGCTCTCCCCTCCGGGCTAGTGACCAACGTCCATCGCGCGACTCTTCGAGTCTTAGCGCGCTTCCCGTCATCCGCTACCTCGCGATCCGAGGGCGACCCCGCCGCCACTCCCCACATGGACCCCCCCACTTGATAAATATTTCCCCTCCGGGCCGAGAAACGACGTCCACCGCGCGACTATTCGAGTCTTAGCGCGCTCCCCGTCATCCGCTACCTCGCGATCCGAGGGCGCCCCCGCCACCACCCCCCCCCTGGGCCCCCCCACCTGATAAATATTTCCCCTTCCGGGCCGAGAAACAACGTCCATCGCGCGACTCTTCGAGTCTAAGCGCGCTTCCAGTCATCCGCCAGGCCCCCGACAACGAGGCGGCGCCGCGCGTTCCCCCTCCAGACCTCCCCCAGTTGATAAATAAATAAATCCCTCTGGGCAAACAGACGTCCGTCGCGCGACTCTTCAAGTCTTGGTGCGCTTTCTGACAACGCTACCCCTACCTACGAGGTCTCGCGAGCCCTCACAAGGCCTGCCGACAGGGAGGCCTGCGCGCGTGTGCGTGCACGGACGCAACGCACGAGGCGCCCACCCACTGGTGGGCAGCTTCGCACGTCAGTCATCGGCCCTCTGACCGTTGGACTGGTGACAAGCTAGAAAACGGCACTGAACGTGTTTCACACCAAAACAAAACTGTAGCTCAATAGCCCAAGCCACTAATTCAGGGGGCTCACGACGGGAGCCTCCAAATCATGCGACTCAGTCACATGTCTTATTGCCCTGTACCCGTGGCTCTGCCCTGAACGCCCGCTCCACGACAGCAATCGCACTCGGAGCGGGAGGCGTAGCCGTCGTCGATCGCTAGGCCTACTTTCTTCTGCCACTTCAACGCCTGTTTCAACGTGTCATTGGAACCGATGAGCTTCCGATGACGATCTGCCGTCACAGAGGTCGTAATGATGTAGCTTTCGCTCATACACTGTTGCCCGACGAAGAGCTGACCGAAAAGCTCCGTTGGAGAACTGTCTGCCCTTGTTGGATCAATAGTACCCCGTCGGGCAAGTACGCCCCCCTGCGCAGCAGCAGAGTGTCGAAGAACTTTGTCCCGTTGGTCAGGCATCAGCATAGTCTCGATTTTGTTTGACCATGCCTTGATGAGTCCACGCCGTGATGAGCAGGAATGGGCAGGAAGAAAAGATGGGAAGGGTACAGCACCGTTGAGTGCCGCCATTCTGCATAGCTTCGCCACTGCGTCCTGGCCCTCGTAGAGGTCGCCCTTATACCACTCTCGCCCTCTGGCGGGAATGGTGCGGCAGGCTCGGTGGTAACACCACATGCTGTGCACTGGCTCGTCTCTGTCGGTCATTGTCAGCAACCTCTCGAGACTCCAGGACGGTCGTGCCGCCGTCCAGCGCTCGGCCCACCAGCGCGTAGTCCCCAGCTCAGCGACGGCATGCGATAGGAGGCAAAAAACGAAACATCGATGCCATGTCATCGCACATGCATGCTGTGCGGGGGTTTGCGACCCCGCAGGCGACTCTGTGTCGCCCAAAATCGTTCGAGTCTGGGCCTTCTTGGCGCGCTCCCCGTCATCCGCCAGCCGCCAAGCAGCCTGAGGCTAAGCAGACAAACCCACTCCGCCACGCCCCATCAGGGGTTGCCAGGCCATGAGACGCCAAGGAAGCCCCAACAATCACAACCCCCACTCGTTGTTCCAAATGGCCTCTCGAGGCCCCCAGTCGCGGGCGCAGTGCGCCACCGAGACCCCGGGCTTCTAATCGAACAGAACCAGCCGTGTGTGAAATAATGACGATGTTGGTCGGGCGCTGCAGCGCCACGCACTCCGGACCTACCGCGCGGAAAACAAACTCCAATAGTTATGTCATTTCTCCTGCTCTTACAACAAAAAACGTACATGATCAAGGACTCACTATCACACTAAAACGCGCGGTTGCGAAAAACGATGGGCCACGCACATACATTCGGACCGTCTCCCAACCAGAGGATTTTTGTGTGGTGGTCATTTATTTCTTGCGGAATGAGCGCCTCGCTCGAGACATCCTCCAAATCTGCTCCGACAGCGAAGGATGTTGGGACAGAATACAGGCACACCGCTTGAGACATCCCCACAAAACGGCCGCGAACGGGACCGTGAGATAACCCCTGGCGGCTCTCCTTAGGGGAGTGAAAATGAGCGCCTCGCTCGATACATCTTCCACATGTGTTCCGAAAGCGAAGGATGTTGGGACAGAAAACAGGCACACCGCTTGAGACATCCCCACAAAACGGCCGCGAACGGGACCGTGAGATAACCCCTGGCGGCTCCCCTTAGGGGGGTGAAAATGAGCGTCTCGCTCGAAACATCCTCCACATCTGCTCCGAAAGCGAAGGATGTTGGGACAGAAAACAAGCAAACCGCTGGAGACATCCCCACCAAACGGCCGCGAACGGGACCGTGAGATAACCCCTGGCGGTTCTCCTTATGGGGGAGGTGAAACCAGCGCCCCGCCTGAGACATCCTCACAATCTGCTCTGGTAGCCAAGGATGCTGGGACTGACGACGAACAAACCGCTTGAGACATCCGCACAAAACGGCCACGAGCAGGGCGTGCGTGATTCTCACCATGAGTAAGTCTGAGCAAAAGTAGGTCTTAGTATGAGTAGGTCTGAATAAGCATAATTTTGGGCGTGGGTAAATCTGGGTATGGGTAAGTCTGAGTGTGAGTCGGTCTGTGTATGAGTCTCGGCACGAGGAGGCGAGGGGGGGAGAAGGAAAAGAGGGAGAAGGAGGAGTAGGAGGCGTCCAAATGATAACAACAACCCCAGCTTAGGATATGGGAAACAACGCACACATGACCAACGGCCAAAAATGATCTTACTAGGGGGCACACGAACCTACCTCGCTTTTGACCACCCTCGCTTCCAAGAGATACCAAGCGATGCCAAACTACGGCCTGCACTGGTCAGGCCGCTTGACGAGGAGGCGCGTGGTATGACTTGGTTTTGCCTGGAAGCGAAAGCGGGGTAGGCAATTCACGCTCTGACTTACACGGGAAACCATCGCGACCTTACGCGGCGGCATGCGCCGGCCGCCAGCGCGGCACGCCGCATGGCAACGAGGGTGCTCGCGCGCGGCCTCGCGCGGAAAAGCACGCGCCGCGAGCGTCGGCGCCGGTCGACCCCGTTGCTTTCCGTCGCCCACGCGGCCGCCAGGGCCCGCCAACCAATCACCCATCATGGCCGCCGCGAGGAGCCAGACTGACCCCAAGAACCCCAGCGCCCTGTATTCGGCTTGACCTCTGGAAGGGCCAACCGCTCTAATACCCGCCCCTCCTCTCCTCGTCCCCTCCCCCTCCTCGTCTCCCCCCTCCTCTTTGGAACGTCGCCATATCCCGCAGCCAGCTGGCCGACTTTCACTCGGACCTGGGACAAGAGAACATATTTCAAGACGTGGGACCCTCCGCCGGCCAAAACACACAGAACATCCAAGGGTGCCCTCCACAGGTTACACATGAGCACCCAACAAACACGAAGAGCGTTGGGGCACCGTGCCCGAACCGACCTCGATCTCATACCTCGGTCCGACTGCGCGTGGCTCAGATCGTTTCCTCCTCCAGTCCATTTCTTAACTGCCAGTTGCGGAGCAGCACATGGACAGACAGAGGAAGAGCTGAGGGAAGAGAAGCAGACATATAGCGGCCCGGTCAAACCGCATGGGTTGGCCCATAAACTGGCGAGGCTACAGCGCAGCGGCCTGGACGAGCACGCGCGCAGCGGAGAGCAAAACTTCGTGCCTCCGAAAGGGGAGGGGGAGGGGGGAGAAACGCAGAAGTAAAAACAACGCTCACATGAACGACGGCAACAAAATGGTCTTACGCGAGAAATCATCGCGACCTTACACCGCGGCTTGCGCGGGCCGCCAGCGTGGCACGCCGCATGGCAACGAGGGCGCTCACGCCGCGAGCGTCGGCGCAGTCGACCCCGTTGGTTTCCGTCGCCCACGCGGCCGCCAGGGCCCGCCAACCAATCACCCATCATGGCCGCCGCGAGGAGCCAGACTGACCCCAAGAACCCTAGCGCCTTCTACTGGGCTTGAATCTTATGGAACGAGGACCTCTGGAAGGGTCAAGCGCTCTGATACCCGCCCCTCCCCTCCTCGTCCCCTACCCCTCCTCATGTCCCCCCCTCCTCTTTGGAGCGACGCCATATCCCGCGAGCCAGCTGGGCCGACTTACGTTCGGACCTGGGACAAGAGAACATATTTCAAGGAGCTGGGACCCTCCGCCGGCCAAAACGCACAGAACATCCAAGGGTGCCCTCCACAGGATACACAAGAGCACCCAACAAACACGAAGAGCGTGAGGGCACCCTGCCCGAACCGACCTCGATCTCATACCTCGGTCCGACTGCACGTGGCTCTGATCGCTTCCTCCCCCAGTCCCCTTCCCAACTGCCAGATGCGGAGCAGCACGTGGACAAACGCGGGAACAGCTGAGGGGAGAGAAGCAGACATATAGGGGCCCAGTCAAACCGCATGGGTTGGCCCATAAATTGGCGAGGTTACAGCGCAGCGGCATGGGCGAGCACGCGCGCAGCGGAGAGCAAAACTTTGTGCCTCCGAAAGGGGAGGGGGAGGGGGGAGAAACGCAAAACTAAAGACAACGCTCACATGAACGACAGCAACAAAATGGTCTCACGCGAGAAGTCATCGCGACCTTACACCGCGGCTTGCGCGGGCCGCCAGCGTGGCACGCCGCATGGCAACGAGGGCGCTCACGCCGCGAGCGTCGGCGCAGTCGGCCCCGTTGGTTTCCGTCGCCCACGCGGCCGCCAGGGCCCGCCAACCAATCACCCATCATGGCCGCCGCGAGGAGCCAGACTGACCCCAAGAACCCTAGCGCCTTCTACGGGGCTTGAATCTTATGGAGCGAGGACCTCTGGAAGGGTCAAGCGCTCTGATACCCGCCCCTCCCCTCCTCGTCCCCCGCCTCTCCCCATGCCCCCCCCCCCTCCTCTTTGGAGCGACGCCATATCCCGCGAGCCAGCTGGGCCGACTTACGTTCGGACCTGGGACAATAGGGCGCCCTCCAAGGACATGGGGCCTTCCGCCGGCCAAAACGCACAGAACATCCAAGGGCGCCCTCCACAGGATAGACAAGAGCACCCAACAATCACGAAGAGCGTTAGGGCACCCTGCCCGAACCGACCTCGATCTCATACCCCGGTCCGACTGCACGTGGCTCTGATCGCTTCCTCCTCCAGTCCCCTTCCTAACTGGGCCCGCCAACCAATCACCAACCGTGGCCGCCGCCAGGAGTAAGACTGACCCCAGCAACCCAGCACATTCTACTGCGCTTGAGCTTCATGGAACGAGAGCCTCTGGAAGGGTCAAGCGTTTTGATACCCGCCCCTCCCCCCTCCTCGTCCCCCTCCCCTTCTCGTTTCCTCCCTCTGTCTCTTTGGAACGACACCATATCCCACCAGCCAGGTGGGCCGACTTACGCTCAAGACAACAAAAAACATCTCAAGAACATGCGACCCTCCGCCGGCCAAAACGCACAGAACATCCAAGGGCGCCCTCCACAGGATACACAAGAGTACCCAACAATCACGAATAGCGTTAGGGCACCCTGCCCGAACCGACCTCGATATCATACCTCGGTCCGACTGTAGGTGGCTCCGATCATTTCCTCCTCCAGCCCCCTTCTTAATTAAGTGCCAGTTGCGGAGCAACACGTGGACAGACAGAGGAAGAGCTGAGGGGAGAGAAGCAGACATACAGAGGCCCGGTCAAACCACATGGGTTGGCCCATAAACTGGCGAGGCTACAGCGCAGCGGCCTGAACGAGCACGCGCGCAACGGGGGGGAGAAACGCATAACTAAAATCAACGACAGCAACGAAATGGTCTTGCGCGAAAAATCATCGCGACCTTACACCGCGGCTTGCGCGGGCCGCCAGCGTGGCGCGCCGCATGGCAACGAGGGCGCCCGCGCGCGGCCTTGCGCGGAAAACTACGCGCCGCGGGCGTCGGCGCCCGTCGACCCCGTTGTTTTCCGTCGCCCACATGGCCGCCAGGGCCCGCCAACCAATCACCAACCATGGCCGCCGCGAGGAGCCAGACTGACCCCAAGAACCCCAGCACATTCTACTGGGCTTCAATTTCATGGAGCGAGGACCTCTGGAAGGGCCAAGCGCTCTGATACCCACCCCTCCCCTCCTCGTCCCCCCCTCCTAATTTCCCCCCCCTCCTCCTCCTTGGAACGACGCCATGTTCCGCAGCCAGCTGGGCCGACTTACATTCGGACCTGGGACAGCAGAACATCCTTCAACACGTGCCCCCCCGCTGGCCAAAACGCACAGAACATCCGAGAGTGCCCTCCACAGGATACACAAGAGCACCCAACAAACACGAAGAGCGTTAGGGCACCCTGCCCGAACCGACCTCGATCTCGTACCTCGGTCCGACTGTAGGTGGCTCCGATCGTTTCCTCCTCCAGCCCCCTTCTTAATTAACTGCCAGTTGCGGAGCAGCACGTGGACAGACAGAGGAAGAGCTGAGGGGGGAGACGCAGACATACAGAGGCCCGGTCAAACCACATGGGTTGGCCCATAAACTGGCGAGGCTACAGCGCAGCGGCCTGGACGAGCACGCGCGCAGCGGAGAGCAGAACGTTGCGCCTCCGAAGGGGGAGGGAGTGGGGAGAGAAACGCAGAATTAACAACAACGCTCACATGAACGACGGCAACAAAATGGTCAGACGCGATAAATCTTCGTGACCTTACACCGCGGCTTGCGCGGGCCGCCAGCGTGGCACGCTGCATGGCAACGAGGGCGTTCACGCGCGGCCTCGCATGGAAAATTACGCGCCGCGAGCGTCGGCGCAGTCGAACCTGTTGTCTTCCGCCAGGGCCCGCCAACCAATCACCAACCATGGCCGCCGCGAGGAGCCAGACTGACCCTAAGAACCCTAGCGCCTTCTACTGGGCTTGAATTTCATGGAGCGAGGGCCTCTGGAAAGGGCCAAGCGCTCTGATACCCGCCCCTCCCCTCCTCGTCCCCTTCCCCTCCTCATTCCCCCCCCCCTCCGCTTTGGAACGACGCCATATCCCGCAACCAGCCGGCTTACATTCGGACCTGGGACAGCAGAACATCCCTCAAGAACATGGGACCCTGCGCCGGCCAAAACGCACAGAACATCCAAGGGTGCCCTCCACAGGATACCAAGAGCACCCAACAAACACGAAGAGCGTTAGGGCACCCTGCCCGAACCGACCTCGATCTCGTACCTCGGTCCGACTGTAGGTGGCTCCGATCAATTCCTCCTCCAGCCCCCTTCTTAATTAACTGCCAGTTGCGGAGCAGCACGTGGACAGACAGAGGAAGAGCTGAGGGGAGAGACGCAGACATACAGAGGCCCGGTCAAACCGCATGGGTTGGCCGATGAACTGGCGAGCCTACAGGGACCTGAACGAGCACGCGCGCAGCGGAGAGCAAAACTTTGTGCCTCCGAAGGGGGAGGGGGAGGGGAGAAAAACGCACAACTAAAAACAACGCTCACACGAACGACGGCAACAAAATGGTCTCACGCGAGAAATCATCGCGACCTTACACCGCGGCTTGCGCGGGCCGCCAGCGTGGCACGCCGCATGGCAACGAGGGCGCTCACGCGCGGCCTTGCGCGGAAAACTACATGGCCACACATGGCCACATGGTCGCCCACATGGCCACAAGGGCCCGCCAACCAATCAGCCATCATGGCCGCCGCGAGGAGTAAGACTGGCCACAGACACCCCAGCACATTCTACTGGGCTTGAGCTTCATGGAACGAAGACCTCTGAAGTGTCGAGCGTTCTGATACCCGCCCCTCTCCCCTCCTCGTCCCCCTCCCCTTGTCGTCTCCTCCCTCTGCCTCTTCGGAACGACACCATATCCCACCAGCCAGGTGGGCCGACTTACGCTCAAGACAGCAGAGCATCTTTCAAAGACATGGGACCCTCCGCCGGCCAAAACACACAGAACATCCAAGGGCGCCCTCCACAGGATACACAAGATGGGCACCCAGCAAACACGAAGAGCGTTAGGGCACCCTCCCCGAACCGACCTCAATCTCAAACCTCGGTCCGATTGTAGGTGGCTTTGATCGTTTCCACTTCCAGTCCCCTTCCTAACTGCCAGTTGCGGAAGGGTCTTAACTACTCATACCCCCTGTCCAACGTCGCAACATTCCCCCACCTGGCCCGTGGACGGGGTGCGGCTGGCATCTTGGCGCAACCGCCATTGCGGAGACGAGGGCGAGGCACGGAGGAAAGCCTTTGCTGGGCGGAGGCTCGGACTTGCGCACTGGGCTGGCGCATGGGAAATGCGCGACAGCGCCATGCAGGCGGCCCCCTGGTTCGAGTGGGCGCTCCCAGGCGCTCCCAAGCGCTTCCAGGCGCTCCCAGGGGCTCCTAGGCGCTCCCAGGCGTTCCCAGTCGCTACAGATGGAGGGGGTGGACCTCTTAGGACTCATTTGAGCGACGGTCAGCAACGGGTCTTAGGCGAGCTGACGTAGCGACATTACGCGGCGGCTTACGCGGGCCGCCAGCGCGGCACGCTGCATTGGAGACGAGGGCGCTTACGCGGGACCTTACGCGGGCAATTTACGCGCCACCGTCGGCGCAGACGATCCTGATTCCTTGTGCCGCTCATCTGGACATCTTTTGGGGTGCTCTTGGGGCCCTCTGTGGGCCCTGCTTGGGACCTTCTGGGGCCCTTTTGGAGCCCGAGGGACCCTCCTCGGGCCGTCCTGCGACCAGCGCGGCGTCAAGTACAGGCAGTTAGGCCATAAGGTCCATCAAATCGGGAAGCCCGTCCGAAACGGAAATCCAACCGACTCTTCTGGAATCGGGGCACCATCGCGTCACACATCGAAAATCATCGAATCGGACCAAGAATCGAATCGGACAAAATCCTGGGAGTCGGATCGACACTCGGGGGCGTCCAAAGGGGGGCGTCCAAGATGGGGGCTTGCAAATCAAAACCAGGAAACGCAGTGAAAGAAGAAGAGGGGGCCATGAGATCTGGGCGATGTTCCGGCCGCGCCATGATATAGCCAGACCAGGGACAGACAAGCATCCTTCAAGAACGTGACTCCTTTTCGCCCGCCAAACTGACAACCATGTGGTACCCTACCCCAGGATGCGCAATAGCATACAACAAGTCTGAAGCGACCTCGACCTTATACCTCGGTCCGACCGTACGCACCCCTCCCCGTAGCCGTCACCCCAAACCTGGCCGCCCCACGGGACCAAAAAACACGGGGATCCCAGGTCAACATTTTCTTACTTGACGTTTTGTTTTTGGGCCTAAGGGGGGAATGTGGGGGGTCTGGCTCCAGACCTCTGCTTAATGCGACTGTTTGCATCAGTGTGTCCAATTGGGGAGACTCCACCTGCTTGGAACAGGCGCCAAAAACAGGCAAGATCTGCTCCATGAGGGGAGGGGGCGGGCGGGAGCCCGCGCCGATCGGACAAACAGTGAATACGAAAATGATCGAGGGTGCGCCGCTGGATCTCCCCAAAGGGGGGGGGGGGTAGGACCACCTCCCCCCCTTTCCCCGATCCGTCGTCGGGGAAACCCCCCACCCCTCCCCCCCCTTCCCCGATCCGTCGTCGGGGACCCCCCCCCCCCTCCCCCCTTTCAAAAGGGGGGGGGAGTCCGACCCCCCCCCTCCCCCACCTTCCCCACGCCGCCCCCTGACTCCGGAACCCGACCCCCGCCACCCCCACCCCTAGTCCTCACCCTAACCGTAACCCGAATCCTAACCCCAACCACTAACCCCAGCCCCAAAGAGTACTCACTACTCATTACTCACTACTCACTACTGACTACTCGCTATTCGCTACTCACTTCTCACTACCCCCTACTCGCTACTCACTACTCACCATCCACTACTCATTACCCACCAACCACTACTCGCTACTCACTACTCCCTACTCACTACTCCCTCCTCCCTACTCGTGACTCACTCCTCACTACCCACTATGCAGTACTCACTACTCACCAAGCACTACTCACTACTCCCTACTCACTACTCACTAATCACTACTCATTACCCACTACCCACTATCCACTACTCACTACTCACGACTAACTACGCCTTGCCCACGAATCATTACTCACTACCCACTACTTGCTACCCGCTATCCCCTACACAATACTGACTATTCAGTACTCAGTACTCACTACTCGCTACTCCCATACTCGCTAGTCAATACTGCCTACTCACTCCCCGCTACTCACTAGTCACTACTCACTACCCACTACGCACTACTCACTAGTCACTACATAGTCTCAGTCACTAGTCACAACTCGCTAGTCACTAGTCACTAGTCACTACGCACTACGTACTACTCACCCATCGCTACCCACTACCCACTATTCGCTACCCACTTCTGACTACTCACTGCTCACTACTCCCTACTCCCTTCTCCCTACGCACTACTCACTACTCGCTCCTCCCTACTCGTTACTCACTCATCACTACCCACTACTCACTACTGACTGCCCTCTACTCGCTACTCACTACTCACTACGCCCTACTCGTTCCTCGCTACTCACTACTCGCTACTCCCTACTCGCCACTCACTACTCACTACCCACTGCCACGACCCACTACCTCTATTCATCACTACTCACTACTCACTACTCACTACGCATTACGTACTGCTCAGTACTCACTACTCACTAGTCACTACTCACTACTCGCTACTCACTACTCACTACTCACTACTCGCTATTCACTACCCACTACTCGCTACTCACTACGCACTACGCACTACACACTATTCACTACTCACTTATCAGTACTCGCAACCCACTACTCACGACCCACTACTCACTACTCACTACTCATTACTCCCTACTCCCTACTCAGTACTCACTACCCGTTACTCGCTACTCACTACTCACTACTCACTACTCGCCGCTCACTATTTACTTATCAGCACAGACTACTCATTATTCACTACTCACTACGCCCGACTCCCTACTCCCTTCTCGCCACTCATTACCCACTAATCACTATCCAATACTCACTACTCACTACGCACTAACTCACTACTCACTACTCACCACTCCCTACCCCCAACTCCATACTCCCTACACGAGGCCGGGGGGGTCCGAACCCCCCCCTCCCCTTTCCAGCGCTAAGGAGGGGAGGGGGGGGGAGGTCCGGACCCCCACCCCCCCTTCAAGCGACCCCCCCCCCCTTAAGTGGGGGAGGGGGGGGGGGGGTCCAGACCCCCCACCCCCTTGAAGGGGGGGAGGGGGGGGGGGTTCTGGACCACCCCCCCTTTAGTGTATTTTAAGGGAGATTCATTGGCGCACTTTCAAAATGATCACCAGGACTGGTGGCCGTGTCGGATGTCTCGCAATATGACCCTGCCGTGGGGACCCTCTGGGGCGCTCTTGGGGTCCTCATCGGAGCATCCGAGCACGTCTTGGGTCCTCCCCGGGCCCTTCTAGGCTCGCTCTTGGGCGACCTTTGGGCAGTGTTGAAGCCCAACGAGCCCATCGGAGCCAACACCGATCGCAAAACCCTAATTAGGTTGGCTCCGTGGCCATCGCGGGCCGCCTTGTGGGAGTTCGAAGGCTTCTGAAGACCCAGAGTCGAGAGCGGCCAAGAGGGGGGGTGTCCAAGAGGGGGGGGGTGCAAATCATGACATGCGGCATGTGCGCGGCCCAGCGGGGGGGCCAGGGACGTACTGGAATAAGAAGAGGCGCCATGAAATCTGGGGAAATATCATGGCCCCCGCCATGATATCCCCCCGCCTAGTCATCACCCCCCTCTTTACCGCCCCCGATTGTGGGAGTTTGAAGGCTCTTGGAGACCCAGTGGAGAGAAGAACATCTTGGACCGTCGCGCGTCATCCTGGTGGCGATCTTGCAAGCCGCCTCGCCTTGTCTTGCCTCGCCCACGCCAAGAACCCAGACCCCCGACGTCGTGATTGCTCCACAACGTCGACCCCCAGAGTTGAGCAGGGACCCACCGCCCCGGCATTTCTATAGCCCTACCACGAAATTTTCTTAGAACCCAAAAATGTTCTAAGAACAAGCACAATGTTCTTAGAACATTGACCCGATGTGTTAAAGCAAGCCAGTCCAGGTCTGAAATGTTCTAAGAACACTTCGTGGGAACATTGTTTGGTGGGGCTATAGGCGAGCCAGGGCGCTTCGCCACTGCTTGACAAAGGTCTGGACCCGTTCCCCCCGGGACCGGCGTCTCATCCCGAGGCGTTCCTCGACGGTCCCGAGACCTGGGAAGGGACCCCAGAAGCCGACAGTGGCTCCACGAGGGTTCTCCTCCTCCTCCTCCTCCTCCTCCTCCTCCTCCGCCCACCTCCTCCTCCTCCTCCTCCTCCTCCCACCTCCTCCTCCTCCTCCTCTCCTCCTCCCCTCCCTCCTCCTCCTCCTCCTCCTCCTCCCCCTCCTCCCTCCTCCTCCCTCCTCCACCATCCTCTTCCTCCTCCTCCCGCCTCCTCCTCCTCCTCCTCCGCCTCCTCCTCCTCCTCCTCCTCCACAAGGTGGCCTGCAGGATGGCACGGGATCGCCCAGGACGGCTCGAGATGGCCTCCGGCATGCCTCCATACTCCATAAGAAGCTCCTCGGCTGCCGAGAAGACGGCTCCGCATAGCCACGGAACGGAGCCGCCCAAGACTAGGTGTCCTCCGAGGCAGGAGCCACTCAAAAACCGCATGAGGTGTCCAAGTGTCTGCGTGCCTACTCTTCATCTCGCTTCCGATGGACTCCCGAGGCCCAAAGCGGGCTCCAGGATACCTTGGAACAGCCGCAAGCAGGTCTCGAACAACGACTCTGAAGGCGCCCGAGCTCGCTCCAACACCGTCCCGAATTGGCTCTAAAGGCGGCGTGTCGTGTTTCTAAGAAATCTAGGAGCATGACAAATCGCCCATGGAAAAAGGGCGGCGCGAAGTGACGTCGCCAATTTAGAGGGGCGACGTCAATTCGAGCCGTCCCCCTTTTTCACAGAAAGCTGTAACGACCTGTGGTCTAGAAGGGTGTTGTCTTTTCGTGAACACTCTTGGGAAGCTTTCGGGCCAAGATGGCTCCAATATTGCCCCAGATGTCCTAAGACGGCCTCCAAGATGGTGCAATGCAGTCCAAGTTGGCTCGAAATAGCCTCTAACAATCCTTCAACGTGTCCCCAGACGGTCCCAACTTAACACGGAGCTTCCCAAGGACGCCTCCCAGAATATGTCGTTTGCTTCTGGCCGTTTCGCTTTCGATAAGACTCTGAGGCCTCAAGACGGCTCTATGAGCGCGCCCAAGAGACCAAAGAGGTGCCCAGAAAGGCCCCAAGACGACTCCAAGAGCGCCCCGAGAGAGCTCCAAGATATGATCTGTCGGGTACTGCTAATCTGCTCCATGAATTAATCAACGTCCTCCAAGATGGCCGCCGCAAGGACACCAAGAGACCCCAACAATGCTCCTAACGTGGCCCCAACAATCGCCCATAGTGAAAGATCCGCGAAGGCCCTATGGTGGACTCCTGTCACCGCCGCCGCGGTTTCCCTCCCCCATCTTCCTCCTCCTCCTCCTCTTGTTTCGCCTCCTACTGCTCCCACCTAAGACTTAAAGTAAGATTCACCCCAAGCTGAGTGGTCAGATTCCTCTTCCTTCTGATCGCCTTTTTTCCTCCTCCCTCCTCCTCATCATCATCATTCTCCGCATCGTCGTCCTGCTGCTTCTCTTTCTCCCTCCTCCCTACTCCATTTCCTCATCCTTCCAATTTCTCTTTCGGGAGACGGCGAAAACATAGATTGCGCACTCCTGGGCTGCATGCACATCCACATTGATAACCATAAAGCGAATCGGCCAGAGATCGTTTCTGGATGTGCTACGCCAAGCTTCAACAGTTCCGGACGCATTCGAAAGGCATGGGGTGTCGACTTCCTGAGGCGCCTGGGTGGCGTTCGTCAGGGGGAGCCGACGAGGGGGTGGCGGATGTGATGGGCGAGAGGGAGGAAGGGAGGTGGGAGGGGGATAACGCAGGGGAGGCGATGGGGAAGCTGACGGGCAAGGGGGGGATAATAAGACCGATCCCAACTACTTTGGACTGTTCGCGAACCGCTTCAGACCGATTACAACAACTGGAAACGAACTGATCGCAATCTAAAAGATTTCTATACTAACTACTCTAAATGGGGAACGCTGGATTACAACCGCGAAGGGAGATTCTGAAGAGCGTCTGGAAGTCTTCACTCCTACGGGCTCTTGAGGACTCCTGAGGAATCCTGAGGACTCCTGAGGAAGCCACCCGCCTGAAGGATCCTGGAGGATTTCTGAAGGATTCTAAAATATTCTGAAGGATGATGAACGAGTCTGTAGGATTCTGTAAGCTTCTGGAAGATTATGTAGACTCTAAAGAGTCTCAAAAAAACGAAGGTTCTGAAGGCTTTTGGATCCTGAGAGATTCTGAAGAACTCTTGAGATACTCAACCAATCCTGAAGGAAGCTGAAAACTCCGGAGGAATCCTCAAGGCCCAAGAAGAATCCGGAAACCTCCGAACGAACATTCAACAACCCAAACGATTCTGGGGGATTTTCAACGAATCTTCAAACAACCACGGGATTTCTACAGAATCTGGAACGTCCTGCGCAATCCTGAGATTCCGAACGGATCGTCAAGAATACTGGGGCTTCCCACGGTCGAGAGATCACGGTCGAGCTCAAGTACATTTGTTGTGCAGAGATCACGGTCGAGGTGGCGACAAGTACACCAAGGGGCGTCTCCTTCTCGCCCGCCTGTCCCATCTGAGCGACGATGAAAAACGGGTCGTAAGGGAGATGGCGTAGCGACCTTACGCGGCGGCTTACGCGGGCCGCCAACGCGTCACACCACCTTGGAAACGAGGGCGCATTCGCGCGACCTTACGCGGGCAGCTTATGCGCCAATGTTGGAGCACACGACTCCGTGTTTTTGCGTCGCTCATCTGCCTTTCCTGCTGGCGTACAGGGTCGGCGCCGCTAGCCTCGAGGCCCCGCAGGGTTGGGGCGAGGGGGGTCAAGGCAGAAGGAGAGATCAGCACTTTCAGCACATGCGTTTCCAGAAGGGCGCCGCCTCCGTGTAGGCGGGAGGTCGGCGCAGATACTGGTAAGCACCTCCTGCTGCGCGCTTGCCCGCGCCAAACCTGAAAACGCTTGTACAACAACGGCTTCGGCGTGAAGACAGAAATGATAATAATGATAAGCCTCCGCCGCGACCATCCATCCAACTAAAAAGAACTACAAATGATACGTAGCACCCCGCAATTGCGGATAAGAGTGAGGGGGCGGGCGCGGGCGACGCGGGCGTCGTCGAGCCGGCGGACCTCGTGGCCCCCACCTTCCCTGTCGATGGCGCTCTCCTCCTCCTCCTCCTCCTCCTCCTCCTCCTCTTCCTCGTCCTCGTCGTTTTCGTCATCGTCATCCTCCTCCTCGACCTCGTCCTCCTCCTCTTCTTCCTCGTCCTCCCTCTCCCCCCCTCGTCCTTCGATCATCGTCCTCCCATTGTCGTCCACCCCCTCATCGGCCTCCACCATCGTCCTTCAATTGTCGTCCATCATCATCTCCTCCCCCTCCTCCCCCCTCCTCCCTCGTCCCTCCTCCCCCTCCTCCCCCTCCTCCCTCTCCTCCTGCTCCTCCTCCTCCTCCTCCTCTTCCTCCTCCTCCTCCTCTTTCTCCACATTCTCCTTACATCCTCTCTTCTTTCGCGTCCTCCTCGTCCCCTGTTTACTCCTCCTGCCTCCCCCTCCTTTCCCAAGATAACGGCAACGCAATCCTTTTTTCCACTTTATGCTCCCCGACTTCTCTGATCAAGGCAACTCGCCAGGGCAAAGTTGCTGGACGGGCTGGTGTGGATGCGCGGGGCTTGAAGAGGTCGTTGCGGGCTCAGGCGGCATGCAAACATCCGCCGCCGCGCTTGTGCGGCATTGGTTTGTTCAATGAACGTGGTTTGGGTCGCGGGTGGGTCGCGGGCTCTCCACCTCCACCTGAAAGGAATGCAAAAGCAGCCCGCCGCAGGCGCCGAAAAATTGGTTTGTACACTGAACGTGGAATGGGTCGCGGGTGGGCCGCGGGTTCTCCACCGGGAACGAATGCAAAAGATGCCCGCCGCAGGCGCCGAAAAATTTGGTTTTTACCCTGAACGTGGTCGCGGGTGGGCCGCGGGCTCTCCACCTGAAACGAATGCAAAAGATGCCCGCCGCAGGCGCCGAAAAATGTGGTTTGTACCCTGAACGTGGTTTGGGTCGCGGGTTGGTCGCGAGTTGGTCGCGGGGTGGGTCGCGGGCTCTCCACCTGGAAGGAATGCAAAAAAAGCCCGCCGCAGGCGCCGAAAATGTGGTTTGTACCTTGAACGTGGTTTGGGTCGAAGGTGGGTCGCGGGTGGGTCGCGGGGTGGTCGCGGGTGGGTCGCGGGTGGGTCGCGGGTGGGTCGCGGGCGGGTCGCGGGTGGGTCGCGGGGTGGGCCGCGGGCGGGTCGCGGGGTGGGTCGCGGGTGGGTCGCGGGGGGGTCGCGGGGGTGGGTCGCGGGGTGGGTCGCGGGGTGGGTCGCGGTGGGGTCGCGGGTGGGTCGGGGTGGGTCGCGGGTGGGTGGGGTCGCGGGTGGGTCGCGAGGCGGGGTTGCGGGTGGGACGACGACAACAAACACACAACAACAACAACAACAACAACAACAACAACAACAACAATCATTTTACCCGAACGCGTGGTGTTCTCCCCAGTGCCAGGGTTTTCATACGACACCAGGCAATACCCCCACTTCGTGGGGGGGCATTACAAGCTCTACCAAATATCCAAACGACTCTTCGCGACCACCCAAACCCAGCTTCCCGCCCTATGACGTTGGGACACTTCACTTCGTGGCGTGCGGACGACCGTGGCTACTACACTGGCGTGGGGTACACACCCACAGAACTTGGTCACTTATTCGGGGCGGTGTATGTCCCGC
The DNA here is from genome assembly GCA_963575745.1 of Prorocentrum cordatum. Classification (NCBI taxonomy): domain Eukaryota; class Dinophyceae; order Prorocentrales; family Prorocentraceae; genus Prorocentrum; species Prorocentrum cordatum. Next base: position 183,206 of record CAUYUJ010013324.1, read on the forward strand.
AAAAAAACGAATCTGTCCCGCATGGTATTATTTGACAGGGATGATGGCCCTGGCAGGTGCGCAACCGTTGTCGCAGAAGTTCGAAAAAGTTGCTCGCAAAAGCCCGTTTGACAGAAATGTTTAAAAAGTGTTGGGTTTCCTACGAATCCGCAAGAGCGCGCGGGATGAGATTTTGACATTTTTTTGTTGAAAAACCATTGGTTTTTTGATGTTTTTATGTTGAAATCGCTCCGAACACTAAGCTTTTGGAAGGATTTCGTCTTGCGCGCGCGAATGTCCACTTTACCTTATTTTTTGCAAGGGATTCTTGAAATTTGATTATATTTGAACAAGAAATTTCATTTTATAGTGTTTTTTGCAAGGGAAAGCGGATTACAACAAAACAACCGGATCTTGATCACCTCGAATTACCTGAGGCTTCCTCACGAAAATGATGAAAACGTGGCTGCGGCCTAGGCGCGGCGGGGGGGGCGCGCACCAGGGGGCCCAACAATAATTATTCTTTAGAATTAATAATGTTCAACAACAACAACACCAACAACAACGAGAATCCGCACCGCGGAATCCCATTTCAGCCACGCACCCATGGACAGTGAATGACCGTTCGGCCCCCTCACTCTGATAATGCTTCACAGCCCCACCTGGGGCCGAGAAGCCTTCGGAAAATACCTGCCCTACTATGCTCGGCGGTCCAGCATTAGGATACCGAGACACCTCGCGCAGCAACGGTATGGCACATGCTTTGCAAGCTCGGCGATCCTGAATGATGGAGCCGAGACTAACAAACCTTGCGTGCGAAAGTGGCAATTCCTTCCAATCGGAACCAGGCTGTTGAAACACTCGGCACATTGCGCCTGGGTGGCGTTCGTCAGGGGGAGCCGACGAGAGGGTGGCGGATGTGATGGGCGAGAGGGAGGAAGGGAGGTGGAGGGGAAGGGGGATAACGCAGGGGAGGCGATGGGGAAGCTGACGGGCAAGGGGGGGATAATAAGACCGATCCCAACTACTTTGGACTGTTCGCGAACCACTTCAGACCGATTACAACAACTGGAAACGAACTGATCGCAATCTAAAACATTTCTATACTAACTACTCTAAGAAGGGAGCACTGGATTACAACCGCGAAGAGAGATTCTGAAGAGCGTCTGGAAGGCTTCACACCTACGGGCTCTTGAGGACCCCTGAGGAATCCTGAGGATTCCTGAGGAATCCACCCGCCTGAAAGATTCTGGAAGATTTCTGAAGGATTCTGAAATATTCTGAAGGATGACGAACGATCATGTAGGATTATGTAGGCTTCTGGAAGAATATGTAGACTCTAAAGAGTCTCAAAAAAAACGAAGGTTCTGAAGGCTTCTGGATCCTGAAAGATTCTGAAGAACTCTTGAGATTCTCAACCAATCAGAGGAATCCTCAGGGCCCAAGAAGACTCCGGAAACCTCCGAACGAACATTTAACAAGCCAGACGAATCTGGAGGATTTCCAACGAATCTTCAACCAAGGGATTCCTACAGAATCTGGAACGTCCTGCGCAATCCTGAGATTCCGAACGGATCCTCAAGAATACTGGGGCTTCCCACGGTCGAGAGATCACGGTCGAGCTCAAGTACATGTGTTGTGCAGAGATCACGGTCGAGGTGGCGACAAGTACACCAAGGGGCGTCTCCTTCTCGCCCGCCTGTCCCATCTGAGCGAGCTTATGCGCCAATGTTGGAGCACACGACTCCGTATTTTTGCGTCGCTCATCTGCCTCTCCTGCTGGCGCACAGGGTCGGCGCCGCTAGCCTCGAGGCCCTGTCAACTGCCCGACCTCTCTCGTCTTCCAGTGCGCTCGACTTACGCTCCTCCACGGAAATCTCTTCCCAAAGGGGAGCCCGCGCCACTTCCCGGCAACGGCGCAAGAGGACCGCGTGAGTTTGAAATTCGTCGGCGCCATCGCAATACCTGCACCTGGGACCGGCACTGGGGTGCTCCAGAGCGGGACGGGGAGAGGGACAGGGAGAGGGACAGAGGAAGGGACAGATAACAAGCGAGAGAGAGAGAGAGAGCAGAGAGAGAAGAGAGCGAGATAGAGAGAGAGAGAGAGTGAGAGGGAGATTGAGGATGGGGAAAAAGAGAAAAAGAGAGAGAGAGAGAGAACAAGAGAGAACAAGAGAAAACAAAACAGCAAAACAACAAAAAACAAGGAAGAGAAAGAGACAGAAAAAGAGAACGAGAGAGAGAGAGATGACGAGAGCAGGGCAGCGAGGGCTCCGGAGACTCCGAGCGGGGAGCAGGCCCTCAGAGATACAGGCCCCTCAGGAAAAAGTTGTGCGCCACCTTGACCCTGCCGTCCACGGGGCGGCCGCCCTCGGCCCACGCCGCGTGCAGCGCCGCCGCGCCCTCGTCCCCCACGTTGTTGCCGCCGAGGTGGAGCGCCGTCAGGCTCGGCAGGGCGCCCGGGGCCCGGAGGGCCGCCGCCAGGGCGGCCGCGCCCTCGTCCCCCACGCGGTTGGAGCGGAGGTCGAGCACCTGCAGGCGCGGCAGGGCGCCCGGGGCCCGGAGGGCCGCCGCCAGGGCGGCCGCGCCCTCGTCCCCCACGTTGTTGCCGCCGAGGTGGAGCACCTGCAGGCTCGGCAGGGCGCCCGGGGCCCGGAGGCCCGCCGCCAGGGCGGCCGCGCCCTCGTCCCCCACGCGGTTGGAGCGGAGGTCGAGCACCTGCAGGCGCGGCAGGGCGCCCGGGGCCCGGAGGGCCGCCGCCAGGGCGGCCGCGCCCTCGTCCCCCACGTTGTTGCCGCCGAGGTGGAGCACCTGCAGGCTCGGCAGGGCGCCCGGGGCCCGGAGGGCCGCCGCCAGGGCGGCCGCGCCCTCGTCCCCCACGTGGTTGAACATGAGGTCGAGCACCTGCAGGCTCGGCAGGGCGCCCGGGGCCCGGAGGGCCGCCGCCAGGGCGGCCGCGCCCTCGTCCCCCACGTTGTTGCCGTCGAGGTCGAGCTTCTGCAGGCTCGGCAGGGCGCCCGGGGCCCGGAGGGCCGCCGCCAGGGCGGCCGCCCCCTCGGCCCCCACGCTGTTGCCGCCGAGGTGGAGCTCCTGCAGGCTCGGCAGGGCGCCCGGGGCCCGGAGGGCCGCCGCCAGGGCGGCCGCCCCCTCGGCCCCCACGCTGTTGCCGCCGAGGTGGAGCTCCTGCAGGCTCGGCAGGGCGCCCAGGGCCCGGAGGCCCGCCGCCAGGGCGGCCGCGCCCTCGTCCCCCACGCGGTTGGAGCGGAGGTCGAGCACCTGCAGGCGCGGCAGGGCGCCCGGGGCCCGGAGGGCCGCCGCCAGGGCGGCCGCGCCCTCGTCCCCCACGCGGTTGTGGCTGAGGTCGAGCTCCTGCAGGCGCGGCAGGGCGCCCGGGGCCCGGAGGGCCGCCGCCAGGGCGGCCGCGCCCTCGTCCCCCACGTTGTTGGAGCGGAGGTCGAGCTTCTGCAGGCTCGGCAGGGCGCCCGGGGCCCGGAGGGCCGCCGCCAGGGCGGCCGCGCCCTCGTCCCCCACGTTGTTGCCGCTGAGGTCGAGCGACTGCAGGCGCGGCAGGGCGACCGAAGCAAGCACCGCGGCCATCTGCCTGACCTCCTCGTCCCCCCATCCCAGGTCCATGTAGTACAGCCACTCTGCGGACTCGAAGCGCTGCGCGAACGCCGACCGGTACAGCTCGGCAACCCGTGGGCGATCGTCCTTGCCGTTCGTGAAGACCTTGCTGTGGAGCTCCGCTTCGAAGGCGTCGGGCAAGGCCGGCGCCTTCCGCCCTGCGGACCCCGTTTGCACCAGCGAAAGGGCATCGGGGCCAAAAAACCTTACCTCGTCTCCAGTGGCTAGTCCGAGGTCCACCAAGAACCACGAAGGCTTCGTCAACATTGCCCATGAGGACTCGCAAAAACACCAGCCGCGGTCGAAATAAGGCGCAATGTTGCCAGATCGGGTGTATTTTGCAAAATTGTCGTAATCGTCGGGGAACCGTGTCAGCATGAATACGACTGTGGCGGGGTGGGAGTAGAAACTCCCAAGGCTGCCCAAGGCATCCGTGAAGAGCTCACGCTCGCGCTCGAATTTGCCGATTGCGTTGGCCTCAAAGCACTCGGAACCTTCGAGCCGCTGATACGTGCACCGCTGAGGGGCGCCCTCGCAATCCCTGCAGTTCTGGTGAATGCAACAGAAATCCATGAACACTGCCCAGCGGCCATCTGCGGACAGCAGCTGCAAGGCCCGGCTCAGGATGCGCAGGTTGTGGCCGTGAGGGTCGGGGTGGTTAGCTTGCAACCAACAGTGTGAGATACAAGCGACGTGCAGATTTAGCCCTTCGTCAGGTGTGGCAGCTTTGACCTCGCTGTGGGGCATAAACGCAGTCGGCGGCAAGGCCTGGCGCGGCTCGAGGGTTCCGCCGGAGCCCGCCCGCTCCACCACCCACTCCGCGTCCACCAGGACAACCGCCCCGCTGCCGAGCACGGGGTCGAGCTCAAGGCCGCCGCACTCCTCCCACCGCTCCTGCTTCCGCTCCGTCACTTCCACCTCCTCCAACTCGGGCAGGTGCGGCTGCTGCGTCGCCCCTGCGACCTCGCTGGCCTCCTGCCCCACGGCGCTGCCGTCGCAGCAACTCCAGCACGAGCACTTCGCAGCCAGCGCGCCGCCCTCCTTCGCCGACATCTTGGAAGCCGCGCGGAGGCCCAGGTGGTCCACAGCACCGCAGCTGCAGAGGTGTGCGATAAGCAGCGGGCCGCAAGAGGGTCGGAACTGGGGAAACCAGGAGGTACCGATACCGCTGCTCCCTGGACCTCTGCCGGGGTGCGTTCTGACCAGGATTTCGAGGCGAATCCAGCCGTGGCGACGAAGGCCTACCAGGAGGCCGAGATAGGGGAAAACGAGGGAAGCGTAGCGGTAATGGGCACCTGTTCCTCCTCCGAGGAACTCCCTGGCTCTTGGGCCAGGCTGCGGACCCCCTCTCTCTCCTCGCCCTCTTCCACTCCACGATTCGCCTCCACCCGCTCTCCCTCGCCCCCCGCCCCCACCCGTCCGCTTCGTGCACCTCCTCTCTGGCTCGCCCTCACGCTCGGCCCTCTGCTCCCCTCCCGAGGCACTCCCTTCCCCACTCCCTGCTGCATCAGACTGCTGGGAGCCATGTGCCTCGAAACGATGTCCGCGTCCTGGCTTCTGCAGAACAACTCTTCCGTGTGCCCCGATAACGATAACGATAACGATGACAACGATAACAACGGGGACAACGATAATAACGTTAGGTCGGGCCTGTCCCCCTACAGGGGGCTTTTCGACGAAGAATAAAAAGTACCCCCAAAATGCTCAAAACAGAATCCAAACATAGTCTGGGGACTATTTTGTTTAGCATTGTTTGACCTTTTTGGGGCATTCGTTTGGTATTTCCTATTTATCGCCAGAAATCCCCCTGCAGGGGGACAGGCCCGACTTAAAAACAACGATTACGATCACAACGATAACGATCGGGCCCGTTTAAGCCCATTCAGGTGGCTCCACGGGGGCCTCGCGGTGAGGAGAGCGAGATCCCAGATTCCCATTGGGAAGCTTAAGGGAACTCACTGCATCCAGACGCGCTCTGATGCTGTTCCCGTGATTCGAGGCCTCATGAAAGCGTCCCCGAAGCCTCGCAACCACTTCGGTCGGACCGATCGCAACTGGCTGCGATCGGTCCGAAGTGGTCGACGATCGGTCCGAAACGGTTGCGACCCTTCGTCGTCGTGGTCGGGGGGGGGGGGAGGGGCGACTCAGACCCCCGACTTCGTGATTTTTGTCGCGATGTCGACCCCCAGGGGTCTGGACCCCTTCACTGGAGCTGGCTTCTGTCCTGTCAGTAAACTAACCGAAATACAAACAAAATGTGCTGAGACGGAAACTCATACCACCACAAAACATCGGACGAATCACACCTGTTCACACACCGTGTCCATCCTGCACCGTTCTTTGACGGCCCCGAGGCCCGGCAAAGGCCCCCATGGGGCCCAATGCAGCGAAGGAGCACTTCCGTCGCGCGTTGTCTCGCCACGCGAGCGGGGGGGTTCTGGGGAGGACGGGGGGGCGCGGGACGTGGGAGGCCGCGGGGGCAGGCGGGCGGAGGGGCAAGGGCGGAGGCCACCGCGGCCCCGCGGCGGGAGAGCCCACAGTCGAGCTCGACAGGTCGGATCGGCGATCGAACGGAATCGGATCGGCGGAAGTCGGCAGCCGAGTCGGGAGAGAAGTCGAATCGGCAGACATCGGCATGCCAGTGGGCCTCCGTTATTGAGGAGTCGGCATCCAGAGCGGGGCCCGAAGCCGACTCGAAGGGAGTCGGAATCCCTCGAGGCCGAAGCCGAAGCGAACCGGAGGAGCCGAAGCGAGCCCTTAGTGGGCCCTGGAAACGACAGGGCCGTTTTTTTACTGGTTCCGTTTTGTCGTGTTTTGCCGGTTCGACGCCGTTTTTTACAGGTTCTGTCGCCGTTTTTTTACCGATTCGGGCTCCGGCTCCTGTCTTGGAGCCGTTTCTTTGCCGTTTCCGGTCGCCTTTTTTTTGCCGCTTCCATTCTCAAAAGACATTTTTGTGGAAACGGTGAAAAAAAACGGCCCTGCCGTTTCCGGGGCCCACAAAGGGCATGTCCCCCTACAGGGGCACACCCTAGGGGAATGAAAGGTGTCATAAGCATGGAAAATCCGAGGGGAAATCCTAGGAGAATATCCGAGGGTATCCTAGGGGAATATCCCCTGAGATCCGACGATGCAAAAAACATGCGACATCGGAAAACATCACGACTGGAGCCTCAGACCCTACCTTTCTGCGTCATTTTTCGAGCCGGATGGATCTGCGAGGGTCCTGGGGCGCCCGAGATTGAACGAAAACGCCAGGCGCGATAAAATTGCAACGCCAGGATCTCGGGGACCTAGGGTGAAATCAGAAACCCGCCTACAGGGGGAACTATCCTAGGGGAAAGAAGGGTGTCATAAGCATGGGAATATCCTAGGGGAACACTCTAGGGGAATATCATAGGGTACCCCAAGGGAATAGCCCCTGAGATCCGACGTTGCAACAAAAAGGCGACATCGGAAAACATCCGAAATTTTTCGGGCCGGATCGATCTGTGAGGGTCCCGGGGCCCGAAATTGAACAAAAACGCCACGCGCGATAAAATTGCAACGCCAGGATCTCGGTGCCCTAGGGTGAAATCAGAAGCCCGCCTACAGTGGGAAATATCCTAGGGGAACGAAAGGTGTCATAAGCATGGGAATATCCTAGGGGAACATCCTAGGGGAATATCCTAGGGTATCCTAGGGTATCCTAAGGGAATACCCCCTTAGATCCGACGTTGCAAAAAATGCGACATCGGAAAACATCACGACTGGAGCCTCAGACCCTACCTTTCTGCGTCATTTTTCGGGCCGGATCGATCTGTGAGGGTCCCGGGGCCCGAGATTGAACGAAAACGCCAGGCGCGAAAAAAACTGCAACGCCAGGATCTGTGGCCCTAGGGTGAAATCAAAAGCCCGCCTCCAGGGGGAAATATCCTGAATAACCCACAGGGTAAAAAATCAACAGCCCGCCTGCAGACGAGCCCCGACGCGATGCTCGAGGCCGGCCCGCGCGGGAGGCCGGCCGGGGCCTCCCGCCGAGCAGACATTGGCTCCACAGGATGGAAGGAGGAGGAGGAGGAAAAACACTGAAACCAGGAAGGTAATTATCACTTAACTCCGAAGTTAAGTGATTGCCTCCTTATGTATTGCTACCACCTTCACGACGACTTACCTCCGCAGTTAAGTCACTCTATGAGTGCTGCTTCCACCCGGCCGCAAAATCACTTAACTCCGGAGTTAATTGATTCCGCGAGCTGCCCCTGCCCTTCATTCGGCCCGGGAAAAGCGAAAAGGGAGAGTTGCAAAAGGGAAGGACAGGGAAGGAAAAGGGTTGGAAAAAGGAAAGAAAAAGGGAAGATAAAGGGATGGAAAAGAGATGGAAACAGGGAGGGAAAAGGGAGGGACAAGACAGGGAACAAGATAGGGAAAAGAGATGGAAAAAGGAAGGGAAAAGGGAGGATAAAGGCAGGGGATAGAAAGGAAAAGACAGGAAAACAAGTATGGAAAAAGGGATGGAACACATTATGGAAAAAGACAAGGACAGGGGAGGAAAAGGGAGGGAAAAGGGAAGGGAAACGGAGGGAAAAGGGATGGAAATGGGAAGAAAAAGGGAGGGAAAGGACAAGGACAGAAAAAGGGAGGGAACAGGGAAGGAAAAGGGAAAGAACAAGGGAAGAAAAAGGGATGGAAAAGAGATGGAAACAGGGAGGGAAAATGGAGGGACAAGACAGGGAACAAGGGAGGGAACAGAGATGGAAAAAGAAAGGGAAAAGCGAGGAAAAAGGCAGGGGAAAAAAGGAACAGAAAGGAAACAAGTATGGAACAAGGGATGGATCACATTATGGAAAAAGGCAAGGAGAGGGGAGGAAAAGGGAGGGAAAAGGGGAGGGAAACGGAGGGAAAAGGGATGGAAATGGGAAGAAAAAGGGAGGGAAAGGACAAGGACAGAAAAAGGGAGGGAACAGGGAAGGAAAAGGGAAGAAAAAGGGAAGGAAAAGGGAAGGATAGGGGGGGGGGGGAGGGAGGGAAAAGGGAAGGAAAAGGCAGGGAAAAGGGTGGGAAGGACAAGGGAGGAAAAGGAAGGGAAAATATATGGAAAAAGTGACGGGAAAGGGAAGGAAAAGGGAAGGAAGGGAAAATGGGAGGGAAAACGGTAGGGAAAGGAAGGACAAGGAAGGGAAAAAGGTAGGGAAAGAAAAGAGAAGGAAGGGAAACGGGAGGGAGCATTTACGAAAAAGGATAGAAAATGGAAGGACAGGGCGGGAGGGAACATAAATTGAAAAAGGGAGGGGGGAAAAGGGAGCGAACAGGAATGGACAATATAAAGAAAAAGGAAAGGAAAAGGGACGGAAAAGGGAGGGAAAAGGGAAGGAAAATGGGAGGGGAAAGTGGAGGGATAAGGATGGGGAAAGGAAAAAAAAAAAAAGGGAGGGAAAATGGAAGGACATGGGGGGGAAAAGCGATGGATAATTGAAAAAGGGAAGGAAAAGGGAGAGAAAATGGATAGGAAAAAGGAGGGGGACAAGGGAGGCCCCGACAGAGCGGGCAGGGTATCGGAATACCATATTATGCACACCGTTTCGCACCCGCCTCTCCGGACCCCCAAGAATTCCCAGATATCCCTGAGGGGTTCCTGCGGGTTCGGTTCCAAAGGGCCCCCGATGATTCCCAAGGGAACCCTCAGGATTCCCAGCAGTTCCTCAGGGGGCCCTGAGGATCCCGAAGGTTTCTCAGGGGGTCCCGGGGATTCCCGAGGGATTCCGACAGATTCCTGAGGATCCGAAGGATTCCGACGGGATTCCTAGAGACCCCTTAGGATTCCGAAGAGATTCCTAACGATTCCTAAAGGATTACTACTAGGTTTCTCTGGATTCTTGAGATTTCTAAAAAGTCCTGGATTCCGCATGCCGCGTTCCTGGATTTCAGATTTCCTACAGTCCGGGGGTTCTATAGATTCTTTGATTTCTATGGATCCCAGGAAATCTTCGAGTTTCAACGATTCCTGGGTTCCTGGCGTCTCGGCGTTTCCTCAATTTCTGGATCATGGTAATTCTATTTCCAAGATTTGCAGGAATTCCATGGAACTCCTTCCGTGACGGCTCGGGACGCCCGCCGTCTTTCCAACGCTTTTCCGCCGCCCCCCGCTGCCTTTCCGCCTTTCCGCCGTCGTTGCGCCACCCTTCCGCCACCCTTCCGCCGCCCTTCCGCCGCCCTTCCGCCACCCTTCCGCCGCCCTTCCGCCACCCTTCCGCCGCCCTTCCGCCACCTTTCCGCTGCCCTTCCGCAGCCATTCCGCCGCCCTTTCCGCCCTGCCGCCGCCCTTCCGCCGCGCCTTTCCGCCGCCCTTCCGCCGCCCTTCCGCCATCTTTCCGCCGCCCTTCCGCTGTCTTTCCGCCACCTTTCCGCCGCCGTCCGCCTGGGCTGACCTCAATGGTATTCAAGGTAGTGGCCGCCTCCTCCATCGCATTTCATAGCGTATCATAGCATGGCACTGCATATCATACTAAAACAAAGCACTGCGTAGCCATGGCAGAGCAAAGCACTGCCAAGCATTGCACCATAAGACAGCATAGCACTGCATAGCACGTCGTAGCATTACATCGCATCGCATGTCATATCATAGCATGGCATTGCAGTGGTTCTTGAGGCATAGCATTGCGTATCATCGCATACCATAGCATAGCACTGCATCGCAGATACGCGCATGTTTGAAGCATCGCGTCTATGGGGGGACGGAGAAGGATGAGGAAGAGGAGGAGGAGGAGGAGGAAGAGGAGGAGGAGGAGAAACAGAAGGAGGAGGAGAAAAAAAGAGAAGGGGGAGTGGGGAGAAGGAGGAGAGAAGGAAGGGAGGAGAGAGGAGAGAGGAGGAGGAGGAGCGATGAGCAGGAGGAGGAGGAGGAAACAAGAGGAAAGAGGAGGAAAGAGGAGGAGCAGGGAGGAGGAGGCGGAGGGGGAACGAGGAGGAGACAGGAGGAGGAGAGGGGGGAAGAGGAGGATAGGAGGAGAGGACGTGGAGGAAAAAGGAGGAGGAGGAGGGCGAGGATGAGGAGAGAACGGGAGAGAGGAGGACAGAGGATGATGACGAGGAGGAGGAAGAGGAGGAGAAGAGGAGAGAGGAGGAAAGAGGAGGAGGCGAGAGGAGGAAAGAGGAGGATGAGGAGGAGAGAGGAGGAGAATGAAGAGACGAGAGGAGGAGAGAGGAGGAAAGAGGAAGAGGTGGAGTAGGAGGACGACGAGGAGGAGGAGGAAAGAGGAGGGCAGGAAAGCCTAAGGGAAATCCAAGATCCAAGGACCAACGGTCCAATATCCAAGATCTTATATCCAAGATCCAACATCCAAGATCAAATATACCAGATCCGGGACCCACACGATCAGACATCCAACATCACATAAACAAGACCTGTGATCCGAATACCAAGACCCACGTTCCAGCATCCCTGGCCCAAGATCCAAGAAACAAGACCCAAGGTCCGATATCCAAGATCCAAGATCGAATGCCCAGTATCTTGGATCCAAGAGTCAATGCCCAAGGCCCTCGGACCAAGACCGAAGACCCAAGATCCAAGATCCAAGGCCCAAGATCCAATGTCCAACGTGCGAGATGAAACACCCAAGAGAGAAAAAAAAATGACCAAGGCCCGAAATCCACGATCCAAGACCCAAGATCCAATGTCCAGGACCCAAGATCAATATCGAAGGTCCTAGAGCCAAGGTTCATGTTCCAAGAGTCAACGGTCCGGGGTCATGTCCAATGTCCAAGGTTGATGTACCAATGTCCAATGTCCAAGGTGCACGGTCTAATGTCGAAGGCCCAAGACCCGACATCCAAGAGCCGAGATCCAATATCAAAGGCCCACTATTCCAAAATCCAAGATCGAAGATTTAACGTCCCAGATCCAAGATCTAAGGTCAAATGCTCAAGTTCCAAGAACCACCCACTGATATCCCACATCCAACATACACTGCTCACGATCCGAGCTTCAATGCCCAAGATCCAAGGTCCGAGATCCCGGATCCACAGCTCATGGCCCAAGGCCTAACGTCCAAGATCCAGGGTCCTAGGTACAAGGTCCAAGTAGCAAGGTCCAGGGTCCAAAAAGTCAATGATTGACCCACTACGGGTGCACGATGGATCCCCAGCACGGGTCCAAGATGATGGGCCCCATATGTTTGCAATATGGACCCAAGGCGGGTCCAAAATCGACCCAATATGGATTCGAACTGAAACCGCGATGTTCGATTCCAGCTTGGGCCCAATATGGGCGCAGGACGGATTCAAGATGAGTCCAAGCTGTGCTCCACCACCTACCGTTCGTTTGCTTTCCGCCGCAAAAGCCGAGCTCCACCACCTACCGTTCGTTGGCTTTCTGCGGCTGGGAACTGAACAGAAACTGAACTCCACCGCAGATTCTTCGTTTGCCTGCCGTGGCAGTGCACTGAGCTCCACCGCCCAACCGTTCGTAGGCCTTCCATGGCAGGAAACCGCGCTCCATCGCCGACCGTTAGTTTGCCTTCCGCTGCAAGAAACTGAGCTCCACCACCTACCGTTCGTTGGCCTTCTGCGGCTGCAAACTGAATGGAACCCGAGCTCCACACTCTACCATTCGTTTGCCTTCCGTGGCAGAACACTGAGCTCGACCGCGTGCCATTCGTTGGCCTGCCATGGCAGGAGACTGCTGTTCTCCACCACTTACTGTTCGTGGGCATTCCGCCGCAAGAAGCTGAGCACCACCACCTGCCGTTCGTTGGCCTTCCGCGGCTGGCAACTGCATGGGGACCAAAATCCTCCACTTACCGTTCGTTGGCCTTCCGTGGCAGGAATCGGAGCCCCACCACATACCGTTCGCTTCCCTGCCATGGCATGAAACTGCGATCCACCACGCACCGTTCGTTCGACTTCCGCTGCAAGAAATTGAGCTCCACAACTGACCGTTCGTTGGCGCTCCGCGGCTCGGAACTAAATCGCCACCGAACTCGGCAACATTGTATTCGTTTGCTTTCCGCAGCAGGACACTGAGCTTCACCGCCGACAGTTCGTGGGCTTTGCATGGCAGGAAACTGCGCTCGACCACGCACCGTTAGTTTGCCTTCCGCTGGGAGAGACTGAGCCCGACCGCCTACCGTTCGTTGGCGTTCCGCGGCTGGTAACTGAATGGGGGCCGAACTCCACCACCTACCGTTCGTTTGCCTTCTGTGGCAGGAAGCTGAGCTCCGCCGCTTGCCGTTCGTTGGCCCTCCGTGGCAGGGGCGGCGCCCTACCACTTGCCGTTCATTCGACTTCCGCTGCAAGAAACTGAGCGCCATCACATGCCGTTCGTCGGACTCCCAGAACATCCGCGACCGGAAATTTTCGGTAGCGATTTTCGTTTTTTCTGAATTCCAGGCGTTCCCGCAGAGGGCCAAATTCCAGTAACGAAGGGGACCTTCGCGACCGGAAAAAAAAATCGGTCGCGACCGGACGAAATTCGGTCGCGACCGAGGGGCAAATTTCGGTAACGGCAAAACGAAATTCGGTAGCGATCGAGCGTGAATTTCGGTAGCAATCTCCTCCAGTGCCATCCTCATCGCCGTCGCGAGTGCGCGAGGTGTGATGATGTGATGTGATGGTGATGGTGATGATGATGACGACGATGTTGATGGTGATGAGGATGGTGGTGAAGAGGATTGTGAACGATACGTATGAGGAGCTGGGCTAATCAACCTTCCAAGTGGGCCACACGGCTCTGGAGGATGAGGGGGGAGCATACATGGACCAGGGAGGGCGGGATGATGATGATGATGATGATGATGGTGGTGATGATGATGATGATAATGATGATGATGATGATGATGATGATGACGACGATGATGATGATGATGCTGATGATGATGGCGAGGAGGATGATGAGGACCTGGAGCAGGAAACAGACTATGATGAGGACTAGTAAGTCTTGCGACGGTGCATAGACCTATGATGCATGATGGTGGTCTGATGTTCTCTGCACGCAAGCAGTCAGCCCCGCGACTGCGCTGCTGCCGACGGAGCACTGGACGCACTTCGCATGATGTCTAATCTCGCCTCGTCCGCCGCCTCCTCATCCGCCTTCCTATCCCTCGCCCGTCCTCCTAACCCTCATCCGCGCTATGGATTATCCCTTCTTACTCGCTCTCCTCCTCCTTCACATGCAATGCGCCGCGCCGTGGCACCCAAATGAAATTGAACGAAACGGGATTGCTTCGACGCTGCCGACTAATGAACATATTCTCGCCCACTACGGGCGCGACATCCCAATCCTGCGGCCGAGTTCGTACAGCGCCGTCTCAGAGAGATCGTAGGACTCATAGGCACGCACCGCGGTAGAAGGCGCGCCAGAGCAAATTCCGCAAGCAACAAATTCGAAGCAAATCGGATCGAAGAGCAAATTCCACAAGCATCAAATTGGAGCGCCAGCCCCGTTCCCTGCTTCATTGGCCCAAACAGCGGCCGTGGGAGACGACCACAAAGTAAATGACGGCGCCAGCACAGCACTGAAGAGAGCACCATTGCAAAAGGATAGCTGAGCACGTGGCAGCGCAGATGACCCAACTTATTGAAGCCAGCCGAACTGCAAGAGCACCATACCCGAACAAAAGGTAACGATAACGTGAACCCAAATTCATTGAGCCCCCGTCTCAGCACCCGATGTCGGCTCTGTAGCAGAGAATGTGCAGCGCTCCGCAAACATCCACATGACAGCGGCATTGAGTTTGGCCCTCGGATGGATGCGTCTCGCAAGCTCGTCGGCACTATTGATGACGACCGTGTCCGCGCTGACTGCTGCGAGCTGCTCGTCCAAAACTCGCTCCATCTGATGATCCACGGCATGATCCCAGTATGAGGCGTACGGTCCTGACCAACGACTCATGCGACGAAACTCGTGATTGCGTAAAAGGAAAGGCGCTGGCTCCCTCGGAATGGCAGCGGCTCCCATAGCCCTGCAGACAGCAACTGCGCAGGAGTGACACATGGAACCGTCCCATTGAGCTGTGAAAGCAACATGCCAGCGCCATACAGTGGCTTGATAAACCAGTGCTTCTAAATTGAAACTTCCGTCTCGCTCTAAATAGTTGCGAAGCTGAAACGGCCCATCCTGAGTGCCTCGCATGACCAAATCACTCCCGTGGACGAGCGGGCGCAAGGCCGCCGTTGGGTCACTGTGCGTAGTCCCTTCCATGGGTCTGTAATTCGGGATCGGGCGTAATGAAGCCGTGAAACTGGGCACCGCGGCGATCCGCATGCAGTCCGTGCGCCGTGCAATCTCTATGATCGTGGCGTTTGGAAGCTGACCATGGAGCGCCTCATATATGAGCTGGTCGTAGAGAAGCCTGCGGGTCGTAGCGTCGATCTGCCTCTGACCAAGGTATCGACGCAAGAGGCAATCGAGGTCATCGCGAAACGAGAGCGGCGGACAGACGCAGGATACCACAACCACTGCTGGCACCGCTGTAAGGGCTGACCTAAAAAGGTCAAGTAAATCTCGTTCTTGCACGCTGACCCCTAGTTCCCGCAGAGCTTGAGCATGGTGCTGTTCCAGTACACTGATGTCAACGTCTGATGCCTCCCAGTACCCCAAGAGATTAGGATCCATAACGCCGATGGTCTGTGCCTGTCCAGACCAGGGTGTGGGGCGTCACCAGGGGCCCCCACGCAGGGAACCCTCCTGGCCGTGCCGACCCTTGAAAGGGCCAGACCACCGAAGCACCCTCCCCTGTGAGTCGGAATGCTCCTCTCCAGCGTCGGAAAAGACTTCCTCGTTTCTGTCAAGCACGAGCGCCTGCGCACCACGCACCACGAGGCGGCGCGAGGACTGGCCAAGTAGGAGCGCACAAAATGTGGCAAGCAGGGCGTATGGTGTAAGGACCACCCAGTAAGCCCACCCGCCCCCGCTCGGGCCAGAGTTGCTTGAGACGAGGTGAAGGGAGGTGGGAAGGGGCGAGGGGGAGATGGAACACCTTGTTGCGGCCTCAGCAACTGCGCCATCAACTAGGACGCTGGGTAGGGCGCAGGGCACAGGTAGGGCGGTCGTGTGGGGAGTCGGGTGGGGCTGCGCCTTGGCCAGGGGGTCGGGTAGGGTGGTCGAGCGCCACCAGGGGGCAGCGGACCACAGGCGGGGGGGGGGAGGAGGAGACACGGTGGATGAGAGGGGGGGGGGGGGGGGGGTAGGAATCGGAGGATCATAGTACTTCCTCCCCCCCGTCTTATGGGGGCGTTGCTAGGTTGCGTTGGTTGCGCTGGGGCCTAAAACCGCTACGCGGCGGAAGATCGCACCACATGGATGGCACCATATATATATATATATTCATATGTTGCGCCATATAGGTAGCACCACGGAAGATTGCACAGAACCATCGACTCTAACATGTAAGTTGCATCACACTGCGTGCACCACACACGTTGCACCAGCGCTTGTGGCTCCAGATTGATTGCACTACATAGGTTGCACCACATATATTACATTTGGTTGCTCCACATATATTGCACCGCATACAGTGGCCGTGGCCGTGGTAGTGGTAACGGTGGTAGTACTCGTGTTGATGATGATGGTAGTGGTAATGAGTGTGGCCTTGGAGGCAACGGGAGATACATGAACTGGTGGATTGATGCGCAACCCGTTTCCATCTCGAGAGACCGCACCTTCGCGCGGATCGCACATGCTGCATCGCGCGGCCACGCCTTCAAACTTGGGCAACAGTGAACATGGGTCCAGAGCTCTTCTTCCTCCTATTCGTTATCCCCCTATTCCTCCTCCTCCTTTTCCTCCACCCGTTCGCGGCCGAACCGCGTTCAATCCGCAACTAAACGTGACATCTCGAAATCCGCCCGTGCCCAGCGGGCACCATGCCGACGTTCTCTGTCGCCTTGATTTTCCCCTCGTCGGCTATTTCGGCATAGACCCATTAACCCCTCCCCTCTCCCCTCAGTCATCTCATGTTTCCAGCTTCAACCCGCCCCTCCCCTCCAACCGCCAAATGGGCAGTGCGGGAGCAGATGCATCGCGAAGCGTGCGTCATACCTCCCTATGCGCCAACGGTTGCACAACTTATGCGAAAAAATTGAAATGTTGCTGCCGACCATGATGGAGGCACACACGCGAACGATATGCCTCATGAAGTCTTCTGCCTGATGGCACCAGAACCACCGTGGGTTCATGAATTCTGAAGATTGGGCTATGTGCCAAAAATAATGATGTTTGTTCACCGTGCTCCACTTCAACTGTTTCTCATCCCTCGCTCGGCTGGCTAAAGCTCCATAAAAAATTAAACAGCGCTCGACTGAAGTCATGCACGTCCTGTGCTGACCGGGCGTCATATACATGCCAGACGATTCCACCACTTTGTAATGCTCGTTGAGATGCTCTACGCACTTCGTGCGCATACGTCGAAAGGGTGATCCATCGTCGTAGTGCTCCTTGAGCACGGCTAACATCACTGGCACCAGATGTCGTTGTTTGGCGGCTTTTACTTCCTTCTTTAAACAAGGATAATCCCCATGAGGTGTTTTTTCGTTGCTGACGAAATATCTCAGACCGAATTGTCCCCCTGCCTGGCAATTTCCAGGCTGGCGGCACGTTCGCCCCGTCGCCTCCTCGCTATTTCTCTAAGCCTCCAACCCCATTCGCCGCGCCTCTCCCCCCTCCATTTCCTTATCCCCACCCCCCATTCCACCGTCATTAGATTATCCTCCGGATCCGCATCCTTCCTATCATCTCTATCTCCTCGTCCCTTTTCTTCCTCCCCATCGTCAGTATCCTCATCTTCCGTGCACCCCAACTGTTCCTCATCCTCCACCTTGTCTTCCCCCTGTCATACAATAACATCCTGATCCTCATCGTCATTCTGGTCAGCGTGAAATGCTTATGCATTGGGCGGGCGGCTCGCGCAGCATTCACGAATGAAATCCGATGTTTAGTCCCCTGCTCCTTATACTCATCCTGGATACGCCCCCAAAGCTCGGCAACAGCTTGCTTGACAGTTTGCCTGGGCCGACGCTGTTCGAATACAATCTCGTAGCAGCAAGTCCCGAGGATATGGCTGGTTACTCCTAGGTCCACTGTGTGCATGGAATCGATCGCGAGGGTGCAGCCCGTGACCCCGTAGATTTCAAACAGCGGGTGGTCGAATTTGCACGGGCGGTCTGGCCGAGATTGAAGCATCCAATGGTTTGGGATCCGCTCCTCGCAGATGTTTCCTTAGTAGGGGCTTGATGATCACGCATGCCCCCCCTTTCTTCACCCGCCCCCGCCCCGCCCGTTTCCGCCAGCCATCCCGCCGCCGCGCTCGACAAAACACATTGTATGGCGCGAAGGCGAGATAAGCACGGGGGATTGGCGGGGCGGGGGGGGGCTGAGCATGCGGGCGGGGGGGGGGCATGGGTGTTCATTTAGCCCGCCACGCGGAAACATCCACTGATTTGATCCCCCGTATTTCCTTCACAAAGTCATTGAACGGATTCGAGGACCGATTTGCGCTACATGCCCAACATGGTTCGACAGCATTCGGCGCGGGAGTCCCCAGATGATTTGCGAAAAACTCAAGGTCCCCTATCACGGAGTGGATGAAAGCTCGGTAAGGTAGTCGCTTATCGCAGAGGTAAGATCCCGCAAGGTTCCCCCTCTTCGTGCCGCGCGGGAACTTCTTGCCCGCCCAGCCCGCCACATCCGTTGGATATCAGCAGGTGCATAGGATATTGATTCTCGTTCCCGCCCTTCCTCCCCCCCTCCCCCCTCCATCCCGCTTCCCATCCAATTTAGTGCAATCCCCATCCTGATCTTCGTCACCTTCATCCTCCGCATCCTTCACCCAGCCACTCTTATCATTTTTCGTCTAATTATCCTCATCCTCCCCCTCCTCTCCCGCATTGTGCCCCTCCCCTCCTTATCCTCTTTGTCCTTGTCCTTTTCGCCATCCTGTCCCTCTGCGCCCACCTGTTTCTCCTCTTCATCACCTTCCTCCACCAACCCGCCTCGAATGGGCGAAGATCATCGCCGTCCAGGTGCCGCGGCGAAGTCAGCCCAATCTTTATCTGGATGCTTGCCAGTCGCGAGTGCGTTCCAGCTCCATTTCAAAATCTGCCAAATGTCTAGCCACGAGTCCGCTTCCTGCGGGTTGTGTTTTTTCTTTGCTGTTACAGAGTAGGGCATGGCCGTAATCAGGAAGCAGAGGTCCTTCGTGGATCCAGTGGCGAGGAGCCCTGTAAATGACAATATCATAGCAGAATCGTGGCTGATCATTTCGGCGCCGTCGCCGTGGAGTTGCAGCGGGATGCAAAACTTGGAATACTCCGCCACTTTCCAAATCGGATGGGCCCTCATCCGCGGGTCTCGCCTGCGGGACTTTAACCAGCGTGCACTCTCGAAATCCGTAATCCTCCACCTCGTATCCCCCGTGCCCCCATTTCCCCTTCCCCCCTCCTTACACCTCTTCAGATGAGGTGCTGGGAGCGGATGCACTAGACCCTTCTACCCTCCCCCGTCCCCCACCACCTCCCCTTTAAGTCCTCACGGAGGGTGGCGAGTGATATTTCGCCAGCCGACGCGTCCTTGACGCGCCGTCCCAAAATTGCGGGAGCTGAGATACTCCAAACAGCCGCTGGAACTCCTCGGGCTGCTAGTGAAACATCGCCGAAAAAAGATCGTGTGGAAGGAGCACTTCCTGGTCGCAAATGATTATGTCAAGCGTTTTCGGCTTCAGCATGTGTATACTTACCACCTCTGGATCTGGAAAGCTGTTGTTTTGCAGGTACTTTCTGGCGAGCGCGCGGTGGATGTTCCCTGGCTGGGTCCCCCAAGATCCCATGGCTGACACGCTGGCGATTTCTGGGATCTGATCCAGGCCGTCTTTGTAGGCTGCGTGCAACAAGCTCTGCGCCTCGGTGCCCTGGATGTACCCCCACGCCCACTTGCGCAGCACTAGGGTCAACAGGTTCCCATGTTCCGCCACCACCTCGGGTTCATTATCAGGGTCCGGGTCCGAATCTGGCTCGGGCGCCTCGGGCGGCTCTTCCAATCTGCGCTTGCTCGCGACTCGTCTCATGTCGCACGAACTCTTGGGCCAGAATGGCTGGGCACGTGAGAAAGATTGCGCTCCCATTATACGCCCTGCTTCCCCTCCCTCCTCTCCCTCCCCCTCCCCCATCGTTTGCCTGCCCTTCCTTACTTGTGAGAGGGATCCCCCGCCACGCCGCTAGGTGCGAAGTGAAAGGCGCTCAGAACCATTAGAACCCTGAATCTTAATCCGCGTGCTCTTGAAAGGGCGCTGAGAGGCCCCATCCGACGAACCCTCAGAGAGATCCAGACAGCTCCTGGTCCACAACCTGGGCACGCTGGCGGGTCGAGCAGAAGGGGGGCGAGGGGAGGGATAAGGGTAGAGGTGGGGGGGCGGAGGTAGGCCAGAGATACTCTGCGCGGAGCTCGAAACCCTTGGAAGCCAGTTCATTGGCTCCGATCCTCAATGTGATGAAGTTGGCTACTCGGCCAAGGCGCTGGATGCAAAGCTACTATCCATATGGGGCCGCGGGACCATGTGGGGATCCACCAACTTTGTCTGGGTGGGGGTTCGCGGTAGTCTTGCAAACCAGCTCGTGCCAGGGGCTCGACCTAGCCCCTCGCAAAAAAAACAACATGCTTGGAATGGCAGCCGAAACCGCGGCGATACGGAACGTCGCACCGCGGGGGGACGGGGACAAAGGGGGAGAGGATCGGCGTGGGCTTTCAAGAGGGGTGGAGGAGGGGGGTGCGTTAGGAGGAGGTCGACGTTCGTAATCGCCTTGTTTTTTTTGCTGCAGCGCGCCTGTCTGCCTACGGGCCTACTTCTCCTGCATGATCGGTAGCGCCAGCGCCTGCTTGAATACCGCCCTGCAGTCCACGCACATATTCGCAGCCTTGGCGTGGGGCACGTTGGACTCCATCATCATGTCTCCGAACTTGTTCTCGAACGTGCGAATCGACGACAGGATCTGGGAGCATCGCAGTTCTCTCGCGATCTCGGAACGCCCGATCTTGTTAACGCTATCCCTCCACCGTCCCTCTGGGCGCGCAAGCCGCAGCTATCTCGCGCGTGACGTGTGCGCCTGGGCGGCCCCAGGCAGAAGGCCACGGAAACACCTAGGAACCCCAGGTGGGCCGAGGGATCCATACGGCCCTGACTCCTGCACCCTAGGCCTCAACCCCCGTCCACTCTCCTTGCGCCCCTCTCCCATCCAGTCAAGGCCTGGACCTGCCCCCCTCAATCCACCGCAGCATGTACCCAACACATTCGCGTACTAAAAACACCAAGCGCACAAACTGCTGGCGCACAAAAAAATCATCGAGCCTTCTTCCCCTTCAAGTTCATCGCGCCAGAGGCGGTCGCCATCGCCTCCACGAGAGTCTTGGTGCCGACCTATGCGGAATCGCTATTCTGCGGTTGCGTGTGTCTCGCTCTCTATAGCTGTCTCTCTTTCCCCTCCCTCTGAGTCGCGGTAAGACTCTCACGCACGGATTTCCCGACGTATGCCATGTTACGCATATGTGCGCGCGCGCGTGCATATATTTGAATGTGAATTTGCCTGGCTGTACGGGCACGTATATGGTTAACAGACATCTGACCATTGTGTGTGTGTGCATGCGCACACGCATGCATACATACACCGTATGCATCTACCTACATAGAGATGTGTGCGTGTTTGTACGTCTCGTACGTATACACTTGTTTCTGTGTGCATGTGCATAAGTGAGGATGCGCGCGTGTTGGCTCTAAACTTCACCTAGCTTCGTCAATGGCCTGTTCGTAACCGCACCATCCTCCCCACCGTCGCACCCCCTCTGTCGTTCAAGCAAAGCAGAGTAGATGTTAGCTGCGCCCTTGGGACCGCACACGCGTCGTAGAATCTCGTGATGAGGGACTTCGCCTGGTCGCTGTTCGTGGCGGACTTCACCGTCACGCTCATCAGGGGCGCGCAGATGACGTGGAACTTGAGTTTAGGATATTGTTTTCCTCAATCAATTCTGGCATCACTGGGGGTTCTTACTTCGGTTAACCGCCTCGGCCCCCCCCGCCGTTAACTCGCGGCCGCGCCGCCCGTCGCCGCCCGTCGCCGTCGCCTCAGTCGCCGCCATCCCCGCCCGTCGCCGCCATACCCGTTCGTTGCCGCCCGTAGCCGTCGCCGCGTCGCATACATTGCACCGCATAAGATTGCGCGTTCGTTGGGTAGTACCAGTATTGCTGCTACTACGAGTACTATTATAAAGTTTGGTACGACTGCTACTGCTACTATTATTTCTACTACTACAGCAACAGCAACAGCAACTACTACTACTACTACTACTACTACTATTACTATTACTACTACTACTACTACTACTACTACTACTGCTACTACTACTACGACTACACCAACACCTACTACTACTACGGCAGCAGTAATCATAGTAGTCAGTGTAGTTGCTGTAATCGCAGTAGTCGTAGCAGTAGTAGGAGTAGTAGTCACAGTAATAGTAGCCGTAGCATGCATATTAGTAACATTAGTAATCGTAGTCGTAGTAGTCGTCGTAGTAGTAGTAGTAGTAGTAGTAGTAGTCGTAGTAGTAGTAGTAGTAGTAGTAGTAGTAGTAGTAGTAGTGGTCGTAGTATTAGTAGTAGTAGCAGTAGCAGTAGTAGTAGTAGTGGTAGTAGTAGCAGTCGCAGTAGTAATGAGCGCCGTTGTCGTAGCCGTAGTAGTAGTAGTAGTAGTAGTAGTAGTAGTAGTAGTAGTAGTAATGGTAGTAGTGGGGGTAGTAGTAGTAGCAGCAGTAATGGGAATAGTAGTAGCAGTAGCACCAGTAGTAGTAGTGGTAGCACCAGTAGTAGCAGCAACAGTAGCAGTACTAGTCGGAACATAATAAGAATAGCAGTGCTAGTCGTAGTGGTAGTTCGGCTAGAAAGGGGAATCTATTTGGTGCAGCATATGCGGTGTAAGCTATGGTGTGCCATCTATTACAAGCATCGTGCGGTACAACATATGTTGTGTTATGCCCCCCAAGCGGTGCTATGATGTGCACGCAGGACCTCTTATTCTTTCTCTACTGAACTGGGCCGCGGATTTGGAATGGTGGTTATGTCGTTGCCGTCGCCGCCCCGCCGCCCGTCGTCTGGGCCTGGGCGTTGGCATGACGGCTGTGTCCCTGCCGCCTATTCGCAGCTTCCTCGTCGCCTTGTTGTTGCGTATGGCTGTGCATCGTTATGCATTTCGTCGCATTGCTTTGAATTCGCATTGCGGTTCCGTGATCTGACACCGCAAAGTGCACGCCATATAGATTGCACCGCATTGCTGTTGCCACATCTATATATGTAATCACATACACTTCACCAACGTAGCTTACACCACATGTATTGCACCACGCAGTTTGCACCACCTGTGTTCCACCACATAGTTTACACAACATGTATTGCACCACGTAGATTGCACCACATGCATTGCACGAAGTAGGCCGCCCCACGCATATTGCACCATGTAGTTTGCGCCACATCTACTGCACCACACAGCTTGTACCACATATATTGCACCACCGATGCTGCTAGAAACCAACTGTTCGGGGTCCACGTTGGCGAACATGCTACGCATGAATTCGAGTGGTGTGTTTCCTATCTCTCTGTACCCCCTCTGCCCCTGCCCCCCCCCCCCCTCTCGCCATCCCTTCTCCTCTTCTTCTGTCCTCGTAACCCGCTGCGTTCCCACAAGCCATGCGGAGCCTCGCCCCCCCCGTCGCTTACGCATCCCCAACGAGGAAGACCAACGCAATTGAAAAGGGTGCGGTGCTCGAAAGAGAAGGATTGGAACGGAAGCGGGAAACCAACAACATTGGAGACAACAGATCGCATGAGAAATGAATAGTCAAGGACAAATGTTGAGCTCCTTCTTGTCCGCTGGTGCGCGCGGAGTCGAGCTGCGACCGCGGCCGCGTCCAGCACCGCGCCCAGCACCGCGCCCGCGGCCACTTGACTGCTGAGCACGCCGACGGCGAACATCCTCGTCGTCGCTGCCCTGCTTCGAGTCGTCGTCGCTCTCGTAGCCCATGTTCTCGAAGTTGGCTGTGTGGCAGTATTTCAACACTGGAATGTACAAGGGAGCTGCATGATCGAACGCTTGGGACACCTACGCTTCTGATATGCACGGTGACCTACGTGAACATCGTTGCAATCATTGAGCTTGACAAAACTGAGCCATCACACGCGAATCGCATCGACAATGCGCGTATCGAGAACGAGCATTGCAATCATCTGAAACGCACACCTTTCGAGCATGCACGGTCGCGCTAACAGTTAAACAGTGCGGTAGCATTGTTCAAATGTTAGCGTTCGTCACGCCATACCAAGGAGGGAGCAACGCCTAGCACATCACATAACGTGTTCCGGGACAGCGCCATACAGGATTCAAAGCACCGCGGCACTTGGTCGACGAAGGACGATGGTAAGAGGAGGGTGACAAAACGCAGTCCGTGACCCAACTGGACCTGCTTGCCTTTCTTCAAGGCCTTGGACAAGAAGTCGAACTCCATGCCCTCGATCGCCTTCTGGCCAGTCACCTCGCGCCGCTTGCCCCGCGTCAGCTCCTTGGTATGCTCGTCCGAAATGTCGAGGTACAGCTTCCGCTTGGGGTTCAGCGGGTTCTTCTTGGACTGGGAAGGACGCCGCCCGATCGTTGTTAGACACCCCCTCCCCCAGACCACGACGGCTCGACACATCCCCAGCGTTCAACGGAACATTGCAAGTGAACGCATGCAGCATTCGCGCATGAACCATGCACGTGCGTTTACAATTGACGATTCTGCGCGCCGTTTCGACGTGGCTGGGGGAGGGCGGGGAGGACAGGGTGGTGGATTGAGGAGGAGGGGGGGGGGGGGGGGGGGGGGGGGGGGGGGGGGGGCAGGATGGGAGAGGGGGGAGCGGACGGATTGGAAGGAAGGCGCCATCTCAACAGTTCGACCACCCTGGCGTTTCGGCCACTCCCCACCAGCCTCGAACTTATCCCTACCCCTGAGATTGACACACCAAACGACGATGACAATCTTAGGGATGCACCCTCAGAAACTGAGGGAATCCCTAAGGTCGCTATCGTGATGAGGCGATGCCGAACATAGGGATAGGGATATGTGCCAGGCTGGTAAACTCCGATGCGTCGGCATCCCACGACAATCCGACGTGCATTCCCGAATGCGATCTCACCATGAGCGTGCCTTTCTCCATCATCTCCTCGGCCTCCTCCGCGCCGTACTTGTCGATGAAGAACTTCTTCGGCTGCCACTTGGAGGTCTGCTTCACGCCCTCCGTCAGGCCGACGGACGTGACCACGTTCCAGAATGTGTTTTTTTCATCTCGGGGTCCTGCAGATGTTTGAGCAGCGCACGGTTTCCTCCTCCTCCTCCTCCTCCTCCTCCGTGAGTTGTCACATGGGCACGAAAACATGCCTTGTCCATTTACCACCTTGCAACGAGCATGTACATGCTCAGTCGGGACAACGGCACTGATGTCTGCATCATGTAATATGGCCCTCTCTCCTCCCCCAGCACAACGCTACAACAAGTGAACACGGGTTTCCTTGATCCAACCCATCAAGAGCTTCTGCTTCGCCAATGTCTTGGTCCCGCCCTTCCGCTTCTCCGCCTGGCTTGCCAAATCAGCCGCCCCGTTGGTAGCTAGATCACGCATGGCACGCACCTGCCTTGCATAATGACAGCCGCCAGCTTGGACGAGAGGACGCTGCATGCCAAATGGACATGCACGTTGCAACCGCCATCCCTAAACACCTACCCTGGCGTCACGCCGAAACAGCCTTACACTCGCGGGCATAATCAACAGAACCGCTCGGTGCACATGCATTCGTTGGGAGGGGCGTCGAAACGTGTGAGGGGTGTGCCGAAATTTACCCGAGTGCGCATGCAGACGGTGTCATTGGGGCATTCGGTGGAGCTCCATGACGGCCCACGAAAAGTGTGAGGGTTGCACCGAAATGGACCCGATCACGTATGTTGGCCCTTCGAATGGGGCCTTCGGTGGGGTTCCCTATGGGGCCACGAAGGGTGTGAGAGGCACGCCGAAATGGGCCGAGAACGCATGCGGGCCTTGCCACTGGTCTCTTCGGTGGAGCCCCCTAAGGGGCGACGAACCGTGCGGGGGGTGTGCCGAATTGGACCCGAGTGCGCATGCGGGCGTTGCCATTGCGGCCTTCGGTGGGGTCCCCATAAGGGGTCACGCAACGCGTGGGGTGTGTGTGCTGACATGAACCCAAGCGTGCATGCGGGCCTTGCCACTTGGGCCTTCGGTGGGGCCCGTATGGGGCCACGAAGCGTGTGAGGGGTGTGCCGAAGTGGACCCGAGCACGCATGCGGGCCCTGCCATTGGGGCTTTCGGTGGAGCCCCCTCGGGCCACGAAACGCGTGCGGGGTGTGCTGAAATTTAACATGGTACGCAATTGGTCCTTGTCACTTGGGCGTTCGGTGGAGCCCCCGACGGGGCCACGAAGGCCGTGGGCGAGGAAGAGGAAAGGAGGGAGGGGGAGCAGGGGGAGGAGGAGCGGAAGAGATGCGCGGCGCTGCCAATTAAAAATGAGGACCCACCTCACAGGAGGCTTGGGAAGAAGGACCCAACCCACTGGAGGGCTGGGAAAGAGGAGGGAAGACGACGAGGGGGAGAAGGATGATGAGGAGCATGGGGGGAGTGAAGGAGACGCGCGGCGCCGCGAACCCAAAACGAGAACCCACCAAACATGAGGATTGGGGAAAACAACAGAGGCCGAAAGGGCGGCGGAACGGCCTCGTCGTACGCATCCTGGGCCTGCGACTCGTGGGCACGAGCCGTGGTGAACTGCCCGTAGAGGCACGCGATTTCGTTCTTCGAGAAGAGGCCTCTAAGCTGGGCCGAGTCCGTCTCGTCGCCCTTCTCCCTGTAGCAATATTTATTGTCACAGCACAAAAGCACTAAAGAACTAGAGTGCCTTGAAACCCTTGCCCTCAACTTGTGCCTTGCCCTCGCCTCAGCTCGCGATCCGCTCACAACTGGGCCCACGAATGGGCCAGTTGGACAACGAATGGGCCAGGTGAGCGAATGTACAACGAATGGGCCAGGTGAGGGGGCGAGGAAAACAAGCAAATAATGAGCGGGTGGCGAATGAGCCAGCACGCAAACAAAAAAAATCGATCCTGAAGAGCTGCACCCGCGCATTGAAGTCCTTGCCCTCCGCCAGCGCGAGGATCTTGGCACGTGCAATCCTGTGGGCGAGTTTGAATGGCGAGCGGGACGGGGGGGGTGATCCGATGAGCGCGGGCATCTTTCCGACATGGGCACAGGCATTTGGACAGATGCTGGCGCCAATCGAAACTTTGGCACATGCGTTGTTTCAAACACCAACTGTCCCTTTGGCATCATGAGGCACAATTGCCGTGCTGCCCGACGCCTTGCTGTCGGACGCCTTCCCCTTCGCCTTCTTGATCGTCTTCGTCCCCGCGGCAAAGGAGGCGGGCTTCTTGGATGGCTGTGAGTCGTCATGCATTGCAATCGCTGGACACATGGACACATTACAATCGTTGGACACATTGCATTGCATTGCATAGACAACGAGACACACGGACACATGGAACGTACACTCAGACACACAGAGCATACACCTAGCCACATAGAAAGCACTTGCGCACACCACATAGACACATTGAAACTACACCTGGACACATAGACACAATGCAAGTCAGCAACACGTAGAAATATACATCCTCACTGACAGTTTCGGCGCACATTACTGGAATGAAAATGTGGGTTCCTTCCCCATGGTGCTGAAGATGTCGCAGCCGTCGGTCAGCCGCGCGAGTCGTAGTGGATACGATCTCCGAAATGGCAGATTGTCCCTGGTACAATCTGAGATACAAACAGCATAATACTGACAGGAGTTTGATTATATTTTTGGTGATTGATCAGGCATGTTTTAGTGATCGAACGTACTCTAGTGTTGATCATTCCTACTGCAATGATTGAACAGGCTTCGGTCATGTCCCGTGCACACTGCTTACATAAACATACACATGCTAGTAATTTGTGTTGTAATTTGATGTCCGTTGTACTACGCAGGCACGGTGTCCAATACATTGAAAGTGTGTTGATCTGACGTTGGTCTGACGTTAGACCAACGTCAGAGTCATATCTGACGTTGGTCTGACGTTGGTCTGACGTTAGACCGAAATGTCTGACGTCAGGCTAACGTCAGACCAACGTCAGATGTCAGTCTGACGTTGGTCTGACGTTAGACCACCGTCAGATCAGTACAGTTTACAGTATAATACACTCACACATAAATTGCACCTATGTATGGTACACATACCTATACAACCACGATTAGTTAAGTGATATGGGGCAACTTTCGTACTTACTTACGATTGCACATGGGCATGATCCACGACTGTTCGTATCTAATCAATTCGACTCGTACCTAATTAGGTAGACCACCCGTGCGCAAATGTTATCACTTAGACTTGTTTGTATATACTCAGGAGGCCTCGTGGGATATGTGGCCCGTGAGCCACGCTACTCCCATGCGTGATATAACATGACCTCTTTGGATACATGCCACATTGTTTATCGTCCTCCTGTCGAGGATCACGCAACCTCCATGCTCTGACTTCGATGCACTCATGCCATGTTCAGGGACCACGAAAGGCGCATATGTCGAGCACCCGTCCACGACGGTCATCCCCGAACGCCGCGGCGCTCAACGATAGTGCGCTGCTCATGCAGCAAACGTGCTGGCCACATCACGGGATTCCCACCATCCATCCAGCAATCATTCCTTGCTCTTCCTGTTCTCGTGCCTCCTTCCTTGACTCATGCTTCCTGACTCCCCCTCCCCCCCCATCGTCACTGCAGCCCGCGCTGCAGCCTCCAGGCTGCATGACGCAACTTATTTGAGCTGCTTAGCCCTCCAGGTCTTCGCCTGCTCCTTTGAAAATTTATGCTGGCAGGCGAGGCGCATGAGACGCGATATCAAAGCTGCGTGATCCTCCGTCTGCGGCTTCCTAATCTCGAGGAAGAGCGTCCGCTTCGACGAGCCTGGCACCTTAGAACATATATAGGACTTGTCTTTCGCGTAGCAGGCGTACATGGGCCCCAGGGTGGGGTGCTCGTTGAAGCGAACGAGCTTGGGGTCAGCGTTCACCGTCTTCGTGGCCTTGGGCTTCTTGACTTCGGCCTGGAGATATGCGCATGTTATATGTCATGTATGTGCTGGTGCTTTCATATTTCGCCATGTAACCATGACCGTATATGCGAGAATGCTGCCATGTCCGTACATGCGGGTGGTCTCCGTCACACACGCACGCACAACCGTTATGTACTCCCCGTGCCATTGCCCATCTTTCCTCCGCCCTCGCTTCCTCATATGACCGCCTAACTCACACCCCTGCTCCCTCCCCCGCAACTGCGTCCTGGGATATCTCCTCCGTGCCCCCTCCATTCACATTCGATAGTAAAACTGCGCATCCTTCAAATGATGCTTGTATGCAGGGACGGGCTTCGCCTTCTTCGCGGCCGTAAGCAACTTCTCATCGTCCTCGTCTGAAGCAACGGGCGGGCAGGGAGTGCATGGCGTCGTCGAGCGGGGCGTGCGAAGAGTGCGGGGCGCACAGGGCGCGCAGGGCGCACGAGGCGAAGAACTCGTCGAACTGCTGTTCTTGATGGCGATCGCCAGGGCCTGGCGGGCGGAACGAGGCGATGGCAATACGGTGATGACAAAAGGCACTGACCGTATCCCAGGAGGTGCTACCCCCAGCATCCTCACACCTCTTCCCCACCCACCCCTTACTCACTATCCCTTGCTCTCCATGCCGTACTCCCCAGCCATTACTCCCTGTCCCGTACCCCCCATCCCTTTCTCCTCCCACCCACAGCGCAGGGGGGCACAATTGCCGACGAGGGTTAACACCATCACGGGCGCACATGAATTGATTTAGAGAAATCGGGGACGGTGCTTCAGTGCTCCAGTCGCCGTCGGAGGGTGCGACCGCAGACGGGGCCGAAGAATGGACCGAAGGTGGCGGACAGTAGCGCAGCGGTAAGGTTAGAGGAGGGACCCGAACACCGATGTTGATTTGTTAATACGCCCCAGTATTGCAGTCTGCGAACTGCTCCCGCAACTTACCCTTGCGAAGAACCCAGCCCCTCTTCCACGCGTGGAACACACCAACAATACCGCTCGATGCACAAGATCTCGATGGCGCGGAGTGGCGTCGACACGTGTGTGTGTGTGTGTGTGTGTGTGTGCGTGTGTGTGTGTGTGTGTGTGCGTGTGGGTGCGTGTGTGTGCGTCTGGGCGGCGTAAACCATTTGAATAAGCCTGAGCGCCACCGAAGAAGATATTCACAACTGCGGTGTTCACAATTGCACATGGTTGGGTCCTTCGCCAGGCTAATGTTTTTCTTTCTGCATCGCATAGCGCAGTGCGCCATGCGCTCCAATCTTCACAGCGAGGCTCGCCCTCCCTGTCAGGAGGACTAATCGCTCTCCCTAGGATGGTCATCCCACGGGAGAGCTCTGAATGCACACAGTGTCCCCCAAGGGCCGGGGGAAAGCAGTATCGGATCGCGCAAGTGCGGGGCGACCCCGAGGTCACGTGCGGCACGAGCAGATGAGCCGCCGTCGGGGAAAATGCCCGCTGCGCCCCTATTATACAAAATTGACAGCGGCTGCCAACGATGCTTATCGCCATATGCAAACGTAGTCCGACCCCCAACTCGGTGCATAAACTCCGATGTATCGACGCACAGTCCGATGCAAAGTCCGATGTATCGATGTATCGCGATACATGTCCGACGCGTCGCGCGCCGCATCACGGGGGGGCAGGCGCCGCGCCAGTGCCATGCTGCTGGTATGGCGCCGCCTGGGAGGGCGCCGCATCACCGCGGTTCGCGCGCACGGCCTGCGCTGGCGACCCGCGCGGCGCTGCCTGGGCCATAACCCCGAGCAGCTCGTTGGTCTCCGCGATGCGGTCCGCCACCAACTCCACTCGCTCTGTGAGCGTCTGCAACAGGTTGTTCGACTCCTCGATGGCCTCGTGCGTGGCATCCGTACCCACCTGCAAACCAGCGATCCCGTCGACGATTGCCTGCAGCAGCGTTTCCGTGGGCGACGGTCCTGGTGTTTGCTGGCCAGCTGCTGCTGCTGGCTGCCCTGCTGGCGCGGGCGGCGGCTGAAGCACTGGAGCTCCAGCTGCTGGAGGCGGAGGTCCATCCGGAGCCCCAGTTGCTGGAGGCTGATGTCCAGCTGGAGGTACTGGCTGGCCGCGGCCAGCTGCTGCGGGCGGCGGCTGAAGTCCTGGTGCCGCTTGCGCTAGCTGAGGCGCTGGCAGCGCCAGCTGCTGCGGAGGTGGTTGGATGTAGTTCTCGTCCGTGTGAACCTGCACGATGTGAACCCTCCCCCAGCCGCGAGTGAAAGATGCCAAATTGTTCCAGGCTCCCTCTGTCCTGTTCTTGTGTCTGACCGCCGCCAAGTGATCTGCCGTCACTGTGCTCCCATTCGTAGCGCACATAAGGCACTTCCACGAGCCCGTGGCGCGGCCCCACTGCATGTAGGGTGCGTCCACCCACGACCCGTCACTGAGCGACACCGTCTGCGGGCAAGTCCATTCGTTCTCCACGAACTGCAAGTGTGCCGCCATGACGGGCGGACGCTCGCTCTCTGCAGGGCGGTGGAAACTCCAGCTCGCCCTCTGAAGGGCCTTCGCCAAAATGGCTTTGGCCTAAATGGCTGCATTACGGAATAGGTCGCCCTAGATGGTTGCATTACGGCATTCCGTCTAATCTCGCCTCGTCCGCCGCCTCCTCATCCGCCTTCCTATCCCTCGCCCGCCCTCCTAACCCTCATCCGCGCTATGGATTCTCCCTTCTTACTCGCTCTCCTCCTCCTTCACATGCAATGCGCCGCGCCGTGGCACCCAAATGAAATTGAACGAAACGGGATTGTTTCGAGGCTGTCGACTAATGAACATGTTCTCGCCCACTACGGGCGCGACATCCTAATCCTGCGACCGAGCTCGTACAGCGCCGTCTCAGAGAGATCGTAGGACTCATAGGCACGCACCGCGGTAGAAGGCGCGCACGCAAGGGTAGTGGGGGCAGAGCGGATCGGATCGAAGACAGCCGCTGCCCAGCGGGGACGCGCGCGAGGGGTCACGCCCCCAGACGGTGTAGGAGATGTTCCCTCAGACGGCGCGGGGGTCGCTCCCTCAGGAGCTGCTGCCTCAGACTGCGTAGGAGATGCTCCCTCAGGAGCTGCTGCCTCAGACGGCGTAAAAGGTGCTGCCATCGACGATGTCGGAGCTGCTGGCATAGACGGCGTAAGAGGTGCTGCCATCGACGACGTAGGAGCTGCTGCCATAGACGGTGTTGGAGATGCTGCCATAGACGGTGCAGGAGCTGCTGCCTCAGGCGATGAATACGGGGATCCAATGCTGCTGCTCTTGCTGGTGATGCGGCAGCGCTTGGATGCAGGCGTGTCGGGTGCGACCTCCACGTCGGCCTCGTCGGCGGGCGTTTTCTGCGCGGCCTTGCTGGCGGCGCGCTCGGAGAGGAGGGCCCTCGCGGCCTCGCCACCTCGAGCCCTGATGGGGGAGGAGGGGCAGGAGAAGGGTGAACAGATATAGAGGTGCGAAGAGAAAGCGACTGAGGGGGAAGGCGAGACATATACGCATACGTACACATAGTTATACACATGTACATGTTCACATGTGTTTATGTATTTGTACACTTCTATGCCGATAAAGAAGGATATATGAGATCTAGGTGTGCATCCAATTATCGATGGACAGAAGTGCGAGCATGAGTACAATTTAGGGGGTGAATATAAGGACTATGGGGATACATCTATCTATAAATACATATGTACATATCCAGGATATAAGCATCCTTCATCGAAGTCTCCTCATCGACCACCTCCGCGGTCGAGGATGAGACTTCGATTCCTCAGTCTCCTCCTCGACCACGGGGCGGTTGAGGAGGAGACTGAGTAATTAAAGGAAGAGGACGAGGAGGAGAAGGAGGAGGGGGAGCCTGGCCGAGGCCTCGAAATATGCTCTAATGCCACCAGGGGGTGGCACGTCCTCGAAGGCTGCCTTCACCACGTTCGCCACGTCGGCCACGAAGCTGTCCGTAGACTTGTACACGGGGTAGGTCGTCGATGAGGGGGTGTCACCCGACAGGCTCTTGATGTGGATCGTGCTGCTGAATATGTCCATCCTCAGCTGGCCGTTCTTCGTGGCGGGGATCGACACAGAGATCTTCTGTTTGAGCGCCAGCTTGCTCAAGGCAACGTAGTAGTGGTTCTTCTGGGCGTAGCTGACTGGCCTATAGGCCCATGCTTGGTGACCGCCGCGCAGCCACACGATCGCGCCGATGGTGGCCAAGCGCTGGATCCGGATGTTCTCCTTGACGACCTTGGGAGACTCCGTGTTGCCCAGGGGGGGGGTTCGCGCTGCGCTCGAAGCCAACCTGGTCCCAAGGCATCCACGTGTCCTCAGGGAGCTCGAACCAAGCGAAGCCCCCCCTCCGCAGGCGCAAGCTGAGCCCCATCAGGCGCTGGTAGCCGCACTCCTCCGTGACGTCCCACTCGTGCGTGAGGGTCTCGGCGCACGTCAAAGAGGGCCCACTGGTGGCCTCGCAGTGCGTTGCCAAGGCCCACTGCGAATCGTTCACGAACTCGATCAGGGCCAAGTTTGTCATGCAGGGCCCGCGGGTGGTCTCGAAGAGCGATGGGAGGCACGGCGTCGCGAACTCCACGAACATCCTCAACACATTGCACGGAGCAAGGCTCTTAAAGAGCGTCCATCGCTCTGGAATGCAGAATTCGCTCGCCAGGGAGTGCAGTTCGGAAGCCGATACTGTCAGCGCGGCGTGCGCATACGCCGAGGTCATCCTCTGGACACCTCTACAATAGAATCCCCACCTTAAGCCCAAATGGCTACGGCGGGGGATGAGGTGAGGGGGGAAAGGCGGAGGAAGGGGGGAAGGGGGGGAGGGGCACAATATGCACCAAGAGAGCCCATGCCAAGGCTCAAACAAAACACAACGCAGGCACAGGAGAGCTTCAAGATGAAGACCCTCTTGTGCTGTTTTTTGTTATGCCGTTTCCTGGGCTCTTTCAGGCAATTGCGCAGCCCTGCGCGGAGAATGATAAGAGCCATCAAACCACAGCAAGCAAGAACGAGGACAGAGGGGGAAAGGGTGGAGGCGACGAGGACAATTACGCTACCGAGGAACCCCACATACTTATGTGCAATTCTGCGTTCTCAGCCCTCGTCGCGAATGTTCCCCTATGTGTCATCCAACGCCATATTGCTTGAACCTCCTCCCTCTTCCTAGCCTTCTATCCCCCGTCGAGGACAGATTCGAGCCAGCCAGCGGCCGCGGTGAGGGATCACCCCCTGCGCACCCCCAATGGTGTCGAAAAAATGCCGCGCCTGCTATGCCCTGGACGACCGTCGTGCATAGCGGCCGCGCTGAGGGACCACCCTCTGCGCACCTCCTGTGGTGTCGAGAAAATGCCACGCCTGCCACGATCTGCGAGCGTGTCACGGATAGAGGCAGCGCTGAGGGACCACCCTCTGCGCACCCCTTGTGGTGTCGAGACAGTGCCACTCCTGCCAAGATCTGCGAGCGTGTCACGGATAGAGGCCGCGCTGAGGGACCACCCTCTGCGCACCCCCTGTGGTGCCGAGCAAGTGCCACTCATGCCACGATCTACGAGCGCGTCACGGATAGAGGCCGCGCTGAGGGACCACCCCCCCTTGCGCACCCCCTGCGGTGTCGAGACAGCGCCACTCCTGCCACGATCTGCGAGCGTGTCACGGGTAGAGGCCGCGCTGAGGGACCACCCTCTGCGCACCCCCTGTGGTGTCGAGACAGTGCCACTCCTGCCAGGATCTGCGAGCGTGTCACGGATAGATTCCGCGCTGAGGGACCACCCTCTGCGCACCCCCATGTGGTGTCGAGAAAGTGCCACTCTTGCCACGATCTGCGAGCGTGTCACGGATAGAGGCCGCTCTGAGGGACCACCCTCTGCGCACCCCTTGTGGCGTCGAGAAAGTGCCACCCCTGCCACGATCTGCGAGCGTGTCACGGATAGCGGCCGCGCTGAGGGACCACCCTCTGCGCACCCCCTTGTGGTGTCGAGAAAGTGCAATTCCTGCCACGATCTGCGAGCGCGTCACGGATAGATGCCGCGCTGAGGGACCACCCTCTGCGCACCCCTTGTGGTGTCGAGAAAATGCCACGCCTGCCACGATCTGCGAGCGTGTCACGGATAGAGGCGAGGCCGCGCTGAGGGACCACCCTCTGCACACCCCCTGTGGTGTCGAGAAAGTGCCATTCCTGCCACGATCTGCGAGCGCGTCACGGATAGAGGCCGCGCTGAGGGACCACCCTCTGCGCACCCCCTCTGGCGTCGAGAAAGTGTCACTCCTGCCACGGTCTGCGGGCGTGTCACGGATACAGGCCGCGCTGAGGGACCACCCTCTGCGCACCCCTTGTGGTGTCGAGACAGTGCCACTCCTGCCACGATCTGCGAGCGCGTCACGGATAGAGGCCGCGCTGAGGGACCACCCTCTGCGCACCCCCTGCGGCTTCGAGAAAATGCAACTCCTGCCACGATCTGCGAGCGTGTCACGGATAGAGGCAGCGCTGAGGGACCACCTCTGCGCACCCCTTGTGGTGTCGAGAAAGTGCCACGCCTGCCACGATCTGCGAGCGTGTCACGGATAGAGGCCGCGCTGAGGGACCACCCTCTGCGCACCCCCACCCCCTGCGGCGTCGAAGGAATGCCCTGTGTGGTATGATGTGCTGTGCTTTGCTGTGCTGTGCTGCTGTGCGGTGCCGTGCCGTGCCGCGCCGCGCTGTGCTGTGCTGCGTTGTGCGAGAAGGAGAAAGGGGAGGGGGGGGGGTGTGAGACGCGGGTGCGGCGCGGCAGGGAAGAAAACCAGAACCCCACGAAACATGTGGGGAATGATACCGCGCACTAAACCACAACCCGAGCATAACGAGGTTGGGAGTGAGAGGGAGGGGCGCGATGACACGCCTCGCGCGCATCGGAGACGCGCGATGAAACTGGCCAGAGGAGTGAGGAGGGTGGAGGGTGGAGGGCGGAGGGGGAGGGCGGAACGAGGAGGGTGGAGAGAAGAGGGTGAAAAGGGGGAGGGCGGAGTTACGAGGGTGGAGGGCGGAGGGCAGAGCCACGAGGGCGCGGCGCCCAGGGAGAGGGGGGAAGCGAGGAGAGGGACATGATGATGAGGATAGGGAAGGGGATGCATGGGAATGATGAGGGCGACAAAAAAAGCATGCCCGTTCGGGCCTTCAGCTCCTTGTCCGTCACCCTGAACTTGGGGTCGTCCTCGTCCTCGTTCTGGTGGATCTTCATGTCCTGGTAGTCGGCCTCGGGTTGCGCGGGTCGAGGCTCCGTTCCTCCTTTTGTCCTCGTACCTCCATCCTTCCCCCTTTCACCCTCCTCTCTCTCGCCCTCCTCTCTCCACTCTTCTCTCCTCTCTTGCCAGCGTTTCTCGTCTGTTATGCACCTTCCTCATCGCCCCTCCGCCCCCTGCTGGCGACGGGCCTTGTCGCCCTCGCTGGCGCGGGGCATGATGAGGTCGCAGTTCTTCCCCATGAGCCACAGGAAATACTGGATGGAGTCCAGCTCGGTAGCGTTGAGGCCACTGATGGCCTTGGCACGATGGGGAAAGCCGGATGAATCAGGATGGAACAGGACTGGGGGGTGTTGGGCGAAGAGAAGGGAATATAGAAGACGCGACGAGGGGGGAAAGCCAAGAGTAAGGAATACGACGTCACCATCACTTCCCCTCCAGCTTCATCCTATGCTGCCTGGCTTCATATCGATGTGTCTCCAGTTTGTCCTCCTCTGCCCCAATATCCTGCCCAGCGCCCCTATCGCCTGTCGAAGCCGAACGTCGTTGTTCTTCAGCCTCCTCAAGTGTTTGTAGATCGTGGTGATTTTGTCGGCGAGGGATCCGGCCCTCTCCTTCAGGGGCTTGTTGATGGGCTCGGTGGTGCAGTTAGGCTGCCTGGGGGGGGCGGGCATGACGTTTCTGCGCGCCCCTCGTCAAGATGGGAAAGCGAGATGCGAGGTCGGGAAAGCGAGATGCGAGGTCGGGAGGGGGGGGGCGGGCTGAATGGGGCGGGCGCGGACGTTTTTGACGAGGGTTGCGGCTCCGAAGCTACATTGCTCACTGCAGTCCTCCTGTTCCTGTCTCCTTTCCTCCTCCTCCTCCTCCTCCTCCTCCTCCTCCTCCCTCCTCCTAGCCCCTCTGTCTCCTCAGTTCCCGACGATAGTCGCCGTGCGCCATTGTCCCTCCGCATTCCCCACCCTTCGTCCCCCTCTCCTTCCTCCTTTCCTCGCTCCTCGCGGACGCCTGGCGATCACGCCCGTCAGCGCGCGGCGCACCACCGTGAAGTTGACCTCGCAACTCGGGCACGCTTTGATGAGGACCTCTACCTGAAAGATCTGTTATTTATCATCGAGGCGTTGGTCTGACGTTAGTCTGACGTTGGTCTGGCGTTGGTCTAGCGATTGGACCAACGTCAGACCAACGTCAGACCAACGTCAGACCAACGTCAGACCGACTTGGTCTGACGACCAACCAACGTCAGCCCAACGTCAGATCTCTTCGTTGCTCCCCATGGGGGTGGGAAGAGGCCGTTTTGAAGAGCAACCGCCAATGGTGCCATCAGGTGAAGGCTGCGCGCGTGCACAGCGTGGTCTTTGCCGAGGGTGTGGTAGTTGTAGAGATTGAAGGCTCGCTTGGAGCCTTGGTTCCTAACATGGTCTTGGAGGGCCACCTCCAGGGACTCTGCGTCCACGGTGGGCGCCTCGCGGTGCGCCATGCGAGCAAAGCGCGAAAGGGGGTGGCCAAACGCACTTCTGAGCTCAAACGAGCTGTGCGCGCAGGCGAGGGTTGAAGGATAGGGGGCATGTGTGCCGACACTGGCGGGGGAACGCTATCCAAACTTGTCTCTGGGGCCGCAGGTGGAGCTCCCTGAGGGGCACGGCCCACGCGACAATCTATGTCCTCCACAACGGAACACTTTCGACCACACCTGTAGCTTGGTAGAACCTCAGTGGCGATAGAAGTGGCGGTGTCTACTGGGTGCGTTTTTTCTGCAGTACCGAATGCACAAGGTCTATCAGGTGCCCATCAGACGGCCCCTGGTCCCACAGGTGCCACAGGTCCCACTAGGTGCCCACAGGTCTCACCAGGTGCCCGCAGGTCCCAAGGGGCCCCGTGCACGGGTGCCCAGCACACACTAGGAGGCACGTTTTCACCCTCAATCGGAGTCGCTCGGGCCCTCCCCGCGCGGCGGTGCAAAGGTCTCCTGAATCCTATATTCGCACACAGAACAGAGACTGTCTATTGCAGCACAGGCAGGGCAGCCGCCGCACGAAGCCCACTCGATAGGCCACTCCCGAGGCTTCGCCTCAGCGCGCCTCCAAGCAAGACGACGAGGAGGGCAGCGGAATCCCAGATCCATAGGACTGTGAGGGAGAAGCCGGACGGAGGAGGCGATGAGGACGGCGTAGGACCATGCATGTCCTTTGAACCCCATCGTGGGAGTCCAGCGCTAGTCTGAGCTATGCGACTATGGCAGCCCAGGCTGGCGCACGACTCCAACACGGGATTCATGTGCCATGCATGGTCTTACCCCGTCGACATCGCCCCCTCCATTTTTGAGTATTCCCTGCTTCCTCTTCCCTACCCTCCGTCTTCCTCTTCCCTACCCTTCCCCACCCTCCTTCCCTCCCCCTTTCAATTTCTCAGTATTTTGCGTATTCCTGCATTTCCCTCTTCTCAACCGTCCGTCTGTCCAGGAGTCAGCTCCCCCCCCATTGCGCCGCTTCCTCTGGATCTTGGTGATTAATTTCAAGCGGCCCTTAAAGTTCGGCTCCGTCTCACCCGTCTTGAACCTGGCCTTGCTCTGGAGCCGCCGCATGACAAGGTGGTAGGGCCTTTCCATGGGCTTGCTCCTTCGCGGAACCCCCTGGTCCTCCTCCCCCCATTTCCCCCCCCCTTCCCCCCTCCTCCCAAGAGGTCCCATCTCTCTCTCGCTCTCTCTCTCTCTCTCTACCTATCTCTCTCGTTTTTTTGTTTTTGTCTCTCTCTCTCTCTCTCTCTCTATCTCTATGTGTCTCTCTTTCTCTCTGCCTCTCTGTGAATCCTCCATCTCCTCTGCCTCTGAGGGCATTGCATGGGCCTCCCCCTTCCCGTTCATAAGATCCGACTCTGGCTCTCACAGGCCCTCGCTCTCATCCTCACTATAGTTGTCTCTTTCGTTATTTCTTTCTCTCTCTCTCTCTCTCTCTCTCTCTCTCGCTCTCTCGTCGTCCTCCTCCTGCCCCCTTTCTTCCTGACGTTCCGACGTTTCGGCCGCCCCTGCCCCTCGACGTTTTGGCTCTGCGCTGCCCCCTCCGACATTTCGGCTACCGCTCCGACGCTTTGACTGCTCTCTCCCCTTCTCTTTCTCTCTCTCGTTCCCCCCTTTATGCGGTGCAATCTATTTGGCGCCGTCTACGTGGTGCGACCTACGTGGACCGAGCCTCCGAAGTGTTCTAGCGTGCGATGTCGTGCGGCATACGTGTTGCAATCGATCTGGTGTGATCTACGCGGTGCATGTTCTGCTGCGCAGTCTATGTGGTGTAACCTATGCGGTGCAAGCTGCGCTGTTCAATGTATGTGTTGCCGTGTGTGCTGCGCAATCTTTATGTGGCAAAACATACACACATATCGTGAAATCGACGCGCGCATTGCAAGCGATCCGACGTCGTGCAATCTACACTATACAATATACGCCACGCGCTCCCTCCGTCTATGCCCCTCGCTGTCCTCATAATTCTCATCGCTCCATCTCCTCCTCGAGCTCCTCCTCTTCTTCCTCCGCCCCCTCCTCCCCCCCTTTATCCCTGCTCGTTAAGTGTTTTCCATGCCCTCCAACCCGTCCTTTGCGTGTCCCCAAACAGTGGTTGCATCATAAGGGGTTCATACTTCGGTTAACCATCTCGGGACCACCGCCGCAACATTGCCGCCGCGCCGCCCGTCGCCGCCTGTCGCCGTCGCTGCAAAATCGCCGCCCCTCCCACCGCTCCAGGGAGGCCCCGCCTGAGCGAGGGCAATATTCGCATAGCATACCAGAGCAAGCGCCCAGCGGAAGGCTAACCCTGACGGGGGCGGGGGCCGAACGGGCGGGACCCTAACGGGCGGGTCGGGCGAGGCCCTAACGGGCGGCACCCTGACGGGCGGGTCGGGCGAGACCATGACGGGCGGGTCGGGCGGGCGGGACCCTGACGGGCGGGTCGGGCGGGAGGGGCCCAAAACCATAGATTTGGTTTAGAAATTTTTAGTACGTGATTCCTCAACGGGTTTCTTGTGGCCAAGGCGGCGTCTATTTACAGGAGCACGATGCGGTTCGAACCGCACGAAGAAGCCTCACGAATCCCCGTAACCAGACGCCGCCCGTAACCAGACGCCACCTGATGCCTGGCGGCGTCTGGTTACGGGAGCACGATGCGGTTCGAACCGCACGAAGAAGCCCCACGAGTCCCCGTAACCAGACGCCGCCCGTAACCAACCCCGTAACCAGGTAGGTATTTATCACGTGTTGTGTCTGATGCCAGGGAGCGTTCTGATTAATCCATGAGTATAGCTTCCTATCGGGCCCTAGTAGCCGTAGCAGTAGCAGTAGCAGTAGTAGTAGTAGTAGTAGTAGTAGTAGTAGTAGTAGTAGTAGTAGTAGTAGTGGTAGTAGTAGTAGTAAACGTAAGATCAGTGATAATAGTAGTAATATAAATACTAGTAGCAGTAGTGGTGGTGGTAGTCGTAGTCGTAGTAGTAGTAGAAGTTGCAGTAGTAGTGGTAGTAGTGGTAGTAGTAGTAGTAGCAGCAGTGGTGGTAGTAGTAGTAGTAGTAGTAGTTGTAGTAGTAGTGGTGGCAGTGGTAGCAGTAGTAGTCGTCGTCGTAGTAGTAGTAGTAGTAGTCGTCTTCGTAGTAGTAGTAGTAGTAGTAGTAGTAGTAGTAGTAATAGAAGTTGTAGTAGTAGTAGTAGTAGTTGTAAGCGAAGCAGTAGTAGCAATAGTAGTCGTACTAGTAGCAGAAGAAGAAGCATAAGTAGTCCGTGTCGCAATCCGAGTTTTGGTGGTGCAACATATGTTGTGCAAGCTATGTTGTGCAAGCTATAACAAGCATCGTACGTCGTGCAACCTATTTGAGCTATCTTCCTCAAACGGTGCTTGCACTTAGGTGATCTGGCACCTTTTCTAATTAACTAGGCCTGGGTTTTGGTATGGTGTCCATGTCGTCGCCTCGTCGCCGCCCGTCGTCTGGACCTGGATTTTGGCATGGCGGCTATGTCGTTGCCGTTGCCGCCCCGCCGCCGCCTCTTCGCCGCTTCGTTGCCTTGTTGTTGCGCATGGCTTTGCATTGCGTTGCTTTGCTGTACGTCGTCGCGCATTTCTCTGCATTGCTTTGCATATCCTGACGTTGTATGGCTTTGGCTGGCGTTGCTACCCCACTATATGACACCACATCGCGCAGACCATCTACATTGCCCCACGCTGCTGGCACCATAGATATTGCGCACCACACAGCTTAGACCAAACATATTTCACCGCTTAGGTTGCACACGTTAGCTTAGACCGCATATCTTGCACCACATATGTTGCACCCAATGGAAGGCACCACATAGCTTACACCACGTAGATTGCACCACATGCATTCCAACACATAGCTTACTCCGCATATATATATATATATTCATATATAGATTTACATATCTATTTTTATACATATATATTATAGACTGCACCACATGGTTTTCACCATATAGCTTACGCAACATATATGGCACCACGCGTATTGCACCACGCCGATTGCACCACATAGATTGCCACACCTATTGCACCACGCTGCTTACACCGCATAGATTGCACCACGTATGTTGCTAGAAACCCACTGCCCTTCCTCTTCTCCTTCCCTCTTCTCCTCTTCCCCAGCCCCGCACTCCTCTTCTTCGTGTGGTGGCCCTCGTCGATCGTGAACTCAATGATGTCGGCAACCGGCCTTGGCCGCCACGCTCTCCTCGCCCTCCTCGTCCTCTCGCCCTCCTCTCGCTCTCCTCGTCCTCCTCGTCCACCTCTTACTTGTCCTCTCGCCCTCCTCGTCCTCGTCCTTCTCTCCTCCTCCACCTCGTCTTCCTTGCCCCCCTCTCCTCCACCTCGTCCTCCTCGTCCTCCTCCCGCACTCCTCGTCGTCCTCTTGTGGTTGTGGTGATGATGAGGTTGACAATGGCAATGCTAATGATGATGATGTTGATGATGATGATAAGGATGATGATGATGATGACGATGATAATGATAATGATGATGATGAGGATGAGGATGCTGATGCGGATGATGATCCTGATGATGATGATGATTATGATGCCGATGATGGTGATGATGGTGATGCATCTGAGGCCGCGGCAGCTCGAATCTCACCT
This sequence comes from Prorocentrum cordatum, assembly GCA_963575745.1. Lineage (NCBI taxonomy): Eukaryota > Dinophyceae > Prorocentrales > Prorocentraceae > Prorocentrum > Prorocentrum cordatum. The sequence goes on from CAUYUJ010013324.1 coordinate 225,324, forward strand.
GCTGCTTCACAGGCAGCTTCACCTGGTGCTCGCACCTGGGCATGGCTGCCCCTGCAGCCTGGCCCCAGGGCGGGCCTCCTGCAGCCAAATTCTGCACAGCGAGGGTGAGGGAGAGGGGGGGGTGATGAATACATGACGACGGTGATGTTATGATATGATGGCGGTGACATGGTTAAATCATGATGTTCTTTAGCGGCATAGTGATATATGATATAGAGGTGTATTGATATCTTGATGCTGTGTAGTGATGTGATAATGGTGACATGGTTGTAATGGTATCGTGGTGTAGTGATATAGTGATGTCGCAAGGACGCGAAAAATCGGTCGCACGGACGCGAAAAATCGGTAGCGAACGACACTAAAATTCGGTAGCGACGCGATCAAATTCGGTCGCGGGCATCAGCTCAAAATCGGTCGCGACTGAAACGAAATCCAGTAACGGCGACCGGATTTTCGAGCTCGAAAATCCGGTCGCCGTTGCCGGAATTGGTCGGTGACTTTCAAATTTCGGTCGTTCCCGATTCCTCCCCGCCGCGACCAGAAATTTCCAGTCGCGGATGATCTGGGCTTCCGCGGCCGGAAACTGAATGGAACCCGAACTCCGCCACCGAGAGTTCGTTGGCTATCCGCGGCAGGGAGCTAAGCTCCACCACCTACCGTTCGTTGGCCATCCATGGCAGGGAACTGTGATCCACCACCTACCGTTACACCGCCACCTACCGTTCGTTGGCACCCGCGGCTGGAAACTGGGATCCACCACCTGCTTTTCGTTGGCTTTCCATGGCAAGAAACCGCGATCCACCACGCACCGCTCGTTCGATTCCCGGCGCAAGCAAGTGAGATCCATCATCTACCGTTCGTTTGCTTGTCCACGGCTGGACAATGAACCGAAACTTCACTCCACCACCTACCGTTCATTTGCCTTCTGTGGCAGGAAACTGAGCTCTACCGCCAGCCGTTCGTTGGCCTGCCGTCGCAAGAAACTGCGCCCCACCACCTGCCGTTCGTTCGACTTCCGCTGCAAGAAACTGGGCTCCGCCACCTACCGTTCGTTGGCCTTCGGCGGCTGGTAGCTGCATGGGAAACGACCCCCTCCGCCGACCGTTCGTCGGCTGTCCGCGGCAGGAAACTGAGCTCCACCGCCTGCCGCTCGTTGGCCTTCCCTGGCAGGAATTATGCCCCACCGCCTACCGTTCGTTCGACTTCGCTACCAGAATCTGTGCTCCACTGCGCCACCTACAGTTCGCTTGCCCTTCCGCGGGAACCCAAACTCTGCCATCGACCGTTCGTTGGCTATCGGTGAAGGGAAACTGAGTTCCACCGCGCACCGCTCGCTGGCCTTCCATGGCAGGAAGCTGCCCTCCACCACGCACCGTTCGTTCGGCTTCCGCTACCAGAAACTGAGCTCCACCACGTATCGTTCGTTGGTTTTCCACGGCAGGACACCGCATGAAAACGGAACTCCGCCACCCGCTGTTTGTTGGCCTCCGCGGCAGGCAACTTAGCTCCAACACCTGCCGTTCGTTGGCTTTTTATTGCAGGGAACGGCGATCCACCACCAACCGCTCGTTCGATTTCCGCTGGAAGAGACTGAGCTCCACCCGCCGTTCGTTGGTCCTGCCGCGGCTGGAAAATGAACGGGAACTGAACTCCACCAGCTACAATTCGTTCGCCTTCCGTGGCAGGATGCAGAGCTCCACCGCCTGCCGCTCGTTGGCCTGCCATTGCAGGAAACTGGGCTCCACTACCTACCGTTCGTTCGACCTCCTCTGCAAGAAATTGAGCTCCACCATCTACCGTTCCATGGCCCTCCGCTGCTGGAAGCTGAACGGCAACCGAACTCCACCGCCAACCGTTCGTTCGGATTCCGCTGCCAGAAACTGACCTCCACCACATGCCCGTCGTCGGCCATCCACGGCAGGAGACTGTGCTTCACCACTTACCTTTCGTTCGATTTCCGCTACCAGGAATAGAGCTCCACCACCTACCGTTCGTTGGCCTTCCGCGGCTGGAAACTGAATGGAAACCGAACTCCGCCACCCACCGTTCGTTCGCCTCCGCTGCAGGGCACTGAACTCCACCACCTGCCGTTCGTTGGCCGTCCATGGTTGGAAGCTGTGCTCCGCCACCTACCGTTCGTTCCGCTTCCGATGCAAGGGGCTGAGCCCCACCACGTACCGTTCGTTTGCCTTTCAGCGGCTGGAGAAATTAAGTGGAACTGAACTCCACCACCTACCGTTCGTTGGCCTGTCGCGGCTGGAGGCTGAGCTCCACCACCTGCCGCTCGTTGGCATTGCACGGCAAGAAACTGTGCCCCACCACCTACCGTTCGTTCGACTTCCGCTGCAAGAAACTGAGCGCCACCACCTAGCGTTCGTTGGCCTTCTGCGGCTGGAAACTGAATGGAAGCCGAACTCCACCACCTACCGTTCGTGGGCTATCCGTGGCAAGAAACTGAGCTCCACCACGTGCCGCTCGTTGGCTTTCCATGGCAGGAAACTGTGCTCCACCACCGACCGTTCGTTCGATCACTGCTGCGCGAAACTGAGCTTCACCACCTACCGTTCGTTCGCCTTCCGCGTCTGGAAAATGACTGGAAAATAAACCCCACCACCTGCCGTTCATTGGCCTCCGCGGCAGGAAACTGAGCTGCACCGCGTGCCGTGCGTCGGCATGCCATGGCAGGATACTGTGCTCCACAACTGACCTTTCGTTCGGCTTCCGCTGCAAGAGACTGGGCTCCACCACCGGCCGTTCGCATGCCCTGCCGCG